>CM031241.1:37163555-37566055 GCA_018340775.1 Taxus wallichiana var. yunnanensis
GGTGTGATTGCATAACATTGAACTTTCCCCAAGGTGTGGGACCTTGCAAAAGTGGGAAAGCTCTCTAGATTAAAGGTTGGTTCCTATTCCTAAACTACCTGCCATGAGCTACTCCAGTGCAGGAAAACTAAATCTAACCTAATCTAACCATTCCAAGGAACCAAGGAGAGAGAAAGAGGGAAAATAGAGTTTACACTAAAGCGGTGATACACCAGCAAAGGAAGTGAGATATTTTGTTGAGTGAGAAAGAAATAGAAAAAATGGAGAAGAGGGAGGTTAGATAGAAGTAACACGGCCCAGATCTTCAAATTTGCCATTAAACTTCATGAAACACAACATCCTGCACCTACAAATGTGAAATACATACACATAAAAATAAATCTGGAAGGGAGAGGCATGGAGAAGCAACAAAACGATGCAAAGGGTTGAAAAACACCACAAAAACATGTTTTTATTGCTCTAGAAGGTGCACAGACCATTACATTTTTGGAATAGAGGCACAAATACATTTACTAGGTGTAGGAGAAGGTTCACTACTCAAAAATGGCATTGAGAAACAAATTTGATAGAGTTTCTCTATGCCCAAAATGTCTCCTCTTTTCAAAATGAGAAGTGTTACAATATATAGAAAGAATAAGAGAGAGAGAAGAGGGAAAAATCAAATCCTGAACTTTGAAAGTTTAACCATTGCATATCAATGCCTTTTGAAAATTTTCCCACAATATGTCACTTCTAGTTCCCCAGGGGATCGAATCGAATCGGATCCAGTAGTTGAAGAGATTGGATTCTATGTTAATGGCTCAAAGACTATTCTTCATTTTTTTACCTACTAGTGCTTCCTAAAAATGATTTTTAATCCTTTCATGGCATAGAGGATGTCGAGATTCTTCCAACGGTGTTATATTTGCAATATTTTGATCCTTGAGTCGAAAGATATGCCCCTTCGAAGTTTGTATCGGGTCCATACAGAGGGCGGGAAAACAACTTGAAAAATGGGTCCCCTTTTGATATGGGACACGTGGCAACCTTTGGTTGGCTGGGGAGATGCATTTCAATTCTTTCCTTTGTGCCTTTTTTCAAAAGGAAAAATTTCACCTTTTCCTTCGACTCCCTGCTTTGGTTTCACTCAAGCTCAAACGTTGACTTTTCCCTTGGGCAGAGTTGTGGCCCATTTTGCAAATTTTACTCCTTTTGGAATAACAAGGGAAAAAAAAACTTTCCCCAACGGACCACTTTGACTCCGGGACACATAGAGATACGAGGCTTGTTTGAGCCTCCCTTTATGGATTCATATTTGGAGAAGCACCACTAAGACACATAGCTCTCTTTTCTCTTCCATACTTAGTCAATTCTAGATTCTTTCCTAAACGGTTTTGAGCTCCGAAGACCTTGAAACTTCACTACTTCTTTTCCTTCTTGCTCCTAGCTTCTTTGTGACATTGCTCCTTCATTTTTGAGCCCACCTGTAACTTGTTTAATGAATTTAAGGCACGGGTTCACTTGACAGAGCCGTTTCTTCTCTTTCTTACTACACAAGTTTGGTTGTTTGATCCTTCGAGAGAAGCAGCCCCGCTTATGACTCTCATTGTAGAGTATCCTCCAACCTTGTTTGTCATCTTGTAATTTGATCTCACGGGTCTAAGTTATTTCCTTCATAATTTCCTTATGTGTAGGAGTTGTCTTGACTAAATTTTTCGGGGTCCAATTCGGGATAACAATTTGGTGACCTTGACAGGGGACATTTGCCTACTAGATGAAGAGACCTGTGGCCTCGAGCATCCATTGGGCATGGAGTCCCTCTTTCTTCATAAACACAAAACTGATCTGAACTTTTGAAGATCTAATTGAGCCACCGCAAGCCCGACTATATGCCTTTTCTTATTTTTGTCTAACCCCAGTCTCACTCTCAATTTTCATGAGGAAATCTTGGAAATGGAATTTCTGAGAGTAGAAAATTGTTTTAACTCTGGGAGATTAGTTGTTTCATCTATCCCTAAAATGAACTATTTTGAAACGAATTTAGTTGCTCTACATTTGTTTTCTTTGAAAATGAAAACTATTATAGGTAACTATGAGTTTCCCTACTATGAATACTGAAGAGCCTGGATTTATGCACCTTTAGAGCAATGCGAACAAAACTTATATACAGAGACCAAATCATACATGCCTCAAATGAGACATGCATAGTGTGCATAAGAAATTCTTCTGCTGAAAGCAAAATCTACTCCTACTCCTAAACTAACTAGAGGGAAAGAATGCTAAACAAAGCCTACAACTGGCAGAGAGAAGTAACTTCCTTTTCTTGAGAGAGGCAGCGAAGCAAATGGTTAGACACTAAATATAGCTGCTTGTATGAGTGAAAAATTGGCTATAAGCATGTCCTCCACCCAAAGCATCAAAGCATCGACATTAATGGAAAATACCTCCTCAAACCGACATGCATTGACTCCCGAAGGTATTGATGGTGACCCTTGGTACTTTGGTACTCATCCTCATGCCCTGAAGTGGGCATGACTAGTTTTGGCTTCTCCCTTGGCTCCAATGAAGCCAAGTACCTGATTGTGCATGGTCTGATGCTTTGGATGTGCCCATTTCTCTGAAATTCAACTCCAAAATGGAGTCTTCTTATGGACCTTCTTGGGTGGATGGTGTGAGATAGATGATGACATCCTCTTGCCTTTTCTCTTCCTCCTCCTTTGAATAACATGGAAGATCAAGATCTTCGAACCTTGTTCCAAGAGGGCCATTATAGAATGCAGGTTTTACACTTGGATGTTCTCCTTCATAGCAGAGGTTCGTGTGCTTGGAAGGTTGAAGATGGAGGAAAAATGATGTTATCTCCTCGGATACTCTTCATTAAAGCAATCTTCCAAGTCCGACAACCTCTTCCATCTGCCTCCTTGTTTTCCTATCGCATGTGCTCTACCTCCTCCATGGTGCCTTCTTGATATGCAACTTGATCACCATGGATCCCTTCACTCTTAAATAGGAAGTTTGAAATATCAAACTCTTCTTTAACATCGAGCTTGAAGGGGATGAAGTAGAGGAAGAACCGGGAAGGTTCTTCTATAGCCTCGCTCCACACTTTGAGGCCTCTTCAAAAAGTCGTATGGTCCTCCTCCTCTTCTTCTACAAATTCAAACTCAACCACCACTGGCTCTTTGAATTTGACCTCCTCTATTGGATTGATGATCAAGGGGATCTTTATAGACCCAAATCTAGTAGCCCAACTCATGAAATTGTCAATTATTTCTTTTCTGTTGGGCTCCTCTTCTTGTTGTCCTTAACTAGATTCTTGAGTATCTTCCCAACATGTACTTAGGAAAGCAAGAGGAGTGGCAGGTTGGGGTTCAACTAACTTTGTAATTGTTTGTGGTGGGGAGGGAGGTGGAACTTCTTGTTTGTTCGGAGGGGATGACTGTTTGGAAGGGAAAAGGGCAGAAGAACTGAAATGGGGTGGAAGACTAGGGAATGGAGAAATGGAATCAACACTTGGGGCAAAGAATTAGGAAGCTTGGAAATTGGAGCTTGGGTTGAGATGGTGTTGCTTGAGAAAGAGAAAAATAAAACTATCTATGAGATGGTGGACTTACCCATTGACAAGGTTGTCTTGACTCTAACTCATAAGCCTCGATCTCCTCAGTCCATTGTGCAAGTTGGGGCAACATTTCAACCATGAAGTCTAGCTTCTCCTGAGGGCTATAATGTCTTGGAAAAGGGCCTTCCCATGGACAAGGTGCCCTACAACCAATATTGAATGCCTTCATTTGTGCTATGGCCCTAGACTGCACCATGCTAGCCTCCATTTTTTGAATCTTCTCCAGTAGACCAACATCTTCCATTTGATTGTTGTCATTATATGCATATCCCTATTCCTGATAAGCTTCATGGCCAAACTAGTTTTTGCGTTGCTCATATGGGTAAGCATAATGGTCATGGATCTTATCATAATGTTGATTCGGAGGAGTTAGGAAATGCATTAGAGGTGGATTGCATTGCTTGTAAGTGTGAGTTCCATGAAGGGAATGAAATCATGATTGCACAACCTCATGGAATGGGAGAAAATGAAAGAGATGGAAGAAGAAAATGGATGAAATGAGTGGAAATGGATGGAAAAATTTTGCAACTCGGAGGATGAGTTCTTAACCGATGGAGTCGCTAGATGTGTTTTGAATGTGCCTCTCGAAGGTCAATCTCACCAAGAACACATCAAATTGATGAAATGAAATGAAGACCTCTTGGTCCCACTTGCGTGCCAAAATCATTAGTGTGAAATCACAAAGACTTCCCTAAATGAGTTCTAAAATCTGCTTTTCTAAGGCGAATCATCTCGTGTGATTGCATAACATTGAACTTTCCCCAGGTGTGGAGCTTGCAAAATTGGGAAAGCTCTCTAGATTAAAGGCGGGTTCCTATTCCTAAACTACCTGTCATGAGCCACTCCAGTGCAGGAAAACTAAATCTAACCTAATCTAACCATTCCAAGGAACCAAGGAGAGAGAAAGAGGGAAAAACAAAACCTACACTAAAGTGGTGATACACCAACAAAGGAAGTGAGATATTCTATTGAGGGAGAAAGAAACAGAAAAAATGGAGATGAGGGAGGTCAGATAGAAGTAACATGGCCCAGATCTTCAAATTCACCATTAAACTCCATGAAACACAACATCTTGCACCTACAAATGTGAAATACATGCACAGAAAAACAAATTTGGAAGGGAGAGGCATGGAGAAACAACAAAACGATGCAAAGGGTTGAAGAACACCACAAAAACATGTTTTTATTGCTCTAGAAGGTGCATAGACCATTACATTTCTAGAATAGAGGCACAAATACATTTTACAGGTGTAGGAGAAGGTTTGCTATACTAAATTTTCTCTATGCCTAGAATGTCTCCCTTTTTCCTAAATGAGAAGTGTTACAATATATAGAAAGAATAAGAGAGAGAGAAGAGGGAAAAATTGAATCTTGCTCCAACCACCATGAGATACGCATTGAATCTTGCTTTAAAAGTTTAACCACTGAATATCAATGCCTTCTACAAATCTACCCACAATATGTCACTTCTGGTTCCCACCGATCGAATCGAATCGGATATGGTAGTTGAAGAGCAAGAAGATCCTGCATTAAAGGCCCGAAGATGTTTTCTCCATTTTTCACCTACCAGGGCCTAAAAAAATGATTTTTTATCTTTCCATGGCATAGAGGATGTCGAGATGTTTCCAACGGTGTCAGATTTGCAATATTTTGAGCCCTGAGTTGAAAGATATGCCCCTTTCTGAGATTGGACACGTGGAGGCACCATGCTTACTTGAAAGTCCGGCTCAAAGTTTGCCTTTGGAGGAGCGTTGAGTTGACACTTTTAGCCTCCGCAGATCCTTAGACCTTTCAACGACCCCTCTTACCCTTTTAGATCTTGGGCTACATGGCAAGCTCACGCCCATTTGGGTCTCCGCCTTTGGACTAACTTTTGGAGGAGCGCCGAGTTGACAAGTGGCTGTTTCCGCTGAGTTTTCTATACTTAATATTTTTCAGGTCCGCCCTTTGACTTCTATTGACTCTCCCCCCACTAGGCCTGGGACACGTGGAGCCCTGTTGCTTGTTCAAGCCTCTCCTTTTGGATTTTAACTTTTTAGAAGCACCGTGCTAACATGTGGCTCTCTCAGATGTCTCCTCCATATTTAGTTGATTTTTTTACTCTTTCGAATCAAGTTTTGAGCTCGAAGACTTGTAATCTTCACTGCTTCTTCTTCTCAAGCCTTTGGTTCTTCTGACACTGCTCGGCCTCCTTCCCCAACCCTTCCTTTTTTATTTTAGAGCATGCCTGAGTCTATCAAATAGATTTAAGACACAGATTCACGCGACAGTGCCGTTTCTTCTCTTTCTTCTCACACAGGGTCGTTTAAACTTTTGTAGGCCCCACCATTTTGTTGTAGAGTCCTCTGTTACTAATTTGTAGGATTTATGTTTTCTTTGATTCTCTCCGCGGGGTCGTGGATAATCCAATATTTTTCCCGGGGGGCAAAATATGGATAACAGGAAGATTCAGGCAATCCACCATTTTATTTCACAGCTTTTAGATAAGTGCCACACATTTACACATCTCCTAAAAAAGGATGGTGCATTCAACCGGGACAAGATCACAAAAAGGCATTTGCACTACTTAAACAATACCTTGTCAACCCACCCGTACTCATGCCACCTACCCCAGTGAACCTCTCCTCTTGTACATCTTAGCTACCCAATTTTCTATTGGTGCACTGCTTGCCCAATATGACCTAGACCATAGAGAAAGGGCAGTTTATTATCTTAGTCACACCTTGATTTCCTATGAGATGAATTACTCACAAATTGAAAAGGCCTTCTTAGCAGTCATCTTCACCTTTCAGAAACTTTGCCATTATCTCCTTAACAACAAAACCAAGCTAATATCCAAATTTGATCCTCTCAAATACCTTCTATCCAAGCCCACTCTTACAGGACGAATGGCTAATTGGATCATTCTCCTAAGTGAATTTGACATTGAGTTTGTAAACCAGAAGTCCTTAAAAGGATAGATATTGACTGATCAGTTGGCAGAAGATCTTCTAACAAAAATGGAACCTTTGTGTTTGGACCTACTAGATGCATCCATGATGTATGTTGAAGAATCTATAGAATGGCAAGTCCATTTTGATGGATCATTCACCTTCCACGGATCGGGGCAAGAGTGGTGCTCATCACTCCCACAGTGAGGTTATCCCAAGAGCATTCCATTTGGGATTCCCTTGCACTAATAACATTACAGAGTATGAGGAACTCATTGCTGGCCTCAAGCTAGCTATCACTTGGAATATCAAACAACTACGAGTCATTGGGGACTCCCAACTCATTATTAAGCAAGTTAATGATGAGTATAAGGTTAAAGATGAGAAACTTGTTCCATACAAGAAATTGGTTGAAACCTTGAAGGAGTATTTTACACAGATTGTCTTTGAGAAAATCGAGGTCACACAATAGATCAACAGATGCTATGGCTACAATTGGATCTCTCTTACGCATTCCACCTCAGGAGAGAAAAATGCCTTTCTTTATAGAGCATTTACAAATACCCGCATACGACATGCCAAAATCTTGTTTGGCATGTGAGATTTTTGGTCCATCCTCCCCTTGGTATGACCCTATATTTAGATACCTACAAGATGGTACATTTCCCCAGGACATTACCCATTTTGAGAAGAAAGCCCTTATCCTCCATATAGCTCACATTATACCCTCCTAGGAGGCACCCTTTATCGTCATGGCTATGACGGGAATTTGCTTTGTTGTTTGGATGTTATTGACTCAGTCCATGCTATTAAGGAAGTACACGGTGGTATTTGTGGAGCACATACTAGTGGTATGGTTTTGGCTAAGAAGATCTTAAGGGTAGGTTATTATTGGCCCACCATGGAATTAGACTATTGTAATTTTGTCAAGAAATGTGAGCTATGCCAAAATTATGGGAACTTGGTACATGCGCTAGCACATGCTTTGTAGCCTATCGCAACACCTTGGCCATTTTCTAAATGGGGCCTAGATCTCATAGGGAAGCTCCATCCTTCTTCTTCAGATGGCCACACCCACATTATCACCGCCACCGAGTATTTTACTAAATGGGTAGAGGCTTTGCCTCTTACTTACGTCACTGGTGTGCAAATTTCCAAATTCATCATGAATCATCTCATATGTCGTTATGGTATCCCTTCCGCCATTGTCATTGATAATGGTAAATCCTTCAAGAAAAAAATGGTTAAGACATTGTGTCAATGCTTCCATATTCAACTCAAGTGGTCTACCCCTATTACCCCCAAGGTAATGGACAAGCCAAAGCTACCAATAAAACCCTTATACAAATCATGGAGAAAATGGTAAGTAAGACTAGTCATAATTGAAACTTACAGATATATCTCACCCTCTGGTTCTATCGTACCTCCATACGTACTCCTACTGGTGTGACCCCATATTCACTAGTCTATGGCACCAAAGCCATCATACCCTTGGAAGTGGAGCTTCCCTCCCTAAGAATATCTCTCTGGGATTATCTTGATAAGGACGAGGACTATAGAGTATCTCAATGCTAGCAGAGTTAGAGCTATTAGATGAAAATCATATATGAGCACTTAATCTCCTCAAGGTCTACCTCGAATACAAGATTAAGAGGATATAACAAATGGATCATTCTTTGTGAATTTAATGTAGGCGATCTAGTGCTGAAAAAAAATTAGAAGAACACAGTCAAGGATAGAGAAAAGAAAGGTAAGTTTGAGGTCAACTGGCTAGAGCCTTATGTGATGGTTGCTAAATATAGGTCAAGAGCTTATAAACTAGCATATTCAGATGGTGAAGAACTTCCAGAACCTATGAATTCCATGCATCTCAAGCGCTTACATGCTTAAGTATGGCACAAATATCAGATAAGAACTAAATAGTAAAAAAACAAGTAAAACATAGAAAATTTGAGAAAACAATAAAGAAAAAATAGGTCATCCACGTGTGAAAACCACACAATTGTGGTGTAGTGGGTAGGTCTTTGGGTGAAAACTGTTTCGACGCTCAAGGAGGATTCACTGGTCACAAGTTACTCTTGCATCAAGATGGGTAATTCTCACCACTTTCTAGGGTTGGTTCCCTTTGCTAGGTCTAGGAACCCTACCAAATCCATCTTCACCGAGCCATGATCTAGATTATTTGCTCTCATATCTACGTGAAGGATGTGCCTTTGTATATTCCCATCTAACGTTGGGGGCACCTTCACATTCCACTTTCTCGTACATATGCATGTGGCATTCTACCCTTTGTATATTCCCACATCATGCTAGGGGCATCCACACTTCTTTGTCCTTATACATTGCTTTTAGAACATGACCTTAGAAAATACAAAAACATTCAGAAAAGATACACAAAAATCTAAACATTTAGAAAATCCCCCTTAGAATGAAGCTACACCACCTTCATAACATTGTCTTATGAAAACCTTGAAAACAATGTGAATAGTAGTATTCAAACATATCTTTCTAGATAACCCAAAAACATCGAAAATATATCAATGATATCCCGCAAAAACAAGGTAATGATTAAATTTTTTTAGTTGTCAGTTTGTATAGTTTTGGTCAGTATATTTGTTTAGTTTTGTTAACCTTTGCTTGTGTGTTTGTTTATTGCATGTCTGTTTTTGATCACATATATCATCCATCATTCATCACATATAACATCATGTAATACATCATATATACAAAAATGCTAAGTTTTACATCATGCATGTATACTAAGCTAATCATCACATATCATATCATCAATGGGGGCAAGAGGGTTGCACATGATCACAAATCTATCCCCTACATTAATATTATTTAATATCATCCCAAATGCTAGTATCTACAAAAATATCTCATATACAAAACATGTGATATCATATCAAACACCCTGGGCACTATTTACCACCTAGCACTTATTTTTTTGCCATGGGGCATTTCTAAATATTTCAGTGCTTCTTGTCTTCTATTTTTATCCAATGTTTTTGTATTGGCCCATTTTTCTTCTCGTTGGGGAATTTTATTGCCACCTGATGCCCGTTCTCTTTGCCTTGGGGAATTTTCGTGTGCTTTTAGGTGATCTTCCATTTCCTAAATTCTTTTGACCGATTAAAAATTAAAAAAATTTAAAACCATTCAAAAATCCAAAAACATCATAAAACTTCAAAATGGACTAGAATTGGTAAAAGCTCATTTTGCAGCTGAAATCTATGTCTCTCACATGGCACTCATCTCGTATCTTGCTAAAATTTTCACACGTTTTGAAACAACGACTTGTAGATCACCTAACTCTACAATAATTTACAAAATCTATGTTGCTTACTTCGTTTGTACTCTGGGGCACTATCAGTTGCTTGGTACTATTTTCATCATGCACATTGCTTTTCCATTGGACCCAAGTGTCCTCCATCCTTTCCCTTGTATATAAAAATTTCTTGGGGCATCATTTTAAATCCTTGTTGTTTATCAAAACATTTGGGATTGCAATTCGATAACAAAATATTTGTGCAACCTGTCTTAAACATTGTTGGTTTGAGTGCGTGTGATTGTACTTATTTCCTTGTTAAGTGAGTTTGTTTACTTCTCGTATTGCATTACATGTTTGTATGTTGCATGGAGTTTTTGTTTTAGCAATGGACAATTGTTTGTATCTTAGATTTTCATGTCATTTTACACTTCTGTTGTATGCTTACATTTTAATAAGGATTGATGATGAAGATTCTAAGCAAAATGATGATTGCAAATTGTTTCTGTAAGCACTGGTTGGTGGATAGCTCAATATCCCTTTTCTTGTTGTTTTCTCATCTTCTCTTCACACTTTTCTTTCTTTGGTTCTCTTTTCGATCATCGATCAAGTTCCTCCATCACCCCATCGACACTCAAGAGGTCATACCTTTAGCTAACTAATTTTTCTTCTACCCCTTCAAAAAATTTCATTTGCTTATGGTTGTCTACTTTCTTTCAAGTGACGTAGCTTGCGTCACCCCAAAGAGGGAAAAATGTAGACACTAGTAGTTTGGTAAAAGCACTATTATTCCTAATATTGCACTAACTATTCTCCTTCTTACAAATTTACGATACCTCGTCAACTTGAATCCTCTAACTCATCATTTACGACATTCGTTTGGTTGTATTTCTCATATAAACCAACTATTGAGGTTAACATAGTCCTTTATTGGCTAAACCATCTTCTCATCCTCTTCTATACCACTTTTAACAACTTCCTAGACTATCAATCCACTTCATTGGATTTATTAGACCTCTCAAAACCCTAATTCCTCTCTAAACAAGATTGACTAGCCTGCACCTAGTTTAACTAGTCCTAACCATGATTAACCTCTTCTAAACCTAGTCAAAACTTACTTTGAATCACTAATCAACTGGGTTGACTCCTTTTAGTCCCACATGCACAAAAAGACTCCCATTTGTAAAATTGGAAAACTATAAATAGGACTAGACCCCCTCTCATTTCTAATAACTCTCCTTCTTCATAACATAAACTATATCATTTTACTTAGGGTTTGGAGCTTATTTCATTTATTTTATTTGAGCTATTGATTTTTCCATTGCACTACACACCAAGCATTGAGTAAATGGGAAGAATCATTGGCCTTGAAGCCATTAATGGTGAGCTCCCATTCTAAAAATCACAAAATGATTGCTTAGAATCCTTACTAGGTTCATTTGTTAAAGCTTTTGTTATCCATATTTTGCCTCATGCCAAATATTAGATCGGCCACAACCCCGCATAAGAGGAACCTGAGAAAACTCATTCAAATCCTATAAATTGGTCACAGAAGAACTCAACCATGGAGTGGCAGAGGCCAAAAGAGACTAAAGGACCTTGTGCAAATGAAATGACTCTGTTGGGCTATTGCCACATCCTGAATCCATTCTCCAAGTTACAGGCAAACTCCAACTTGTGTCAGCCCTCCACTTAGTAAATGGTCAAATAGAGTCAAAAGGTGGACAAGGCAGGCTTCAAAATTGGCTAAGTATAAAAGTGTAAGCGGAGAACACCAAGTGTCAGCATAACGCATCTCTAAGAGTTGGTCCCAGGGTTAAGACCCAAATGAGCGCGAGCTCGCCACGTAGCCTAAAGTCTAAAAGTAAGAGGGACCGTTGAAAAGTCCACAGATCAGTGGAGGCCGACAAGTGTCAACTCGATGCTCCTCCAAAGGCAAACTTTGGGTCGGGTTTTCAAGCAAGCACGGTGCCTCCATGTGTTATATCAAGAGGGGCATATCTTTCGACTCAAGGCTTGAAATATCATGAATTTGATGTCGTTGGAAAGATCTTGGCCTCACCCATGCCATAGAGGTCCAAACTTTGATTTTGAGGAGGTTAGGTGAAGAAAACTGGAGGAAACATTTTTGAGATTTCAATGCAGATCTTCTTGCCTCAACAACCGATCGATTTGATCTGCTTCACCGCTTCCTCTTCCTTCAAGGCGCCAAACCAAGGATTGATGCAGAAAGAAGGATTTGGGGCATATTTTATCAGAAGTATTAACAGCAGTGGTTGATCTTCAACCCACTTTTCCCACTTCCCTCTCTCTTTCTTCTCTCCGATCAAATCTATAAACACAGGGGTAGGATTCATCAGAAGGGTTCATTCTTCTTCTTCCCCCTCTCTCTTTCTTCTCTAGGGTTGAATGTGGAGTTTAATCCTCCTCCCTTGGCTTTGTAATGGAATTTTCTTTCCTCATGCCCGTTAATGGTGTACTGTGTGAACTCTTGGAGCAATAAAATATGTTTCATGATGCGTTTTGTCCATCCTTTGCTCATTTTGTTGTCTCTTCTCGCCTCTCACCATTACAGGTATACTGTGCATATCTCTGATGTCCATTGCAAGTTTTGGGAGATGTGTTTAAGGGTTTTGAAATGGTGTTCTGTGTGAACTTTATCCTTAGTCTATGATGCATCTAGTCCATCCTCTCCATTGCTCACCTCTCTCCATTTCAGCAGTTGAGTTTGTGATCAACAATTCCCTTTTCTCGGTGTTATCACCTTTGTAGTGTAGGATTTCTTTATTTTCATGCTCTCTCTCTCTCTCTCTCTCCCTGGTCCCTTGGAATTGTTATATTAGGAGTAGATAGTCACATTTCCTTCCTTATAAGTAGTTTAGTGCTAGGATTAGGAAGAGGAACCAACCTTCTCTAGAGGATCATTCCCATTTGCAAGTCCCACAACTTGGGGAATGATCCAATGTTATGCAAATCACACCAAATGACCCTACCTTAGAAAATCATATCCATAACTCATTTGAGGGTTCTGTGATTTCACACTAATAGCTTTCAAGAATAGAGGATTACTAAATATGTTAGGTTGTTTGTTTCTTTCAACTTTAATGCATGCAAAGTGATGAATCCTTTTTTATTTCTTATCTGATGGTCCACTAACTAGTTTGTTAAGAGCATTTGGGGTTTCTTTAGAGATTCTTACCCCATGTCCATGGCTTTTGCAACTTTTCATCAAACACACTCGAGATAATATTTTATGGCATTCTTTCTTCGATAGCCAAATCTGAGTATCATTTCCTTAAGATTTAATCAATTCAAATGATGTATTTTGAGTGAGAAACACTTAGTGTTATCTCTTGTTATTAAATTTATCTTTACAACTCTTAAAGAAGCCTTAGATTTACGGCTTGGGGAGTAATGGTGGTTCCATAAACACCTATTTGTATTATTCATTTGTTGCATCCCATATCTACTTTTAAAATATGTGGAAGGGTTCAATACTTTAATGGTTGTATGATCAGACACCTTTCACTCTGTGAAATAATGAAGCTTATTGTGGTTTCGAGTTAAGTTGATATTGATTCATATCGAGCCTTAGATTCACTCAGGTCAATAAGAGAATTGTTATCTATGTTATGTTGTCAAGTTGTTATCGATTTCAGTTTGAATCGATACGGTGCTATTTATAGTTGACTTTAGGGTTTAATTTGGATGGATAATTCTAGGTTTTGTTAAACTTCTTATCAAATGTATGATGTGACTCCATCTCCACTTTCGTGGATGATTGTTTCAATTATGATAAACATCTTAGCGATGGATTATTCGTAGGTACCTGCACTGCTTTAACTTATAAAAATCTTGATTAGAGCTTAGACCTTGTTAGAAGATGGTTTGGAAAAAATAATTAATTGTATCTTGCTTTTATGAGTGACTATGAAGTCCTAATCCTAAACAGAAGAGTACTTGAACATATTGACACCTTTTCAAATGTGGCTCAAGTTCTATTGATCTATTTTAAAAGGAGTGATCAGGAGTAGACACTTAGTCACTTTTTTGTTGTCATTTGATTTTATTGATAAACTCATAAATTTTATTATAACGTGATTTGCTTGGTTAAGATATGATTCTCCGTTGGATGATATAATTAATTATATTATATCTCATTACGGATGCTTAGTTAATACTAGTTAATATATGTTATAGCGTATATAACTTATAAATACGTGGAATGAACCCCTACCTAGATAAGGTAGTGATGGATTGGTATACGATAGATTGTTTAATGAAGTTGTGTTCTATGAACTTCAACTAGACTATAATATTAATATTTGGACTTTGGAACTACCTTAGTTTAGTGTGATTTGATTGGATTAGAATAATGGAACTACTATTATATAAGTATGGGCTATATGACTGTGGTATTATTATTCTACTATTGGTACTTCTTGATTTATTTGATAAATTGTACTTAAAGGGTTTACTTATGTTGTCTCAAGTAAATACTTGTCCGGAACTACTTGTATTATTGTTAGCTTATCTTCCCTAGATATTTTATTTATGATGTCCTTGTTGCATGATCAAAAGAGTTGTGTGTTTTCTTTTGAACCTTAGAATAATTTCATTTAAAATCAGTGTCCCTTTTATGAAATTATTAATTAGAGCATGTTGTTATGGATATTTAGCCCCCAACATGCTCAATTTGTATGAATTGATAGATGCTAACAATCCTACAAATGGAGTTCGTGAAAGATAAAAGAAGGAAGACATTTAAAAAGTTGCATTTGTACCATTAATCAATAAAGTTGATTTGATTAAATATTATTGTATTCATTATCTGATGTACTTCTGTTGAGGAAACAAGAAAGGGCTATGGCCATTTATTGTAATTGTTCAGAAAAGAAGTTGTGGAATTCATTGTTTGATCATGACTTCGATATTGATTTTTGAATGAAATAAAGTTGGTTTATGTTATTATATTATTTAAAAAGAAGTAATTGGTTGAAAAGTATTGAACTTAGTTGTGATCTCATTTGAAATGAAAGGAATATTTCATTAGTTGCAAAGATTACATTAAATGTAAAGTGTCAACTAATGAAGTACTATATGCCCTATATGATTGAATACCAATTATGAAATAATTGAAGAATGGATAATTATCTAAGAAATTATATATAATGACAAGATATTGAGTTTGTTAAGATGATGTCTATTTAGCTTGAGTGAAAATAAATTGTACTTGGATGATGTATAGTGAATTATTATTGTTGATTCCTTATTCTATATGACTATTTAATTAATAAAACAATTGTGATAACTTTGTGATTATAATGAAGTTTTGTATAAGGGGATGTCTATGGGATATAACTAAATCATAAGTAAAGGGATAATTAATGGTATATGGATTTCATGCTTTTGATTGGTGTGTGTGGGTTGTATTTGATAGTATATGTTTACTTGTTATAGTATTCGAAACTACGTTGTAAGGATCGGGCACACGGTTGGTACAGGAAGTTTGACCCTGATCATACTTACATAGATTATGAAACATTAAAGGATGTTTTCCTTAAGGAGTTTTATATCCCAGAGTTCGAGTAGAAGAGTATAAGTGCACTCAAGGATATTAAGCAAGGCACTACTAAGAGTGTTTGGGAATATGATGCTCATTTCAAAAACTTTTGTCTAAACTTTCATATGATATCCATGTAAGCCAACATGCATAGTGGTTTGTTGGGGCTTGATCACACCTTTTAGAAGGTCGTTGTCACATAAGACATACAAACCTACACAAAGCACTTGAAGTAACATTGCACGCTGAGGCATTCGGAAGTATAGACACTGGAGTGAGCCCATTCCTGGAAGCACAAATTATAGCTATGGAAAATTAGTTGGAGAAACTATCAGCCAATTCAGCTCATGAGACACGCACTAGGATTTGGTATACAAATTGTGAAGTGGAAGGGCACACTAAAGATAGTTTTCCTCGTAGGTCAGTATGTTCATTATTGCTAGACTATGAGATATTTCATTTAGACCATGATGTAAGCCACTTGCCCATTATTACAACACGTGATAAGAAATAATGTATCTTGATATTGTAATATTTGTAGGTCCACAAATTATAATACGTAAGATCGGCGGTTGATTGGTTAGATCCATGATGCCATAGATATTTTTGTGTGAAAAACAGGAGTATCAGATAACTCTAAAGGTAAAAGTGAGCACCATAACCATGATCACACTCAAGCGCGCTATGATTGGGACGAAGGGCATTTTGAAGGAGGTTGTGGTAGAGGTCAAGGATATTGTGGTGGATTCGGGGACGAGGTCGTGGTGGTGGACGAGATAAGTTTCCTCATGGAACATGTTTTAAATATGGATCTCTTGACCACTACAGGCGCAAATGTCCTCAGAATATTACTTGTTCTTTTTGTGGGAAAAATCACAACTATGAGGAATGCCCAGACTTATATGAGCATCTTCGCAAGAAGCATAAACAAGAAAACAAGGGTGTAGGGATGGTTAGAATACAACGGGCCATAAAGAATCAGTGGATGCCAAAGTTGGCACCAGAACCTGAGGTATTACCTGTGAATATTACTACACGTGATGAAGCTGCACATGCCAGAGATACGTTTTAACAAAAGCCTACCATTACTAAGTAGGAGGTTTTACATGTAAGGTACCTAGATCTTACACATCGAAGGAGGTTTATCAAGAAATCATGGAGGAGCTCGAGAAATTTGTAGGGTGAAATACAATGTTTAAAGGGACAGTCAAGGAAGTTGGAGCAAAAGAAGGCAACAGAGACGATCCACTCTGATATTGATGATTTGAAAGAGGTATAAAAGATGTTGCTCCAGGAGAATATCATTCCATAACTAAGACATTGGCTAAAGGGGAACACTATGCACACGAAGATATTATGAATGGATGGTGGATCCTACATGTTAATGTTCCCCCTCATAGCTTGGATTATGACAAAAGATCACTCGAATGCTATTGTGGATGGGTGGGTTTTGAGCAATATATTGATTGACACGTATGCGTAAGTGAATGTGTTTACTTTAGATGCATGTGTACGAGATGGAAGGACCTCCATTGCATCCGTCCTCTAATCATCTGTTTATGGCTAATCAAACGAAGGCCACTCCAATAAGAGTTTTAAAGGATGCATCCATTCTTGTACAATGGGCCAAGTTCACTTGGGACTTTGAGGTTTTAGCACTTGTAGAAGCAGACAACTTCCCAGCTCTACTTGAACGCCCTTCATGTTATGCAAATAATGTTGATCTATGGTTCAACAAGGGGTATATAAGTTTTGAGAACAAGGATTAAAGAGCTATTATCCCTTTGACAAATGGGAAATCTACACCTTATGTTGAACCATTGAGTGAGGAAGACCTAAATACGGAATTTATGTACGCGTCATTCAGATCCGAAAGTACTCGAGCCATCTAAGAAAGGAATCCTCTAGTGGGAAGATGCACAATCTATTAGTGATACTACAAGTATTGCTTGTGACAATTGGGCAGATGACGCCTATGAGTTGGTTAGGCGTGAAGTAAGAAGCACATTTGCGTAGAGGAGAAAACCTCATTGTATTAGGAGGGTAAGTAACAACTTTGTACACCGGTATACTAGAGAAGGAGATCCTACGGTATTCCTACGCGCCATGGAAGAGAAATGGACAAATCAAGTTGAAAGAAGAAATATGTTAGTGTATACCCTACATGGGACAACAGTGCACTAGTGGATGGTTCAAGGATAATCTCATAGCATGGAATGAAGTCAAAATTGCTCTAATAACTCCGTTCTTCAGAGCAATGCGCCTACTCAAATATGCATATATAATGGTAATCAACTTGTTCAACACCACATTCAACAATGTGAGAGATTCTAGACAGAGGGGAAGGAAGATTTACCACCTTCACTATGGGTGCACAAAATTTATTCCACTTTGCAAGGTTGCGCATGCGCTTGGTATGTTTATGCGGAACTACATAGGGAGACTAGAAATTGGCAAGACTTAATTGCAGAATGACCCAGACTTTTGAGTACTTCTCTACTAAACCTTCGGTAAGAGAGGAATTACAAGTTATGCAACACTTGACTATGGGAGACAATGCCAATGCTGAAGAACTCATTCAGGAGTTATTTGGTGAGGAAGAACAAGGAGCACGTTTTGATGAAGTAGATGATACAGATGTCGATCTATTTACGTGCACTTGCTTTGAGAAGGAGAAAGGAAAGATGGTCTACATAGTGGATGATGAGGAAGTAGAAGATTTGGACATAGCTCATTCAACAGTATGCACGAGGTTTTAGAAAGTGCGGATAAAAATGCATGCACCTATCATGAACCTATGAAGACCAAGAAAGTGAACATTGGCACGGATGTTGAACCCAAGGAGGCCATAATTGGAGATTATTGGTTTGATTCTGAAGTAGAAAAGATAATTGAGTTACTATGTGATTTCCAAGACTTATTCCCTAGGGGATACCATGAGTTAAAGGGGGTACATGAGTCATTAGGTGAGATGAAGATTAAGTTAAAGGAAGGAGCACACCCGGTCAGGAAGAGACCTTACAGATGAACCCGAACCTACGCATAAAAGTTAAAGAAGAAATTGACAAAATGCTGAAATCTGGCATCATTAAGCCCCTAGAAGAATCATAGTGGGTTAGCCCCATGGTAATTAGTATAAAGAAATATGGTCAGATTAGGATTTGTGTGGATTACAGGGAGTTAAATGTTGCATGTGTGATTGATCCTTTTCCTACGCCTTTCACCAAGGAAATATTAGAAGGCATTGCAGGGCGCGAAGTTTACTCTTTTACAGATGGATTCTTTGGGTATCATCAGGTTAGAATTACACAAGAAGATCAAGAGAAAATGAATTTCACCACTGAATGGGGAATTTTTGCATATACTTTGTGATGCCCTTTGGTTTGAAAAATGCACCTATTGTATTTTCACGCATAGTTGTTTAAGCATTCTAGGATTTTATTCACAAATTCTTGTAGGTTTACTTAGATGATTGGATGGTGTATGGGCTTGTTAAGGATCAACTTGCACCTAATGTTTGAAAGATGTAGATAGTTAAGCATCTCATTAAACATCAAGAAGTGTGTGTTTGCTACACCTTTTGGAACTCTACCGAGGCACATCATCTGTAAGGAAGGTTTGTTAGTAGATCCACTAAAGTTATAGTTATTGTGGAGCTAGAGGAGCCTACCTACGAGTGAGGTGCGTGGATTCTTGGGCCAAACATGGTATTACAAAAAAATTATCAAAGGATATGCGAATATTTTCTCACCCATAGAAGAGTTACCAAAAGGAAAAGGGACATTCTATTGGGGAGAATTGCAACATCGTGCATTTGAGGCATCAAGGAGAGAATTACTACAACACCTATTATGTGTTTTCCCTCATGGAACCACCATTTCATGTACATGTGGATGCCTCCTGCAAATCCATTAGCGCGGTGTTAGCTTAGCCTAGAAAAGATATTATAGATCATCCTATTTATTTATTTAGTAGAAACTTGACTCTGCAGAATGAAATTATATAACTATAGAGCGCGAGGCCTTGTCGATGATCTACTTGCTGCATAAATTCAGACAGTATTTGCTAGCAACACCCTTTGTATTTTATATTGATCACATGGAATTAAAATACTTGGTAAATAATCCCATTTTACAGGGGTACATATGTCGATGGGTGCTCTTATTCCAAGAATTTGACTTTACATCATGGGAAAACCAGTAAAAGTAATTATGGCCCATACCACTTATCAAGAATTCAATTAGGAGAGGACATGCAGACAATTGAAGATACCATGTCGGATGCACAATTATATAGGTTACATCACATGCCTTTAGAATTGGAGGATATTGTTGTCTTTTTATGCACATGTATGATGCCAAAAGGAATGAAAGCCTTAGAGAAGAAACAACTTGCAATTCGTGCCACACCCTTCATGTTGATTAGTGGTGACTTATACAAACTAGGTCGAGATGAAGTATTGCCTTTGGTGTGTACTAGAACATGAGCACATAGATATCATGGAAGAGGCTCATGGTGGTATTGTAGGTGGGCACTATGCAGGTGACGCCACCATGCGCAAAATTCTACTTGCTTTGGATTATGGTGGGAGACCCTGTACAAAGATTGTAAAGAGTATTGTAAGGCATGTGATCACTGTCAGTACCTTGGAAAACCTGGGCAAAGAGATGAAATGCCTTTGAGGCCTATTGCTAGTGCAGAGCCATTTGAGAAATGGGCTATAGACTTTGTGGGTCCTATTTCCCTAGCCACGCGTAGAACTGGATCACGTTATATCATCACTTGCACATATTATCTTACAAGGTGGGAAGAAGCAACACCTACAAAGGATTTTACAACAACTACATCAATCATGTTCTTATGGGAAAATATTCTCGTAGGTATGGATGTCCACTGAGCTTGACAAGTGATAGGGGCACACACTTCTTGAATGAGAAAATCATGGATATTGTTGGATGAGTTTATGGTCGTGCACCACAAGACTACACCTTATCACCCTCAAGAAAATGGGACTACTGAGGATTTCAACAAGATATTGAGCCAGAATTTGACAAAAAAATTGTGATGTTGGAAGGAAATATTGGGATGATAAAGTTTCTGCTATACTTTGGGTGTATAGAACAACCTACAAAAGGTTGAATAAGGCCACACCCTTTCAGTTGGTGTTTGGCACATAAGCAATTCTTCCAATGGAATTCATGTTACCATCTTTGTGTATTGCACACGTTGGAGGTCTAGCTAATGAACATGCATTAGAAGAAAGAATTGACAAGTTAATATAGTTGGATGAGAGGCGCACCATAACACGTTAGAGTCAAAAGTAGGAAAAGGCTAGGTAGAAGGCATGGCATGATAGACACATCAGGGAAAATAAGTTTGAGGTTGGATAGATGGTACTCCTTTATGATTCCAAGTTTTTGTGCCATCCAGAAAACTTAAGGTGCCTTGGTTGGGATCGTATGTTATCACTCACATCCTTAAATTAGGCACTTATTAGTTAGAGACACTTGATGGAATATAGATACCTAGTTACTTGAATGGGAGTAGGCTGAAGCCCTACTATAAATAAGTCTTCTTGGTGTTTGTAATAAGGCAATATTGACATTTAGTATAGATTTCCCTTTTTGTATTTATTTTCATGTATTTCCTTCTTCGTCACTATGCTTTGTCAATTTAGTTTTGTGTTTTGTGGAATAAGTGCATTTACGTGTTGGAAGCTAATTACAATATGAAATATTTTTCTGTGCAGAGGACTGCACATACCATTGGTGTGGGGTGGTTGCTATTTTTTATTAACAAATGGGTACACATGAGAAAAACTGTTATAAGTGTTATTCAAGTATGGAAAGGAGCTGTTAGAAAGGAAATTGCTTCTAGAGAAGACCATAGATAGAAATAAAGGAATGAATAGTATAATGCGAGGTAAGTAACGGCCGTGGAAACTACTAGAGGAGGGCACAATGGTGAGGTACTTTAGTGCATGGAAGCACGCAAAGAGAATTATATTGCTGCAGAAGGTAGGAAGGTGTGCTAGAAGGTTATAGCTGGGGCACGAAGGTGTACCGTGGAAATTGGTAAAATGGTCAATTAATGAGAGGATTGGTGGTAGGTGAAGGAGTAATAAATGCACTTTTTCAAAAATATATATAAGGACGTGATGCGGGTTCATTTTTACCTTTGCGATCACAAGTATTCAAATGAGCTAAGTGCGATTGAGCCAAGTGAAATGTGTTGAGGTGCGAAGAGCTACGAAACCAGACGTGGAGAGCATATTTGTGCGCGGAAGTGGCTTACGCCCCCATTGGTGAAGGGTTTGAGTGCAACAAAAGTATTGAGGAGTTAGGGAACGTGGTTTCAAGCTAGGGAAAGTGGTTTTGAACTAGGGTTTGAGATTACTCGACACAGAAGATAAAAGGTGGGATTTTTATAATGACACCGAAGAAATCACCTACAGAGGTACGAAGGGGAAGAAAAAGGTGGAAGTCGAAGTTTCTCCCAAGAGTAACTTTTCGAGATGCAGTATTTAGAAGGAGTGATAGTTAGATGGGATTGGGATTCCCACATTCGCAGATGTAAAGTAAGTGATTACAACCACCACACCACCAACAACAGGGGAGAATTAGATGCGTTATTGAACAAGAAGACCAACAAGTGCATGGTGGACAATATGCCAATATATGATGATGCTAGGGAGAATTTGCTTAAGAAGGTAGGGGTTTATTAATTATATGAACTCCCATATTTTGGAAAACCAGAAGCTTTATACCAATGGCTTATGAGCAAAGTCCATGAGGACTTATTCTATTTTGCTTTGGATGGAGGGTAAGGATCACAACAACCCTGATTGCTACATTGACAGACTAAAGGGCACATGGACATATATTATGAGTGATTTGATTGATAAGGAAACTATTATAGCCACCAAAGCAAGGAGTTAGGATACTCCAAGGGTCCGTGCGAAATGGACATAGACAAATTAAAGAAGTATCTTGTAAGTAGCAGCCGCACATCTGCTCACTAAGTTAAATGACCAAGAGAGATGGTCATAGGTAAATACCATGTGGCTACACATTGTGAAGAAAATGTCAAAGGGAGAAATCTACAACTTGGCTTGGCTACATTATAGAAACTATTACTAAGGAAGTGTGCACAAGTGAGAAGATAAGTTTTGGCTATTCTATTATCTCTTGTCTTTGTAGAAATTGGAGTGCCCGATGGGCCAAAGAACAAATTTTGAGAATACCCCACAGAGAAGAAGTCCCTCACAAAGAGGTTCGAGAAATAATTATGTGAAGGAACAATAAGTGGCCCATTCAAGAAAAGGGAAGAATTGTGGTATGACCGACTTCATGCAACATTTGAGGAGGAATGGCGCATTCCAAAGGAGTTATCCTCAGTAGTGGGAAAGGAAGTACAATTCACAGTGTATCAACATTTATACATCACGTTGTTTATAATGAAGAATGGGACATGGATTCCATGGTGCAAACTGCCCTATGCCTTCACATCGCACTACTTCCAGGCCTCAGTTCATAGGTTTATTGATGCGCATTTGTTGAACTTCAACGCAGACAAGGTAGATTGTGACTACCATACTCTCAGAAAAACATATGTTTATCTAGGTTAGTCTGCCTACATTGAGAGGCTCATTTCAGATGTTATAAATATAAAGCTAGTAAGTTTGGCTATTGGGGATAGTGGAGCCATGCTCATCTATCTTCATCTCAAGCCTAGGCTAGAGAATAATAAGTATGTGGAGAATGAGTTCATGCTACTAGGGCCGCCTAAGGGCAAACACATGATTGAGAATGTTACATCTCTAAATTTTGCCACAACCATAGAGATAGACGAGGAAGAAGAACATGAGGATAGTGGAGGCTTGGACCATAGAGGCTAGAGGTAGCCCACAGACAGAGTGGAGAGTGAGCACACGTAGATACTCCACCACAGGTGCAAGAAGGAGAAGAGGATTTGGACGTGGATGTAGTTCTGAAGAGTGCCAATTTAAGAGGGTATTCAAAAGAACTAGAACCCAAGGCACAAGAACATCATAGCATGTACGAAGATCACCTCGAATCTCCCTTAGAAAGAAGCACCTGAGAAGAAGAGAAGAAGAAAGTTGAAGCTTAGTGAGGAGGCAGAGGAGTCTGAAGAGAGCGCACATGAACCCATAGTTCAACCGGACAACATAGAGGAGCTCCGAGATGAAGAAATGAGAGATGAAGAAGAAGGGGTGAAAGAAGTAGAAGAAACTATGTGCGAGCAATCCAACGTTCTAGTTACAACTCAAATAGGAGAAGGGCCAACTCCAAACCTTAGTGCTCAGGTTCCTAAGGGGCCAAGAACAAGGAGAAGTGAATAATATGTTGTGCCAAGTATGGGCTACATTGAGGACACAAGAAAAATTGTCCATGCCCGGTTTCAGAGCATAGTGGACCTTAAGGAATTATATGGATGGGAGTTGATGGATCTAGATATGGCCACTACACGTGTAAGGAAATAATTATCCTGGTCCATGTAGACCCATATGGATGAACCGGATTTTGATGTATGTGAGGAGTCTTATGTCTCAAGAAGAGTAAATAAGGCACCACAAAGTAGGCACATGACCATAAAGCCCACTCTTATGTTTGATGAGTAGGTCAACAATGCCTTAGTCAAGGTATCTGTTAAGGTGGCATAGAGAAATATTGATAAGGCTGCCACCATTAGAGCATTGATGGAGGATAACAAGGACAAAATAACAAAGATAGAGTAGTTAAAAATAGAGAAGTAATGAGAACATGCAAAAGAATGAGGCCGTTATTGGCATGGCTGAAGAAATTGGTGATTACATTCTGAAGGCGAGGCCTCATCTTGAACCAAAGGTACCTGAAAAGTTTCCTTCTTATGCATTATGTGCACACTTTGGTTGATTTGATTGCTAGAAGATGGACCACTTAGAATGCCCGCACCAAAAGATGTTGAACAAGAAGTAGAGAGAGCAAGGGCCTCTATGATAAAAAAAATTTCAACATATGAAGTGTTGCTCTAGAATTTAAAGGATGAGCTAAAGAAAGCATACCAAGCTCTAAACTTGTGTGCAACACTAGAGGCAGTAATAAGGACCAAAAATTTGGTTGAAGATAATGAAGTTTTGGCAGCAATGAAAGATGAGACTTTAGGGCGCGTAAAAATATTGACACTAGTAAAACAAAAGCGCAAAGCCCTTAGCAACAACCCAAGATCTCGCATAAGGAGAGGATAGATGAGCTTGGGAAGCTCATAGCACAGAAGATGGATCTCATGGAAGGAATGATGTCAGGTATGGCCAATGTTGTTTGGGTACTATAGAATGAGAAAGAAAAGATTACTCAAGATGAACTAGATGTCATAGCCACATACATTCTAGAGAATACAAGGACCGTGCTAGATGACTAGAAGACACTGGAGGTAGAAATCAAACTTAAATATCCAGAGCTAATCCTCCCAGATAAGAAGAGGAGTTACAGAGAGTGAAGATTTATTCTTTTTTTCGTGATTTTTTATTCTTTTAATTTTTATTCTTTATTGTTGGAGACACTCGAAGGAATTCCCATTGCCGGGATGAGAATTTGATTTAGTGTGGGGTAATGTTGAGTAGACATAATATTGTTCTAAGGAGAAGGAACACAAAGAATACACGTGCAGGAACAAGGTGCATTTGAAGGCGTGGAATGATAGGAAAGGAAACACACACCAGAACAGTTTGGTTTGGACTTAGCCATTTTTATGGATATAGACTATTTTTGGAGATAGCGTGCGGAGCACACATCAGGATGGAGACTTATGAAACACGCAAATGGTATTTTGGGAACGAGCGGTTGATAAGCGCCATGCATGGTTAGAGTTAATAATAGGATTACTTCTTCCAGTTAACTATAGGACATCTATTATTAGTGCACTTGTATGTGTGCATGTTATTGTAAAGGCACATGGCTATTATCGCATGTGACCTATTTTGAGAAGTGCATAAGTGGTGAAGGGAAATTCCCCACCTCTATAAATATGTATTAAACTATGTAGTTTAGGGTGTGTGAATTATTATAGAGTTATGTTGTTGGATTTGATACACACATGACTTATGGTGATACTTTATAATGTAAGAAGCTTATGTGTTTTACAGTGTTTAATGTAATGAATGATATTGGCTGGATAATGGTGTTAGACATAACTAAAACTGGTTCATGTATGGTTAATCTTATTACAATTATTGTTTAATTCATGATTCTCTAAGATCTAGATCTGGATTATGCACTATGGAATGTTTATGTTCATTTATGGATTTGAATATGTCTTATCTTCATCACACTAACATCCTGCACAAACAACTCTAAAGAGGGGCCTAGTACCTTTGTGCACTTTGGGTGAGCGCTCGAGATCAAGATAGGTAATGTGCTAGCGCCTCTAGGTTATTAAGAAGAGATTCTATGCTTCATCACTTAATATCTACCACTTGGGAAAAAGTAACATTCAAGGACTGCACTTGGGCTACATTATTCACTACATAGGAGGGGTTATTTTTGAATTTCATATCACACATTTATCTTGGGGGAAAAACTAGTTGTAGCCTGTTATCTTGGTGTGACTAGAACATGAGAAACCTAGCTTCAAGGGACACTACTCAATCACACACACACTAGAAATCCATAGAGCCTTAAATGTAGGGCAACACTTAGTGATAATCACATTGGGATGACCGTCGAGGTCAGTCCAAATCAAACATATGTATTATTTATTTTATCTAATGTTTACTTAAGCCTTATGTAGGTAGCTAGGGTTTGTTTTTTAGGTTCAGGTGCGATAGTGAAACCATACAAGAAAGTGGATGTGACAAAGAGTGAAAAGAAATATACACCTTCATACCATGAAAAGATCATATATAGAGTTGTTTCCAGGACACTAACACCCAACTCGCATACACTAGTAATTGTGCGCTCCTTTCCATATCTAGATGGTATTTTCCAAAGTAGTTTCAGATTATAGTTCTCCAAACGAAGCTTACTCGAGTTTAGATTTAACCTATTACGCTTAGTTTCCATCGCAGAATTAGTCTAGATCTCTCGAATACAAGCTAAGTCACCCTTATCTCACTATTGCTCACACTTATTTGTTTCTTGCATGATAGATCTTTATTGTTACTATTATATTCATTTGATCTCATTCCTCTAATAAATATTTAAATTTCTTTAAATTATTTGGTGAACCCCTACCATGATCATGCACCGGATCCCTTTCCTTTCTTCTTCCTCTTATGAGGTTATGGATAATTATTCCTCTTTCATCCCTACTCGTGTTTATTCCCAAGAGGCCATCCAAGATGAGTATATCCCTATCATTACTCAACATCCACCTCACTTCATGGCTAGCCATGTAGACCCCACTATCAATGTCGTCACCACTCGTCATAACAAGTAACCTTTATAGCTTCCTACTTCTCTTTCTCCTCCACTTAGTGCACCACTTCCTCAACTTGCCACTTCATCTAAAGAGTATGATATTATTGAGAAATTAAAGAATACCCCTACTAAGATATCTCTCTTTGATATCTTGTGTAAGGCCCTTGATTTTTTCAACTCTTGAAACCACATTGTGAGCTATTCAAATACAAAGTGATGACCCTCTTGTTTCCTTTTCCAATCTCATGGAATATTTTAAACACATTAGCAATTTTATTACATTTATTGATGAGGATATCCCACATGAGTCATATACTAATTATCCTCCTCTCCTTATCATGGCTTAGATCCAAGGTTTCCAAATTAAGTGTGTACTCATTGATAATGGTTCTATATTGAATATTTTCCCTCTATCCTTACTATCCCAACTCAATATTCCTCATAAGTACAATTGAACCGTCCACATTCTTTGTGCTGTGGCTATGACACTACCACTCATGTATGCATAGGTACTATCAAATTAGAATTACAAGTGGGACCTCACAATATCATTACTCCTTTCTATGTCATAGATGCCCCATTGAAATTTAATATCCTCTTTGGTCGACCTTGGATCCATGACATACGCAAGTCGTTCTTTCTACTCGTCCATCATTGTGTCAAGTTTATCTTTGATGGATATGAACATATTGTTACTATTGATCCTGAACCATTCAAATATTATCGCATGGACTCTTCCACCTCCATGGTTATTCCCCCAACTCAACCAATCCCCTCACATTTTCGATACATATGGTATTGGGAACCCTACAATTCCAATCATATATCACCACCTCCCATCACTTCCTCCATTCAAAATCACACTACCGATATCATCTCTCTTGTCATATCCTCACATACCCCTTCCACATCTATTACCAAACCCCTAGAGAATTTTGAACAATACTTCCATGTTGAGACTGACAATCTTGATGATGATGTTGTTGACACTATTGATCTTACTAATGAAACTCTTCGTACTTTGGATTTCACCCCCATGGAATTTGATGAATCTTTGTTTCATCACCAATATGTTTCTAATGTTCCCGGTGAACATCAAGTCAAATCTACCATGACACAAGCTACTACCACTGCTATGGTTCCTTATCATAATATCGTGCACACCCTTGAACCTATTCCACCTCCTGCAATTACTCCTATTCTTACTAACCATGGTCCTATTTCTATTTTTGGTTCTTCTCCTATGCCACTTACCTCTTTTGATCGATTTACTTTCACATTATACATTAATCAAGAGTATTGGCAACATGTACCTTATGATCCTAATTGCTCTGAAAACATATTTACATATGAGTATCTAATCCACTCGGGCCTCTCCTACTGACATCATAACCTTACTCAAACCACATAATGAATATCAAGGCTATATTTTTCTCCTAACATATTATAGTACAAGGATTTTTACATGCATTTTTGGGTTGTGCTTGATCCCCAACCTTTTCCACTTATACTTGGGAAATCTTGGCTAGATTACATTGGTGGTACTATTGACATACATAACACTATCCTCACTTATCATGTGGCTTCCAAGGTAATCACTATTTGTAATGAATAATTCCTTGATTACACTCCTAATTTTTCATGATGGAATATATATAAGCTCTCTGGTACACCTTTTATTGATGAAGAATATGCCATGGGCATGTATAAATTACGTCTTATGGGATTCTTCAAAGATAAGCCAAAATATTTTCATACTATGCATCTAATCCAACTCCTTTTGGCTATATTTCAGATTTAGATGATTCTCTTGATGATATCACTTAGATCACCATGGCATTCACACTTAGGGGCATACTCCTCCCCCTCGCTCGTTGATGATGTACTCTTGTTCTAGGTTCATACGTGACTATTGAGGGCACACTTACGTACATGGACCTCACATTCCACACATACACTAGGGGGAACCTTGCTCCCATCTCCTAGTCATAACATTTCATTCTAATATTTTCAAACACTCGAAATACTAGCTTAGATCTTGATTGGATGTATTCTTACTTGCTTATACTATTCTATGTTGCACATTGTTTACCATGTTAATTTGATTCATAATATGCTCTATCCTTTTTCTATACACACATGCACATTCATATGGTACTCTTAAGGTGAATGCAAGATACTTATAGGTTCTTACATAATGTATGATGCTTCTCATTGTTCTCTACCAGTCCCACTAAGGCTCCTAGGGGCATATACCTATCCTATTCTCTCTATTCGGGTTTTATCATTGCATTATCTACTACTTTCATTCCTACTTACAATTGTATACATTGTGGCATACTATAAATTTTTCTAACATGCTAATGGGTGCTTCATGTGTAGCATTTGTCTTGCAGGCCTACTTCTAACCATGGTTATCTAGTTTACTTGAATAATGTCTATGTTTGTGTCTTGATTGTCGTTATTTACGGGCTATGCCTTATGATTTCTTGTGTGTCTCTGTTTCCATAGCCTTGAGGGCTTCAAGTTTCTTGTGACATCTTGAGTGGTGTCCATGTTTTCAACTAGATACTTACTATGTCTTTTGTCATGTTACTATGTGTTTTTATTAGTTTCTATTACTACATGTTTTGTCTTTTGTCTTGGGATATCTTGTTATGTTAAAAATCTTTAACTTTATTTCCTATCTTGCACATGATGTACACCCACTTCTTATAAGATATTTGCTTTCAGTGTCATTTCACATTTTAAAATGGAGGAAATTTATTCAATCCATTTACTCATACTTCATACTATAGATTTTGAGCTATAGGCCTCATGTCCCATCACATTCAATATGTTTTTGCTCTTGTATATAGGGCTAACTACATGGTGTTTTCCAAGATGTACCCCACACATGACATTTGTACCCCTCACGGAATATATTGAGGACATTTCCTAACCTTGCTCTCTTTATATTACATCAAATTTATTTAGCTTTGATTTTTTCGCTAAAAATTATACTAACAAATGTATATAGTATTTAACACAGTCCCTAGACATGAACTTTGATAGGGACATCCTCATAATTTCAATAAATTGGGGGCCTCACAATTTCAATAAATTGGGGGCATCATTTTTAACTTGTCTTTCCTAAATTGAACAACAAATTTCTATTTTGAGCATTTATATGCGTATGATTGTTCTTGTAAGCTTCATAAGGACATCTTCACAGATCTAGAGATGTGGGGACTCATGCTTGGTTTGCTTAAAAACCACTAGTCAAACTAGGTATATTCTTTTCAATATACCCTTTCTAGATTGAACAACATATTATTATTTGATCGGGCACTTACCCACATGCATGTCATTCGCAGCACATCGGAGATCCTTTAGGAGCACAAAATGTTGTATCCACTTGTCAATTTTATGCACGCGCACGCACACGCACATGCACATGCACACACACATGCGCATGCTCACACGCACGCACACACACACGCACGCACACACACACATCAAAGTAGGGTGTTATGTATGCACTTAACTTTGTCATGGGGGCATTTATTATTCTTAAATTTACATTATTCTTGGGTGTTTGTGTTTTTGTCGACTATTGGTCTAGATTAAGCTCTTATTATCGTGTTTCCCCATCTATTTGTTTTTCCCAATTCTCCCTATTTTCTCTCTCATAATCCCTCTCTCTCTTCCCATTATTCCATTATTTTGTTGTGTTTTCTTAAGAACCGCACAATTACGGTTCTAAGTCTCCCAAAACCATATATATAGTCCTTTCACCCCCAAAATTGTGAGTGTAAAGTTTATAGGGAATTTTGTTAAAAGGCCCCTTTGACCCTTATGTGCGAGGTTTTGGTCTTTTTGTTGGTTTTCCCACCCATCAGTATGTTAGCATACGTCGATAAGGTCCTAATTCAAATTCATGAAGTCTATAAATACATAGGTATAATCTTTGCATTTAGCACAATCCATTAATAAAATAACATCAAGCGATAGTGCCTAGTTATGAAAATCTCAAAGCAATTTAGAGCACAAGTAGATTTCAAGTATTTATTTATTCAACACTCATTCATTTACAACATAAACAATAATATATAGTGGATACTTAACTATACCGAATTCCCTTGTTGAAGCATTACACAATACTTGGTGCGATGTATCTGTAATTCTATATTGTGAAGGACTTGATAAATATGAAACATCGTATCATATTTGATGTGATATCTTAGCAATTAGACACTCTCCACAACTAGATAAATATGAAAGAAGCTTTACTATTCTCTAGGTTGCCAGAGGCTCTTAAACAAATATTTTCCTTCAAATCTAGTTGTCCCATAAGGTTTTGGAGAAAGTTGATCATTTTCAAGAGATTATAGTTATTTGGCAATCACCCAAATGATCAAAATTATGTTTTAACCCATAACCATGAATTTAATAACAAAACTATATATATATTTTTAACTTTGAAATGAAAGGAGCGCCGGAAACAACCGTTAAAGCCTCTCATTGTTTATTTAAAGCCCTGCTCTGCTCTCTATTTTTCTCACAGCCATTAATATTAAGCAATTCTTCAACAACGAACAGCTTTTCAAAATGAGTACTGCACGCATTGCCAAGGACATTATCACTCTCAAGGGATCAGCGGCCATTGTCAGCGAGTTCTTTGGTAAGTTTTTCAACAAAATTCCCAATTGTTTTCAAATTTCCGTTTGTCTAGATTTCATAGAATAATTAACATTCACTCCTCCGATTATGTATTGCATGAACGGACAGCTTATGCAGCCAACAGGTATGCATGGCCATTGACTTGATACCCTCCTCTTCTATTTCTTTGAAACACCTTTATGAGCTGCAATTATGAAAACCCATATAGATGCTTTATAATTTATTTTGAGGTTTTGCAGTATTCTGTACAATCGAGGCATCTACCCTGAAGAACAGTTCAGCAAGGTCAGGAAATATGGTATTCCCATGCTACTGATTCAAGACGAAGCAGTCAAGGCTTATATTTCCTCCATAACTTCTCAACTTGCAGGTAGGCAACATTAGGGTTGAGCGTTTTGCCTTGATCCTGTTTTCAAAATTTGTTAGTGGTCTGGGTTGATAACGCTTGGGTTTAGGTTCAAAATACTGCGTGGGTTTTGGGCAATTATATTCAGTTTTAGGGGTTTGAGATCTGCTTTTAAATTTTTGCTCTTGGAAAACCTTGCATGCCATGTGTTGAGAATTCTGAACTTTAGTATTCGAGATTTTTCTGGAGCATTCTTCAGTTAGGGATTTAAGGAGCGGCTTACTTTTGTTTCATTTCCTTTTGGGTGGTACTGAAATTTTTGGGTTTAGGGCTTTTCGGGTTGGATATTTTTCTTTAAAAACTTACAGGTACGATACATCTGCTGATAAGTCTTGACTTTAAGATTTAAGGACTTCCTCTGGATTCTTGGATTTACAGATTAAGGTTTGCTTTTTTCTCATTTTCTTTTAGAATATTGAAGGTGATAAGCTTTGTAGAATTCAGCTAGCGTTGGCTTGATGGTTGTTTTTTTAGGGTTCTAAAAGGGTTTAGCTGGTATATTTTCTGTTGTAGGTTTCACTTTTTGCTTTGAAGTTATCAGCTGGGTTTCAGCTATTATTTATTGCGTTTAGGGCTTCAGCCTTAGGGCTTCAGCCTTATTTCAGGGGGTTTTGATGAGAATTCCTGGGTTTATCCCCAAATACGGGAGGATTTGGAGTTTCTGTCTGCTCTTAATTTTTTTTGGGAGTACAAATGCTCTTCTTTGGCAGTGGCTCTTGGAGTTTTTCTTGCTCCTCTTATTCCTTGGGTTTAGGCTAATTCTGTATCATGATCAGAGTGGCTAGGGTGTGGAAAGCTGCATTGTTCTGGTGATTCATGATCAGAGTGGCTGAAGGTGATAAGCAGGGGGTTTTGATGGAGAATTCTTGGGTTTAGGGTTTATTGGTTTTTGTTTGTAATCCTCAAATACAGGGATTAGGATTTGAGTTTCTGTTCGTTCTTGTTTTTTTGGGAGTACAAATGCTCTTCTTTTGGCAGGTTCTCCACTAAAAATTTGAAGCTCGTTCTTTTTGTTGGTTCCAATTCTCTTGGAGTTTTTCTTGCTCCTCTTATTCCTTGTGGATAATATTCGCATGGGTTTAGGATGCTAATTCTTACAAGTATCATGATCAGAGTGGCTAGGGTGTGGAAAGCTGCAGAGAATTGTTCTGGTGATTATGAGCCAAGCCTCGTCAGAGGTGCTTGAAAGATGGAACTTCAATATTGAGACAGATGAGGAAGTTGTCCTCAAAGGGTGTGGTACTATCTGGCTATTTTACAATCTTATTGCTAACATTTCTTTTCGCTGACTATGCTTTGCTTTTGTCAGAGTTTTAGAATTGAAGATAACAAATATGAATTGTATTTTTGTTTGCAGTGTTTCCAGAGAGAAGAGTGACAAAGAAATAATGAGAGAAATTCAGGTAATCATGCGTCAAATCGCATCTAGTATCACCTACCTCCCATGCCTTGATGAGCCATGTAAGTACATGTCTCATCAATTTTATCTTTGAATTGCTATAAATCCATACAAATTGGTTCTAATGAAAGAAGAAAAAGTTGTAGAGCACACTCCTACTTAATCTATATAAGGGATTCTGTTTCTCAAATTTTGTAAACGGGAAAGGATGGCCAAAAATACTCTTGGCTGCTTGAGGACATTAAAATTAAAATGGAATTAAATTAGACCTGGATGGTATGCATGACCAATATCTTGTAGGATCTCCGATTGCAAAGTAGAATTATGTACTTTGTCTCCAAGGTGGATGTACTGATGATAAGTGTCAGGTGAAACTGTCAGGAGGCTAAAATTAAAGACATTTTGCTTACAATGCTATTTTCTTTGTGGCAGGCACATTTGAGATACTTGCTTACACAGATAGGGATTTGTCAGTTCCAGTAACTTGGTTGGAGAGTGATGCCAGGCTGATAAAGAATGCTCAAGTGGTGAAGTTGCATTCTTTTGACACCAGGGTAAGTGACTATACTTCCCAATTCAGAAGTTCTCTTTTAATAGCTTGAGATTTTCTGGCAGCCCCCAAATGGAGGGCCCAAATTCCAGACAAAGAGGAATGACCCTGTTTACATAGAGTTTTGTGATGTCCCCTGGCTAGAAAGTTGCAGCCGTTAAGTGATTAAGCTCAATCCTCCCTTACGCCCGAATGCTCAGCATACAAAGCAAGTTTTGAGAAACATGCCTGCTCTACAATTCTGTTTCATGTCTTGATATGATTGTTTTGAAACATGATTTGATTGTTTCTTTCTGCAGATTCATAGAGTTGGTACTCTGGTTTCCTACAGAACAGATGACATGGATGAGTAATAGTAACACACATTGCTTGACGATTGTCTGTTGGAGCTCTCTCACCTCTCTATCAGAAGTCCATTGGAAGTGACGACATATCTTATATTTTGAAGTTCTTTTTGACAATGACTTTTGCAATGTCAAATGATTATTGATGAAGACTGCTAACAAAAAGGGGGATACTTGTTAGTAATACCTCGTTTTGTAAGATGCAAATGCATTTGGATTTCTGTTTTTGTATGATTACAGATTGTGACAAAAATAGGGATGTTTATGAGCAGAGATGAGACTGTTCTCTACAATAGGTGTTCGAGTGCCTGTAATAGAAATTGTAGACATGCAAATATTATGTGTATTATCTGTTGAAGAAGCTCAATGTTGTACGCTGAACATATGATTCTGAGTATTATTGCAATGCCAATTAGCTTGTGATGTGCAAACTTTTACTAATGTCTCAAATTAATATGGTATATTTTCGGTTTACACTCATTTCCTTTAGTAAAGAGTGACAAAAATATGGATGTTTATGAGCAAGATGAGACTGTTCTCTACAATAGGTGTTCGATAGAAATTGTAGACATGCAAATATTATGTGTATTATCTGTTTAAGAAGCTCAATGTTGTATGCTGAACATATGATTCTGAATTTTATTGCAATGCATATTAGCTTGTGATGTGCAAACTTTTACTAATTGTAGACATGCAAATATTATGTGTATTATCTGTTTAAGAAGCTCAATGTTGTATGCTGAACATATGATTCTGAATTTTATTGCAATGCATATTAGCTTGTGATGTGCAAACTTTTACTAATGGCTCACATTGATATGGTATATTTTCGGTTTACACTCATTTCCTTTAGTAAAGAGGAAGACATGATCAAGGTTTCTGGTTGAAGGACCTTGGTTTATGGGGAGAGCTGGTTTGAATCTTAAGAAATGGAAACCAGGGCTTAACTTGGAAAAAGAGGAAAACATCGAGTACCCTATATTAGTAAAGCTCTAGGGTAAATCTTAGAGTTTTGGGAGGAAGAAGTTTATGACGGAATAGCAAAATCAATTGGTTGCTTGTGATAAAGTTGCCAAATTGAGGAGAAGATTGGTGGAGGCTAGGTTTTGTGTCATTGTTTCGGGAAACACCAATAAACCCACATTTATTAATCTACGACAATCGATAGATTATGATGGAAAATTGTTAGTGCAAAACCATAAATTGAACAAGGCTAAGACTATAAAAAAGAGTAAAACCCCATTGAAGAAGTCTTGGATGGTGAAGCCTTCTTAGAGAACATGCTTATTGCCTTGGACGAAGTCCACTATTTGTGTCAAAATTGGAGGAACTAAACCAAGTGAGTAACGTAGCTTCATTCCAAGCTACTGTGGAAGATAGTTCTTGCCAAAAGTCTCCCAACCCTCTCTAAAGGCACATGAAACGGCTCAAGAAGTGCAAGTTGCGACTCAGCCCAAAAGTCCGTTGATTTCAAAATCGCCTAGAAGATATAGGCTTAGATTCTTAAATTTTAGAGTCTTCTCCCCTAAAAAATGAGAACCCATTCATCATGTATTGGAAGACTCTTCTTATATCAATCCATCCTTAAGTTGCAAGACCTTCAGTACTCCCAGAAGGAAAACAAAAATTGGAAGAGGCTCCAAAAGAGGAAGAAAAACACAAAGGAAGCTAGAAGCGGGGAGACCATGAAGGAAATAGATAGGGGAAGGCAAAATATCGTGGATGTTAGTATGCATGCTAATGAATTAGAACTTTCATATGGAGATGATTTCATGGAATAGAAGAGAGTTTAATAACGCAAACAAACATATAATTTTAAGAAATTTATTTAAGAGAGAGAAACCAACAATTCTCTTATAAGGAAACAAAGATTTTTAGAGATGCAATTGGGATTTTTTTCTAGAAGGATAGTGTGGTTGAAAGTGTGGATACTTGTGGAGCCTCTAGGGGACTAGCAATATGGTGGGGCCCTCATTTGGTGGAAGGTTTTCCAATCTTTAAATGCTACAACTGACACCAAGCCCTCACTTTTACGAATATGGAAAGCAAGGAAGTTTGGATTCTTTCTAATATCTATGCCCCCAACATGAGGTTTGTGAGGAAAAGGCTTTGGAGTGACCTGGAGGACTTCTGAACTAATTGCAAGGATTTTTTTTTATCCTAGTTGGGGATTTCAACACGTTGTGTTCGCCAATGGAAAAGAAAGGCGGTTCTCAACCTTATAACGAAAGCATGGAAGACCTAGACAAGTTCATGACTAACGACAATCTCTTGGACGTTAAACTTAATGGTTCTAAATAGACTCATAGGAGTAATCTCATCCAAGTCAGACTTGCTAGAGTCATGATCTTCGTGGATGGAGTCTTCACATGTGATTTGGCGGTGTTGGGTAGGATTGAGCACAACCCTCTTGTTCTTTCAAGACAAAAGAAACACCCCTTTAGATTTGAAAAGATGTGGTTGCAAACACCTTGACTTCAATAACAAAATCAAAGAATGGTGGATCAAGAAAGTGGAAGGTATTACAAAACATTGGCTTACCAAAAAATTGAAAAATATATAAAGGTAAAAATTAAGAAATGGAATAAATTGGTTTTGGAAACATCATCTAAAAAAAGATATCTTATGAAAGTTGAAGGCTCTACAGAAACTTTTAATTTGAAAGGGATGGATAAAGAGTCTTACTATAAGGAAAAATTAATTTTAATGCGAACTCTATTAAGGCCAAAGAAGAGACCTTTTGGAGGCTCAAATATATAAATATCGGCTAAAAGTAAGGGATAGGAATACAAAGTTATTTCACATCTCCTCCTTTAAAAGGAGAAACATGAACAACATCAAGTTCCTAAGGAATGGCGATAGTCATGCTATAGATGATGAAGAGAAAATCAGAGACATTGTTGTCTCATTCCTCAAAAACCTCGTGAAGGAAAATCATAGGCATAATCCTAGAAAGGAAGAATCCTTCCTTGATCTCTTTCATAACACTATCTCCCACACAAAGAACAACATGATTCTATCCCAACCATCAATGGATGAAGTCTGTTTGGTGGTTTTTAGCCTGCAAATTGATAAGGCCTTGAGTCTAGATGGGTTTCCCCTCTCCTTTTTTCAAATGTCCTAGAACATTATAAAAAGGGACGTGGTGGTTGCACTCATGTAGGATTTTCAAAGTAGGAAGGTGCTAAGAGAATTAAACAACTCTTTCTTGGTTTTGGCCCCACAAGAAGATTGGTGTTGAATGGATTTCTGACTACAAGCCTATTAGTCTTTATGAATACAACATAAAAACATATTTCTAAATTGTTGGCCTCAAGAATTCAACCTCTTCTTTCTAAGTTTTTTTTTCTCCAAACATAATGCTTTTGTCGAAGGTAGACAAATCACAAACAACATTATTACTACTTTAGAGGTTATTCATTTTATTAGCTCTTTTCTTAGAGATGTGTTCCTCCTCAATTAATAAATCTTTTTATCGGGTCTATTGGTCTTATCTTATCATAAATTTGGCTAAATTAGGACTCAATCAAGAGGTATGTAACTTCATTTTGAGTTGTATTTCTACCTCTATGTTCTCTATATTGATCAATGGCTCCGTAGTCGGCTTCTTACCCTGCTAAAAGGGGCCTTCTCCAAGGGATCCTTATCTCGCTTTCCTTCGGCAAATATTTTCCCTTGATCGGAGAGAGACTTTATCAATGGTCCGACTATGCCTCTAGGAATCCCTCCTATCTATCACCAACAATTTATGGATGACACATTGATCCTAGGGAGATATTCAATTTTGAAAGCTTGTAGGATTAAGAAAGCTCTTTTGGAATTTGAAGCTCCTTTAGGTCAATGTATGAAAATTTCCAAAATATCCCTTCTCTTCATTAATACTTTGGAGTCCTTGAGAAGGATACTCAACAACATCTTTAATTACCAAAACATTACTTTCCTTGTGACTTATCTTGGGATGCCTCTGGTCTTTAGCCATGGTGATCCCCCTATGCCAATCCAATTTAGTGGATAGGTTTCTAAATAAATTGGCTAGATGGAAAGGATACTTATAGTCCCAAGCAAGTAAAAGCTCCAATTGCTCTAAAGTACCCTTCAGAATCTCCCTATATATCTGTTTTCTTTCTTCAAAATTTCTGGGAAGGTCAAAGCGATTTTAGAGAAAATCCAAAATATATTTCTATGGTTGGGAACCGAACACTAAATAATTCCATTGATTTCTTTCTCACATTAACTAATCCTTAGAAAGGATCTATATTTTAGATATTTGATCTATAAAAGGGAGATCCTCTTAAAAGGGTGTGAGTGGAAAATTAGAAAAGGTAATAGAGCCTCCTTTTAGGACGATTCTTGGCTTTAGATGCTCCCTTATTTGTTTGTAAGCCATTGGACAAATCAAGTTCATTTTTCAAAGATTTTGTGGGCTACCTTTTACATGACTAGATGTAAGTTGAAGGTTTTGGGACGAGTTGGATTAAGTTGGAGAATCCTTCCTCTAAGGATTCAAAGGCAATAGGTAAAACTAGCCATAAGTGAGCACTTTCTATTACTTGTAGTCTACTTGCACACGATGAAATTATCTCGGAGTAGATATAGTGATGGTTTATACTCGCGTGTTTTGGTTATAGTCTCTACTGGACCTCCCTCTTGATATGACCCATTGACATATTTTATGGTTACTGACCTCTTATCCCAAAGATTGGCTGTTCATTTGGCTTGTTGTGAAAAAAATCTGTTCTTACATGGGATAATCTGATGAGACATGGTTGGAATGGCCATAATGTTTGGTTGCTCTTCAAATCGAAGAGGAATCGACAACACACCTCTTCTTGAATGCCCCATTTTCTTATAATGTTCTTTCCTTTCTCTAAGATGCTTCGATGTTTCTTGGGTTTGTCCCTATAATCCCTTTGACTTGATTGTGCGGTGGTTTCAATCTAGCTTGTTTCCCCCTCCATTTCTCAACTTATGGAAGCTTTTTTTCTGCCATATGTGTTGGGGCATCCAGATTCGAGTGCAACAAGAGAACTTTTGTAACCACTCGTGGAAGGCATCCTTTCTTGGTTAAAAAAATGTTGATTGTGTGAGAGAAAAATTTCACTCATGTTGCAAGTGGTCCAAACAAGAGTTTTCCTAGTTATATAGAGGGCGGGTTTTTTTTTTGGAACTTGAAAAAAATTTCCCATTGAACCCTACTTCCCTGAAGAATAATAAAAAAAGTGTAAAGTGGTTAAGACCACCCCATGTGGTTTACATTAAACGGGCTTGTAAAGGGAATCCTGGTAGGGTTAGGGGAGGAGGGGCCATTAGGGACAACCAAAGTGAAGTCATTATTGCCTTTTTTGAACCTCTTGGCATTCTATCTAATCACTACACGAAGGATAATGCATCATTGAGAGGTCTAAGCTTGCTAAATACCTAAAAATTAGAAACTTGATCATTAAAGGGAATTCCTAAACATAATTAACAAAGATATAAAAAGATCCCCAAACCTAGTTGGACTATAAATAACGTGATTATTAAAGCATGACATTTAATTCAATCATTTGATCAAGTGATAATATCCCATATGTATAGGAATGACAACATGGCAACAAATGGATTTTCCAACATAGGAGTTACCTTTAATGAGTTAAAACTCTAGGAATCGACCAATGAACCACTTGATAACATTATGACCTTCTTGAGTCATGATAAATAAGTTGATAGCTAAAAACTTATAAAATTCACTCGTGGTTACATGTGAGGAACTCCCACTTCCATGCTCCAAACAACTAATCTAATTTTCACATGCTCCAATATTAAAGATAATTTTAATGCTTTGGCTCGACTAACATGGTTTTGAAACTTCAATTCGGTTATTGGGAAATCGAGCTTGGCTTGGATTCTATAATATCAAAAAACATCTTTCATCTAAATGAGTTGCATGTATGTAGCTTAATGGGGGTGACAGAGTCAAAATGGATCCTAATCAAGTGAAGGTCTTAAGAGTAACTGGTGATGTGAAATATCATTATCAATGGAGGTATTGGAAAATGTATAAAAAGAATAAGGGTATTTGATCCAAATATCTTGGTTGATTTCACCATGAAATGAAAGGAAAGGAAATATGTTATGAGGGGTTTCAAAATCGGGGTCATTGAAGAGTGCATTGCTTAGGGTCACCAAGGTATGTCCACCGAAGGACTCAAACTATTTAGGGATACGAGATGAGAAAAAAAAGAAATTAGAACTTTTTCAATACTGGTGAGAAAATTGTTGGGCTCAAGGATGGAATCATACACTCTTCCCTCTCGAAGCCATGGGTAGAGGTATGTAAAGTCATAATGCAATATGTAACCCTTGAGGAAAGATTCCGAATCTATACTTTTACCACTTTTCACTTTTAAACCATTATAAGAGGGAAAAATATGAGTATACCCTTATTTCTCCTTAGATATCTAGAATCATACATCGAGTATAATAAAGTGGATAAATCTGATGTTCTTAATGAACCAACTCTCATTTAGTTGTTATAGAAGGAAGCCAAACCATTGACACCCTTGGTGCTTTGAAAAAATAATTTCCTAAATGTTGGCAAAAATAGGAACCGCTCGAGGTCATTGTATAGGTCCGAGGCTAGCACCAAACCTATAACCATCCTTTTGAAAGAGAAAGGGAAGAATACCTATCTTGCTAAGAAAGAAGGTTGATATACCTAGTCCTTGATGGTAAAGGCGAGACCATTCTAGATAAGGAAGAGGTTAAGAATATTGAAAGTGATGACGAGTCCATTAACCTTCCTCCCTCATATAAAGATGACAATTCTACCCATTCTTATAATTTTGGTAAGACTATCCCTACTAAAGCTAAATCCCCTTATATTGATTTGGGAATGGTGAAAGAACTTTCTAAAACTATTGAAGCTTACAACATATTGAATAACGTTTATGGGAAAGTTGTCATTATGAAACAAGATAGTTTAGGCATGCATGAAGCCTAGGGTAACTATACGAAAGAAAATCAACACATGACCTTCTTCACACCCGACCTTTCGAGGTCATGCGGGACAACCGATGTAGAATGAAAATGGGTGTGTGTGTGTCTACGCCCTTAACCTATTGCTTGTATTAGGATATGAGTAGCCGACTTGTGGCTTACCATATCATTTTATTATATCATTTATACTTTCTCATGCTTAATAGGTTGGCCTTGGTGATGGCCATAGCATATGAATAGTATATATAGGGGATTATAGGTAGTATTTCATTATCATTTGAGCATTTGAGTCTTGTTATATGGTTTGGAGGTTGCCCCCTCGAAGTGGCGAAGCTATTATAATTGCATATTGAGATCATTATTCTGAAATATTGTGTTATTTGGTGCTCTATTGTTTCTCTTAATCTGAATTATACAAGTAATTTCATTACAAGTGGTATCAGAGCTGCGATCTGGGCCGAAATTAGGGCAAAAACCCTAATTTTTTGTTTCCACCACATATTGCGAACTAGAGCGAATTGGTGGGATATATTTTTACCAAAGTTGCGAAGCATTTCAAGTAAGGTTCCCTGAAAATTTCAGACTTTTTGATTTATTTTGCAAAAGTTATTACAAATTTATGGTTTTTCATAAAATCACTCCCTAGGGTGCAAATTGTGAAAAATTTCAAGTTCTTTACATTTTCGGAAATCTCTCAAAAAAATAGTATTAGTATCTTCTCTGTGTTTTTTCCTGTTCGGCCGAAATTGTATCGAAACCCTAAACCCTAAGATTTGACATCATGGCGGGGCCTTCCACAAGAGCAAAAAAGAATCTAGTTACTCCGGGTAAAACCCCAGATAAAGATGGGGTAGTGATTGAAGAGATGGAGTTAGAAGGGGTAAATATAGATTCCTCAGCACTAGGGTTTACCTCAGTTGATCATAAGGTTAGCCAACTTGAGTATGAGTTGCGAAATGTACAATCTGAGATGGCCTCTAAAGGAGACATAGCCCAAATCAATCATCGGTTGGATGATATCATGCAACATGTAAAGGGTAACCAGTATGGCCCAAATCTGGCCCATATCAACCAAGGAGGACCTTCAGTTCAAAATCATGGACAAACTAACCATATTGGATCACTTTTCCAGTCCCATCAGAATCAAACTTATCTGCAACCACGGAACATGATGCCGAAAGTGGATATGTGCAAATTTGATGGTAAGGATCCCCTGAATTGGATAAATCAAATGGAGAAATTCTTTGAGTTACATCAAACACCATCAGGACAAAAGGTGACATTGGCATCCCTATATCTTGAACCTGACCAATTTATTTGGTATCGTTGGTTATGTGCTCAGAGGCAGAAGAATGGTCTAGGTGTCACTTGGACAATTTTTACCAAGGAGTTGCAATTGCACTATAGTTCCAGTGTTTCAGAGAACTACTTTAGTCAATTAGCAAAGTTACGGAAAACAGGATTAGTCAAATATTATGTGCATCAATTCCAAAACCTATCCTTAAGGGTGGAGAATATTCCAGAAGAGAATCTGAATGACTTGTTTCTTGGGGGTCTTAAGGACCACATCGAGCATGAGGTACGGATGTTTAATCCAATCAAGCTTTCTGATTCTATTATCATGGCACGTCGTGCAGAGGAAAAAATTCTTTGTAGTAGGAGGCCACCTTTCATTAACACCAGAGACCGTAGTATCTCTTCCCCTTCATTCTTAGGCCATTAGACCCAGACTCCTCAACAAATGGAAGAAAAGAGAGCAAAAGGATTATGTTTTAATTGTGATAGAAAATATGGACCGGGACATAAATGTGCTGAGAAGAAGTTGTTCTATATTGACGGAGGTAATGAGGATGATGAGGAAGCTGAAATTATAGGAGAGGCTGAGGAACCAAGAAAGATGAAGTAGAGGATCACCAACCTACAATTTCTTGCCATGCATTGTCAGGTATTAGTACTCCTCAAACACTCAAGGTTATTGGCTATCTCAAAAAACAAAAGGTGATGGTGTTGATTGACTCGGGGAGTACTCATAACTTCATAAATAGTAAGTTAGCTGCCCACCTCAATTGTTTTATTTACCCAGCTCCAGAAATGCAAGTTATGATTGCGGATGGTGGGACAGTCAAGTGCACAAGAAAGTGCCATAGTATCAAGCTTTCCATGGGAGACTACATGTTAGACTCACCTATGTTTTCTATTTCTATGGGAGGAAAATATTATTTTGGGGTCCAATGGCTCCTGAACCTTAGGTACTTATTGAGATGAATTTCCAAGAATTGTTTATGTGATTTCATTCGAGATGGAAGGACAATACAATTGAATGGGATGGTAGCCAAGTCTCCACAGTTATTAGTTCTCATCGAGATGCAGAAGGTTCTTAGAAAAGGAGTGGAAGGCTTTATAGCAAAGCTATTTTCCATAGAAGTACAAAATACAGAGTCTTCAATGCCACCCGATCTTCAGAAGATTGTGGATGCTCACTCATCTGTTTTTGATGCAATTCCAAAGGGACTACCACCAATTAGGGATCATGATCATGCCATTCAGTTGATTCCAGGGAGCCAAACACCTAACATCAAACCATACAAATACCCATATTCCCAGAAAAGTGAGATCGAGAAAATGGTGGAGGAAATGTTGAAGGCAGGTATCATCAGGCATAGCCAGAGTGCATATTCTTCACCAGTGGTCATGGTACGTAAGAAGGATGAAACATGGAGGATGTGTCCAGATTACCGAGAACTCAACAAGTACACCATCAAAGATAAGTTTCCTATTCCAGTAATTGATGATTTACTTGATGAATTGCATGGTGCATTTATTTCACAAAATTAGATCTTCATTCGGGGTACCATCAAATTAGGATAAAAGAGGAAGATGTTCATAAAATGGCTTTCAGGACTCATGAGGGCCATTATGAGTTTTTGGTAATGCCTTTTGGTCTTACAAATGCACCCTCAACCTTTCAAAGCTTGATGAACACTATTTTTAGGCCTTTTTAATGGAAATTTGTATTATTTTTCTTTGATGACATATTAATTCATAGTAAGACATGGGAAGAACACTTACAACATGTAAATAACATGTTGGAAGTTTTGGAGAAACATACTCTGTATGCAAAGCCATCCAAATGTTCTTTTGGTGTACAAGAGGTAGAGTACTTGGGTCATATTGTATCCCATGAAGGCATCAAAGTTGATCCTCAGAAGATCAAAGCTATGGTGGAATGGCCAAGGCCCAAAAATCTCAAAAATATTCGTGGGTTCCTAGGACTAACAGGGTACTACAAAAGATTTGTGTGGGGATATGGTAGAATAGCAACCCCACTCACTGCATTGCTAAAGAAGGATGCCTTCCATTGGACAGACGTAGCCACTAAATCCTTTGAGCAGCTGAAGGAAGCCATGTGCAACACCCCAGTTTTGGCTACTCCCAACTTCTCAAAAACCTTCATTGTTGAATGTGATGCTTCAGGATCAGGATTGGGAGTAGTTCTAATGTAGGAAGGAAGACCAATTGCATTTGAGAGTCGCCAATTCAAAGGAAAAGATCTGCTCAAACATATCTATGAGAAAGAAATGATGGCTATTCTTCATGCGGTCAAGCAATGGAGGCCCTATCTCATGGGTAGACACTTCAAGGTAAAAACTAATCACGATAGTCTCAAATACTTTTTGGAGCAAAGGTTATCATCTGAGGAACAAAAAAAGTGGGTAACAAAAATTTTGGGTTATGATTTTGAAATCATATACAAAAAGGGTAAAGAAAATGTAGTAGCTGATGCATTGTCTAGAAGGGATACATCCGCATATGCCTTACTATGTGGAATGTCCATGTTGATGGCCGATTGGGTGGATGAAGCAAGATTGGAATGGAATCAAGATAAGGATACACAATCTCTAATACAGAATATCAAGCAAGGATCTATGAAATCTAACAAATTTGAGTGGAAAGGTAATGCCCTATGGTACAAGGATAGGTTATACTTGAGTAAAGATTCTGAGTTGAAGCATAAGATTCTTGCAGAGCTACATGCCTCACCTATTGGAGGACACTTTGGGTTTTTGAAGACATATCATAGAATAAAAAGAGAATTATTTTTGGAAGGACTCAAGGGGGATGTACAAAAATTTCTATCAGAGTGTTTAGTGTGCCAACAGAACAAAGGGGAAACAATTAAGACACCAGTGCATTGCTGAACCCTTACCAATTCCTAGCCGAGAGATGGGAGGAGGTCTCCATGGATTTTATCACCGGGTTGCCTTGTTCGAGAGGTAAGAATGTTATTTTCGTGATTGTGGATAGGCTCAAAAAATATGCCCATTTTTCTGCCCTATCACGTCCATTTGCATCAAGATCGCAGCTATTTTTTTGAGATAGTTCAAAGGCTACAAGGAACCCCAAAGATAATTGTAAGTGATCGTGATCCTATTTTCACAAGTAATTTTTGGACGGAATTATTTTCATGTTTGGGTACTCAGCTAGCTCACAATTCATCTTATCATCCTCAAACTGATGGGCGAATAGGAGTGGTCAACAAATGCTTAGAGGGGTATTTACGTTGTTTTGTATTAGATAAGAAAGAAATGTGGACTAAATGGCTACCACTGGCAGAATGGTGGTATAACACATCTTTTCATACCTCTTCTCAAATGACCCCATTTTTAGCATTATATGGTTACCATCCACCTTCTATCACTTCCTCCTTGAGGGTGCAAACTAAGGTCAAAGATGTTGAGGAACACATTCAACATCAACAACAGGTTTTGGCTAGTTTGAAGGAGAATTTAGCATTAGCACAAAACAAGATGAAACAACAAGCAGATCAACACCGTAGTGAAAGACATTTTGAAATTGGTGACTGGGTTTTTGTACGTCTCTAGCCTTACAAACAGATGTCCCTAAAGCAACAGAAAAAGGAAAACAAACTTGCTCCTAAATATTATGGCCCTTATCAGGTTCTACAGAAAATTGGTAGTGTTGCTTATAAACTAGAGTTGCCTCCATCTTCACACATACACCCAGTATTCCATGTTTCATGCCTGAAGAAGGTTATTGGACAAAATTTTTAGCCCAGACGAGTTACGTAACTTGACGAGGAAGGAAGAATCATTTTGGAGCCGAGAGAGATTCCGCATGACACACGTACTAAGAGGTGAGAACTAGAGACATTAAGGAATATCTAATCAAATGGAAGAATCTGAGCATAGAAGACACCACTTGGGAGGATGAAGGTTTTACAAGCAACATCCAGGATTATTCAACGTTGAGGAAAACATTGGTTTGAAGGGGAAGGGCATGTTACGCCCTTAACCTATTGCTTGCATTAGAATATGAGTAGCCGACTTGTGGCTTACCATATCATTTTATTATATCATTTATACTTTCTCATGCTTAATAGGTCGGCCTTTGTGATGGCCATAACATATGAATAGTATATATAGGGGATTATAGGTAGTATTTCATTATCATTTCAGCATTTGAGTCTTGTTATATGGTTTGGAGGTTGCCCCTCAAGTGGCGAAGCTATTATAATTGCATATTGAGATCATTATTATGAATATTGTGTTATTTGGTGCTCTATTGTTGCTCTTAATTTGAATTATACAAGTAATTTCATTACGAAGTGTGTGGTAATTATAAGCAAGCTAATGAGGCAACCTTATGTCTTTAACATGCAATATTAGGATCTGCAAGTCTAAGGCGAAGAAATTCATCCTAACCCGAAGTGGTGTAATGGATTGGTCGAGATCTGATGGCCACTCGTAGACTCCAGTTGATATCGAGCTCTGCTGAGATTTTGTCTACTGGTTGTGGAACACGCGGAAAGTGACCTACGACACCTCATATAGATTTCCAAACAAGGTCATGGAAGTGAGAACGAGAGGCGTAGTGGAACCACAAGGTCTACGTGAGGTTCTCTGGTCTAGTCTAGAAAGGCTTAGCCTGATCGGCTGATATGTTTAACACTGAAAATTGTGCAACAATGTTAGGTGGAAATGGTGATGACCTAAATACCGGTGCACATAAACCGTGTCAATGTCCAATTGGTCAACATGTTTGTTGGGTTGTGGGACCTGGGGATCACAACCATGAACTCGTTGAGGCTATGATATTTGTATGGTCATACACGTAATCAAGCCCTGTTTCTAGGAGCATTCCAATAATTGTAGGCTTGATCAGCTGCAATGTTTAATGTACTTAACTATTTTATCTTCTCAGCGTAACTAGTAGGAGTGCGTAAAACTAACAAGCGTAAACATGTATCAATGTTGATCAACAATTCAGGTCCGTTGGGTTGTGGGACCAATGGATAACAACTGAACGTCTTCTCTTGTTGTGTACATTTAATGGTCACACGTAATTGAATTGAATTTATCTTGGTAAAGTAGACTAACTACCGAATGAAATTTAAACTATGTTTTTGGTATTTTCACAACATATCCGAACAAAACAATGAAAGCAAACTAATCTAGCAAAAGTAAATCTTTTTGATCTTTTCTGGGATTTTAAATAATGCTTCTAATCTAATAATTGAAATTAAATACAAGTAATCATCCGGTTGTAGTTAATTACTTGTGCAAGTATGTGAATCTAAATCTAAAACAATGAACTAATTTAATCAAAACCCCTTTAACCCTACCTCGAGAGGTAGATAAAAATCATAACCCTAGAAGAGTTGTTGTTCCCCACAACTTCCCGATAATGCCAAAGAGAATTTTTTTAATGATTTGATCTACTTTTGATTGCTTGATTAAATGAAATGAACAATTTTCTACTATATTTGATACGCATTTGGAACAAATAATTCAGAATTTATAACTTGAATAAATGAAGAAAACAAATAATTCCAACCTGGATAAGCAAGAGCTTTGGAAAATTTGGTTGTGTTGTTCTTTTCCCCTCAGTTTATCCTTTCTTTCTCTATGTGTCCATATGAGTCCAAGAAATTGGGAATGCAACTGTCGAGTAGAGGAGGAGGCGCTTGAGCAATAGTAGCTTGAAGACAATTTGGTTACAATGCAAGTAGAAGAGAAATAACACAATAGATCTGAGCTTGGCTATGCAATTTCTAGCAGGATTGTGGCAGCAATACTATGAAAGATACACAAAATTATAAGGCCATTTGCTTGAATACAAGAATTGAATATATTTGAATTGGTTTGGATGTGCTTTCATGCACAAGGCAGCCTTGGAGTGCCAAATCATTGGGTGAAGAGACAGTTCAACTAATTAAATCTATTTAAAAATAGAAGAGGGAAGGAATGCCATGCATACAAGACTATGTTTAGGATATTTGTTTTACAAATGCACCGTAGAAGTCAAGTTTAGTGAAGCGTCACATGTTAAAAACATGCATAGAAAGAAATAGAAAGCTAGAAAAAGTGTGGAGAAGCTAAGTACAAGCATTTAGGTGACAAATATACACTGCGAGATGAGCTTAGGAGCTCAAGACCTCCCGAAAGGACGTGAATCATCATTGGGGACTTTTAAACCGTTTTTCGACAATGTAGCATGTGAAAAATTGGGTGCGTACATATTACCCCCTCGGAGAAGCGTCTTAGCCATGAAGAGGCATAAAACATAGAGTCCGAGTATGGCGTTCCCGAAATGGGAAGTTAGAGGTTTATCCTCGACATGCCCATGTGTCAAAATGTCATCGTTCAAACTCCCGTTATCTAAAAGACAAAAAGAAAACTCAAGTGCAGATAGATAAAATATCAAAAATAAATTCTAAATTAAAACGATAAGAGAACTTACCATTTGCAGAGGATAAGAATTTACCTCCACCAAGTGCTCCCGCATCTATGAACACATGCACTCAAAACAAGTTTATTATATATATATATATATCAAACAAATCCATTTTTCAATTCATTGCGCATATTGACTCAGTGATTTTGAGCTCTGGACCTACGGTGACCATTTTTGTCGAGAGAATAGTCAAAACATTTGTTGTGAGATCGTGATCATGCCTCCATGACTGGAGGAATGACCCATGCGGTTTAAGGTTGGTTTTTCTCATTTTTGTGTTTTTAAACCTAAAATGTAAAAATGTTGAAAAGTTTGCCTAGGAGGGGTTATTTTTGAAATTTCTTGTTTTAAATGAGTCTCTAGGGGGCCTATAGGGAAGTCTTTTATTTCGTTGAAAATGGTCTTTTTTCATATTTTTGGGCATTTTTAGGGTTATAGACCCATTTGGCAACTCTGCTCAGAACCACCACCTTGCAGGGGTGGCGGCGCTTAAAAAACCGCCTCCGCACCGGTGTGTTGGTTCTAAATAGAATGACCAAAACCTATGCCAACTTGATTTTTTTGGATTTTTGATGTTTTGTCATGTTTTTAATGAGCTTGTTTCTTGAAATACATTACTAACTTGCTCTTTTTCTGTGTTTTGGTGGATGCAGAAGAAGGAAGAATACATCTGTTGGAGTCGTGAGAGGGAGTGTGATTAGCTCCCAATAGTTTTGGATCAATTGACTTCGGCTCAGACATATATCCTTCAGAGAGCAGGGATATGGAGGATTGCACGGGTGCCTCATGTCACTCTTGCCAGTCACATACTGTGTGACTTATTTTCTTACTAGGATGCAGACTGGACCACTCTCCGGTTTCCATGTGCTAGGGGTGAGTGGACTATCACCCTGGAGGACATGTACCATATTCTTGGTCTTCTAATACTTGGGAGGAGGTTGACCCTGGGGACAACATGATCTAGGTCTGTGATGACTCAGTGGGCCACCTACACGGGGGATGTCGTGGTATATTTTGGCTTGAAGAAGGGGATGAGGTCCGATTTATCGCCACCGCTGCAATTTCTATTATTCGCAGAGCCATCATGGGTATCTTGGCCTTACAGGTTGATAGGGGACAAGGGAGGTGACACTCTTCTTTATTGTTAAGCTCCGATTATTGCATAGATTGAGGGACATGGCCGCATCTATGCTTCAGGAGAAGACATCCTTAGGACCACTTACCACGACCTATACATGGTCATCAGCAGTTACAGGAATTCATTGAGCCGTCCCACACTAGTGATGTGCTAGGTATATGAGCACATCACCCCCCATGGGAGGGGAGTGCTAGTACAAGACCTAGGTGTTGTTAGGGAAGCTAGGTGGACAACAATGCCAATTCTTTAGGTGCCACATCAACCAGTGGATTGTTTGACTACAATGGACATGGTGGCCACTCCGTACCAGGATATGACAGGGTTTTGGGGGTAGGAGGTGACCATAATGGTAGCTTGCTCCACTATTGGTCAGTTAGTTGATAGGACAGGGAGGGTTGAGATCCACCCATTTGGCCAGGTTCCTCAACAATTTGGCCTTCCCTACATCGATATGCTTCCTCCAGTGGCACCTGTATACATGACCATTGAGGAGGCCTGAAAGGGACCTAGAGGATATCCTAGTTGGATAGTGGTTACTCCAGGGTGCCTATTGTAGTTAGGAGAGTGGTTCGTGCCCACTAGGTAGCTAGTGCCACTCGAGCACCTTACTTTAGATTGAGGCCACTCCTACTCACGGTAGGGGAGGAAGATGATCCCATTGATGTGGACCCCAACTTTGAGGAGTATACATGAGATGATACCGAGGAGGATTCGATTGGAGAGGAGACTTGTGATGAGGGGTTAGGTGGTGAGGCTAGTGGGACAACTCACATAGAGGAGGAGGAGAGTGACCCTGAGTGGCATGACACTCAGGATATGTTGAGAGTGGAGCAGGAGGAGGTAAGTGCGGAGAGGGAGACCTTGGTCTCAGAGGAGCCACTTCCTCGAGACGAGGGAGGAGATGAGGGATCCATCATGGGTCAGCCTATGTAGTCTCATGAAGGGAGGAGGCACGCTAGGTACCTGCAACAACATCTCCATCAAGTACATCATTGACCCCTCATGGATGTTGGGAGATCCAAGTATGTTGATACTCTTCTCTTGACCTTGTTAGTCAGAAATGTTAATTGGTACTTCTCTCTTTTTGTTATTTTTGTAATTTTCTAAATCGCCGTTTATTCTTCTTTTTTTTTTTTGCACCAACTGCGTAGGAGTGGCGAGAACTTATTTGACGGGTGTGTGTGGACACCTTGCTGATCCCCTTGGGAAGACATGAGCTGAGATGATTGAGGACTTAGGCCAACCACTTGTAGCCGAAAGACACACTGATGTGTTTTCACCCATCTAGAGGGAAACGAAGGTCATGAATTCTCTCTCTCGTACTTAGGTGGCTAGGTATGAGATAACCGAGTGATTGATGAGGCAAAGCCACTCTCACAAAGTGATACCACGACCGGTGGGCCACCACCACGAGCACTCCCACCATTCAGTTCATTCTCATCACCGTAGCCATAGTAAGAGTCATGGACGCGACCGTACACCATTCTTAGGGCTCCCATAGGGATTGACAGACCATTGGGCATTTTATTTCTTAGATGCCATTTTTTCAGGGAATTATATGATTTTTTTGTATATCTCGGGCTCATTGCGAGCATTTTGACCACGCTTAGTGTGTGATGGCATTGTACCTAAACTTGATTTATTATGATATATACAGACTCTTCTTTTTGGTTTGGAAATTCATTATATTTGGGTTGACTTCTCTGTCATTTATTTCATACATGTACGATGTTTAGAATTTCCACTTTTGTATGCTTTTCAAAATGTATGCAATGGATATGAGTGCTAATAGAATGATTTATTTTTGTATTTTGTAATGTTGATATATGATAATGCAAACACATTGTAATGTTGAACTTTAAGTTCTCCAAGAAATTTTTCAAGTACTCAGTATCGTCTTTGCGAAACATGGTGATAAAGTGATGTGATAGAAAGATTGAACTTGCCCTACTCCTAACCCCACACAACTAGGTAAGATGCGAGGGCTCAACACCAAGAGCTAAGAGGGGCGCAAGTCACAAAGATTTGTTGAATGACAATGATGAGAGAGACATGGATTTGATAAAATCCAAATAGATAACCTATCACCTCGACTCTATGTAAGTTTGCTACATAGGTTAAAATGTGCATCACTTTCCAATTTATCTAGACTTAGATCCGTAGATGACTACTTGGTTGAAAAAATCTGGTTTTGAGGTTTTTAGACTCTTTTTAGGAATTTTGGACATCTAACTCACTTTTTTTTATTTAGTACTTCACTGTATTTGAATGAACTGCTTTAACTTTCTAATTTATCAAAGAGACCCCCTACACCTTGCCTCATTATATTGGTAGGAAGCATGGGCTTATCACTATGGAAAAGGCATAGGCGAGTAAGGAAACTTCTCTCCTTTCCCAACCCTATGCCACTAGTAAGAGATGCAGGCTCAACATCGAAGGTTGGTAGGGCAAAGAAATGTGTAAAATAATTTTTTCATTGAATTGTAGTAGGCATGTTTATCTAGGAAAAATGTTTAGAATGTTCTTATTTCCAAAGAGATATATATGGGATAGATGTGACACCATGAAGCTTCTAGAATAGGCCATAGATAGAGACACCTAATCTAGAATAAACTATGAGTAGAACCAAGTATGTAATCCTTGGTATAGTTATTGTCAAAGTTTGTCTTTTCTTGTTTAAACCGATGAGATGACTTGGAAACAATTGATAATACCATGAGCACTTGAAGAGCTATGATTTGAATGTTTTTCCAATGTTTTCAAAAGTCCTTTAGGAATTGTTATGAGAAAAAGTCCCTTGATTACAAGTTTATGAAATGGACAAGAAGATGAAAATGCAATGCAGATGAGATAATGTACATATGGAAATGTAGGTGAATCATGTGTAATACTTCTTTAGGTTAATGGATTCGCTAAACTCTTCACCTTCTAGTGTACACAGGTGAAATGCCCCATTTTTGTAGTCTTCCATTACTCGATATGGGCCCAACCACCTGGGCCTAAACTTCCTACCTTCACCAATCTTTTTGTCTATCTGGCTATCAAATTTTAATACCAGATATCCCTCATATATTTCTCATTCTTAAACCTTTTGTTACACTACCTGTACATCCAAAACAACATAGGCTCGGTTTCGTGTGTCATTGTTCGATGTTGAGCTTGACTTCATCAAGGCTTTCTAGTTGAGAGAGTCACACCTCTCTATAGACCTCTTCTCTCCAAAAATTCCCCGTGTAATGAGATGCGAGACTAGATATTTCAACCTCAAGTGGTAGAACCTGCTTCTACACCGAATACTAACGAGATAGGGGTTGCCCTGCTTTGGTGTTATTATTGATGTCCATAGGCCCACGAGGCTAGGTATAACTTTAAATGCCAATCGCGTTTATTCTCCTTAACCGTTTTAAGGAGAATGGATTTCAACGTTTTGTTCGTTACCTCACTGTCCGATTGGCCTGAGGGTAATAAAGAGAGGCCATGTGATGGTTTATCTTGAATTTATTGTCTAACTCATGAACCTCATCATTCTTGAAGGATGTACCATTATCCAAGATAATGACTTGCGGAAACCATACCTACGAGATGATTTGGTTCAAAAAATTAGCAATTATGGAACTTGTGGTGGTTAGAGGTATGACCTCTACCCACTTTGTGAAATACTTTGTGGCCGTGAATATAAAGTTATGGCCATCAGTTAGTGAGGGAGAAAACTTCCCTATCAAATCTAGATCCCATGTGAAAAGGGCCATGGTGTTGCAATCGATTGCAAAGCTTGTGTTGGTATGTGGATCTCATGAGAGAACTCTTGGCATTTATGACACTTGTGCACAAATTTTATTGCATCGTGTTCTAAAATGGTCCAAAATTAGCCCATCCTATGTATCTTTCGGGTAGTGGCATGGCCTCTGAAGTGTCCTCCACATACTCCACTATGTGATTAATAAAGAATATTCTTAGATTCTTCCTCATCTATGCATCTTAATAACATTCCATCAAAGGCTCTGTGATAGAGCACTTGTTCCAGAATGACGTACTTTACGGCTATAATGCGTAAATGTCTCTTTTGGTGAGATGTAGCCCCTCAGATATGCCTTGTCCATAATAAAATTGATTATGTTAGTGTACCAAGGACACATACTGATTTGGGGCTTAATCTCTACATGGTATACACACTCATCTGGAAAATCTAAATCAATCGGTCACCTCCATCCATTGGATTATCAGCTAACCAATCTGTAATAACTTGTCCTTTCATAGACTTTTGATTAATGAAGGTCAACTCAAATTCACCCATTAGCATTATAAAGCATCTAACCCTTTTAGATAATGAACCTTGAATTAGATAAGTTCGCAAATGATCGTTTTGATAATCACCCTTATTTCCTGGTTCAACATATAATGTCTCAACCATTTTGTTGCAAACACTATAAATAAGAATTCCTTTTTTGCATGTGTGTAATGTGTTTCATAATCCAACAGTGTTCGAATAATGAAATAAACTACATGTTCACGCTTATCATCATCTTCTTGAGCTAACATGCAGGCTAGCGAGACATTTGTTGCCCTTGAATATAGAATGAGGGGTTAATCTAACTTAAGAGGCATAAGTGTAGGTGACAAGAGTAAGAATCATTTTACTGACTCAAATGCCTCATTGCATTCTTTTGTCCACTCAATGCAACAATCCTTCTTTAGTAAATTGTTGATCGGATGAATAGAAAAGGTTAGATCAGGGATGAACCTTTGGATTGCACCAAGTTTCCCAAGAAAAGACCTTACACCAGATTCGTTTGATGGTGGGGTCAACTCCAGTACTACTCATATTTTGGTTGGATCTACATCAATCCCTCATGAAGATATGATATATCCCAACAACTTGCCTCCCATTACACCAAATACACATTTTTCTAGATTTAGTGTGACACCATATTCGATTAACTAAGAGAGAATGATGTGAAGCACCTTGGGGTGATCGCACCATTTTCTAGCTTTGGCTAGGAGATCATCAACGTAAGACTCCATAATCTTGTGAATAAAATCATGGAAGATATACGTCATGGAGCGTTGGTAGGTTTCTCCAACATTCTTGAGCCCAAATGGCATGACCGCATAGCAATAGGTTCCCCAAGGAGTGATGAAGGTTTTCTTGGTATGATCCTCCTCAAATCCTAATTCGGATGTAACTTGAAAATCCATCCATGAGAGACAACAACTCAAAACCAACTATTGTGTCAACAATAACATCAATGGAGGGCAACAAGAAATCATCCTTGGGACATGCTTTGTTAATGTCCCAAAATTCAATACAAATACATATCTTCCCATTCTTTTTGAGAACATGAACGATATTGGATACCCATTGGGAATAGTCAACCGGTTTGATGAACCCTACTTGCAAGAGTTTCATCACTTCTTCTTTCACCATGAGAGCCACCTTTGGCTTCATAGGCCTTGAATTCTTTTTAATTGGTTTGGCATCCGGCTTAGTGACAAGGTTATGGACTGTAACATCAAGAGCAATCCATGTCATCTCCGTGTAGTTGAATGCGAAAGCTTTTGAGTGTTCCTTGAGAATCTGTGTGTGTGTATTTCTATCTCTTCTGAAGTTAGAGATGACCCTAGCTTCATATTTCTTGGTTCTTCCTTCATCCCAATGTTTATATCAATTGTTACCTCTATTAAGGAGGAATTTCCTCCTCAAACTCAGGTGGGGCTAAAGGAAACTCTAAATCCCCTTCTTCTCATATCTCATAAATTTCAAGACCTTCCACAGGGGGAGATTCTATCATGGGATTTCCAAAGTAGGAAGAAGAATGTGGGATCAGGGAAAATTCAATCTAGTGATGAACAAGGTGCAATTCTGCATAGGCATTTAAATACCCAAGAGTTGCTTCCTCATTTTCAAGATGGTCTAAGATAATAGAATTACTCTCATATTCTTTGTATGTCAACATTGGGATTACTAGTATTTTGTGAAACAAAGGTTCAACACGAACCGACATAGTGAAGTTTGTATCCTCCAACTTACTATTTGGAGTGAAGCGAGAATTAGAATTTCTATAGAGTCTTTGAGAAGGTTTTGTTTCGTGGAATTGCTTCATTGATATGATGTCAAACACCTTTGTTAGATTTAGTACAATTTTTTTGTAGAGTTGTAAATGTTTGGCTCTAGTCTAGTACACTTCAAACAATTTATTTGCACCAAGTTGTGAATCTCCTAACACTTTAATGTTACCAATTCCCATTCTCTTAGCTATAATAAGGCCAAGAATGAGGTCTTTGTATTCAGCCATGTTATTTGTTCACTCGAATTTTAACTTGAAGGAAAATGACATAACCTTTCCCTCAGAGAGGTAAGTATCACACTGCCCCACGCAAAAATGACATATGGCTCCATCAAAATGGAGAGTCCAAAAGTTACTCAGAAAAATGGATGTTGGATCATTCTTTGTATCTTCTTCCTTTTCCTCAGTTACTTCTACCATACAGACTTCGTCTGCTAGAAGAGATTTGAGTCCTAGGGTATGTCCTATACCCATAGAATCAAATGGCAGGAGAATAGGTAGATCTTTCTCCAAAAACTAAAAATATTTTTGTGGTTCCTAATGAAACTATCTCTATAATGACAAAGTTTCATCCTTGACCACCGAAATGCCCTCGATCAAACCTGTGACTTCTAACTTAGTTGTGGGTACTAGTTTTGCTTCTGGCTTTGAGCTATTTGGTTTGTTCATAAGTTGATTTTTGGAAGCTCAAACTCATAATGGACTCCTGGTCTCTTCTTCAAATTTTCTAGGTGTATATCGAAATGTTTTGGGTCACCTTACGCCATGAATACCTTCCCTAAGTGTAGGAATCTTACTTCTTGAAACAATGTAGAGGGATTGCCTTCATGCGATGTATCCATGGGTGGCCAAGAATCATATTATAGTTGGTTTCCCAATCTATAATATAGAACTCAATGAGAACCATCTTAGGTCCTAAGGTGACTGGTAACACTATAGTCCCTATTGAAGTTGCCTTGAGGCTATCATAACCCCTTAGTGTATTTCATGTTGAGGAACAATTTATTTCTCCATATCCTAGTTTTTGAAGAAAAGTGAAGGGGACTATGTTAACTACCACCCCATCATCAACCATTGCATGTTTAACATAGTTATTGTAGATCCATACTTGTAAATGCAAGGTTGGGTCACCTCTACGTGCAATTTTAGCATCTGTCGACATTTTTCTTATGTCGAACACAAACCCAACATCCCTCTATGGTTGTCTTCAGGGGGTATACATAAAATTCTTTGGTTCACTTGTAATTCAGAGGAAGAGTGATGTTGATCAAATGACCAAGACCTAATGCTTCTAACAAAGTTTCTCTATGAGCTAGGAGTTCTTCAATAGATCCAAGAAGGAAATGTGAGAAAATGTCTTCGTCAAGTCATTGATTAAATTATATTCCCTACTGGTTTGGAAAGTGTTTGTTGGATGTCCTCTACTATTGGTGGATAAATGGGTATCGGTTATGTTGAATAATCCTTAGTTCTGGTGGCAGCGTTAATATGAGGTTTAGTGTCTAATTCCACCAATCCCACAATTTTTGTTTGTTGACGACCATCCAAGGGGAGCCCCACTAGTGGGTTTGAAAAGTTTGAGGCTTCATGATTGTTGGCTCCTATCACAATCCCTTTGTTTGGTCCATTGGGATCTATTCTACCATGCTTTTGGGTGCGTAGGGAGAGGATCATTAAAGATCCTCAATGGTGTGTTTTGAGGAAAAATTGGTCCTGCCTAAGTGTTTTACGTTAGTGCTATATTGGGTTTTCCAGAAACATGTCCACAAAGAGTTGTCTCTGATATTTGGGAAAATGTTGTAAGAATTTATTGCAATCACGACATGTCCTAGCCTCATGCAAGTGAACCCTATGAAAACCACAATAAAAATTAGGATTGTAGTCCCGACGTATTTGATTCGTGTTTTTTGTGATCCAAAATTATGATCATTGTTTATTTGTTGATTGTTATAATTAAAATTTGGGAACCCCTACCTTAATTTTTTGGATTTTGTTCGATACCTACCTGGTAATCGACTAGGGCCTTGAGTTTGGACTTATCTTTATTTTTTGAGGTTGTTTTTGTTGTTGTTGCTGTTGAGGATGATTAAAATCCACAACATTGATTGAAGGTGAAAAGTTATTGTTTCTTTGATTATTTCCATTCATATTATTGTTGTTAGTGTTTGTATTGGGAGAGATGACAACATTAGGTTTCTTTGGCTGATCGGTAACACCGTCAGTCGTAACCCCACGATTCTTGTTAAGGACTTTTGGTCCCTGATTATTGTTTACATTGTTAGGGTAACTAGAGTTACCTTGATTAGGAGTGACTAACCTCCCATTTGTTTTGTAGGTCTTACGACCACTGTCTATGGCTGCTTGATCAATTCATAGAGTGCCCTCTAGTACCTCTTCGTAACTCCTTAGTGGGAACTTTTGAACTTCTTCCTTTGTTTCCCTATTGAGGGAGTGAAGGAATAAATCACAAATCTTTTCTGATCCATGTTTGGAGAACTTGCAGAGGAATAGAGGACTTGTCACCACCTTTGAATAAAATGGGCCGCATGTTCGTTATGTTCTTGTTTGATATGATGTAATTCTCTGATTCCTGTTCTTAGAAGTTTGTTCATATCAAAATCCTTAATGAACTCTGATACGAGTTGCTTGAAGAAATGTCTCGAAGCCTCTAATATCCTTAATACCAATCAAGATCGATACCTTCCAGTTGTTCTAGGGAAAATATTTGTAACAATTGCATCACATGGGAGTAACTCTCAAATGGTCGTCACATAGGCTTTGATATGTGCATTCGAATCTTCCTCCCTTTGAACTTCGGTAGATCGGGCAAGGGTCTTGGGAGCATGAAAATCCATATGGAGAAGTTTAGAGGCTTCTTAAGATATTCATAATAGGTCCCCATTGTGTATGTTTCAACCATTGAAGATCCTTGTTGGGGAGGTGGAGGTTGCATTAGTTGTTAGAATGGTGCAACGTATGCATGTGTTGGGCATGAATTCCATGTGGCTGACCATATGGACCTAGGTAAGTGTACATATCCCCCTGTGGTGATTTGGAATACATGTGTATGTAAGGGGGAATGCTTTTTGATATGGAGTGGAAGGCATAAAGCCAGAAATGTTGCATTTCCGAGGTATGGCGTTTGAGAACACACTTTCGATTGGTGCCTATTGTGGATATCCATATGTAGCATGGGGGCATACCCAAGGTACCCATCCCAATTAGCAAATCTCCAAGACTTGGAGCACACGTATAAATTGGAGGAGCTTGCATAGTAGGTACTTTCCATAGCTACGTGGATAGTGAGAGACCCTTGCTTACCGAACATATGAATTTTGTGTGTTTTGGGAAAGTTCTAATTCTTTGACTTTTTCTACTAACACCGAGATGATGTCACCCATTGATGGGATGGTGTTTTGTGTTGATGCTTGGTGTTGAACTTTTAGAGGTTGTTGAGGAGTGTGATATCCTAGTATGAATTGTTCGTTGTTCTAGCAACCCTCACTAGTGATGTTTTCCGTTGTTGGAGGGGTAGTGTTATTGTTTTGGAGTAGGACGTCAACATGCCCTCGTAAACTCCGTCAAAATCCTGATTTATATTTTGGAAGTGTTGATCACTTCAAGCGTATTGTGCTAAGTAATCATTATCTGGAGGCGGAAGTTGTTTAGACTGCATGGAAATGGGTTGTCTAAAAAAACCCGAGGGGACAAAACTACATTTGTGAAATTCATTTTGTTAGAGCTTGACTAATTAGGAGGATGTGTGTCGTGTGATTTGGTAAACCTCCTCGATTCTTACTAAGGAACCAAAATTGATCCCCTGAGGAAAAGTATTTTGCACCTAAGAAGTTGAATAATTATATGCCCATGTAGAGAGTGAAGGAAATTGTTGTTGTCTATTCATTTGATAGTTGTACCCATCAAACCTCGAGAGGGGTCGACCATATTCATCGTATCCTAACATATTTGAGGGTATAAGAATACCCAAAAATAATGGGAGAGAGGAATATGGATGAAGAAAGTGGAAATATTTAGAGACTATCTCTTCATGTTGGGTTCACCAATTTTTACGAAAGAAAATCAACACGTGACCTTCTTCGCACCCGACCTCCCGAGGTCATGTCGGGATAACCAGTGTAGAATGGAAATGGGTGTGTGTGTGGTAATGATAAGCAAGCTAATGAGGAAACCTTATGTATTCAACATGCAATGTCGTGATCTACAAGTCTAAGGTGAAGAAAGTCGTCCTAACCTGAAGTGGTGTAATGGATTGGTCAGATAAAATGGCCACTCAGAGACTTCAGTCGATAACGAGATCTACCAAGATTTTTTCCACTGGTTGTGGAACATGCAGAAAGTGATCTACAGATGCCTCATATAGATTTCTAAACAAGTTCATGGAAGTGAGAATGAAAGGCGTAGTGAAACCAAAAGGTCTACGTGAGGTTCTCTGGTCTAGTCCAGAAATCCTTAACTTATCAAATGTTATGTTTAACACTGAAAGTTGTGCAAAAATGTCAGGTGGAAGTGGTGATGACCTAAATACCATTGCACGTAAACCCAAAGTGTCAATGTCAATTAGTCAAGAGGTCCATTGGGTTGTGGGACTTGGGGATCACAACCGTGAACTCGTGGAGGTTGTGGTCTTTGTATGGTCATACACATAATCAATCCCTATTTCTAGGAGCGGTCCAATAATCATAGGCTTGATCAGCTGCAATGTTTAATGTATTTAACTGTTCTATCTTCTCACGTAACTAGCAGAGGTGTGTGTAAAAATAACAAGTGTAAGCCCATATCAATGTTGGCACAACAATTTAGGTCCATTGGGTTATGGGACCAATGGATCACAACTAAATGTCTTCTCTTGTTGTGGACATTTGATGGTCATGTGTATTTGAATTGAATTGATCTTGGTAAATAAATAATACCGAATGAAATTTAAACTATGTTTTTGGTATTTTCACAACAAATCGAACATAACATTGAAAGCAAACTAATCTAGCAAAAGTAAATCTTTTTGATCTTTTTGGGATTTTTTAAACAATGTTTCTAATCTAATAACTGAAATTAAATACAAGTAATCATCCAGGTTGTAGTTAAATACTTGTGTAAGTATGTGAATCTAAATCTAAAAAAACTAAACTAATTTAATCAAAACCTCTTTAACCCTACCTCAAAGGTAGATAATAAATCATAACCCTAGAAGAGCTTTTTGTTCCCCACAACTTCCCCGGTAATGCCAAAGAGCAAACTTTCTAATGATTTTGATCTACTTGTGATTGCTTGATTAAATAAAATGAACAATTTGATACTCTATTTGATATGCATTTGGAATGAATAATTCATAATTAATAACTTGAATAAATGAAGCTAAAAAATAATTCCAACCTAGATAAGCAAGAGCTTTGGAAAATCTGGTTGTGTTGTTCTTGTCCCCTCAATTTATCCTTTCTTTCTCTATGTGTCCATATGAGTCCAAGAAATTGGGCATGCAAAGGCAACAACATGAGGAGGTGCTTGAGTAATGGCAACTCAAGGCGCCTAGTTACAATGCAAGTATAAGAGAAATAACACAATAGATCTCGAGCTTGGCTATGCAATTTCTAGCAGAATTTTGACAACAATACTATGCAAGATACACAAAATTCTCGTACCATTTGCTTGAATACAAGAATTGAATATATAGGAATTGGTTGGGATGTACCTTCATGCACAAGGCAATCTTGGAGTGCCAAATCATTGGGTGAAGAGGCAATTCAACTAAATAAATATATTTAAAAATAGAAGAGGGAAGGAATACCATGCAAACAAGAATATTTTTAGGAAATTTGGTTCACAAACGTACCCTAGAAGTCAAGTTAAGTGAAGCGTCACATGTTAAAAACACGCATGAAGAATTCTGGGAAATCACACAGACCGCCACCTGTGCAAGGCAGAGGTCCTTGCACTAAAGGCCAAAACATGCATAGAAAGAAATAGAAAGCTATAAAAGCTGGGAGAAGTTAAGTACAAGCATCTAGGCAACAAATATACACTGTGGATGAGCTTAGGAACTCGAACACCTAAAAGGACATGAATCATCACTAGGGACTTTTGTAACCATTTTTGACAACATAACACATGTAAAATTGGGTGCGTACAAAGTAACACGACATGGGACTTACAGGCACAAAGAAAAATGCGGTCTACATGTTGAATTCTATCGATTAAAGACATCAAGGACATTAAGAGAAAGTACAAGGAAACCGAGAAGGATCAACTAAAATTTAAAGAAAAGTATTTGTTTTAGTTCAACTAGATTGCCGAATTAATTGCATTAAAAATTTGAATGTCATGCATGAGTTTATGCAAAAGAGACATTTTATGGATTAGGGTGGTGAAGTGACATGTAAAGGATTAAGCAAGAAAGATTAGAACATTAGGAAAGACACTCAAAGCAATTTTAAGGCCTTGAAAAATTAGTTGAAATCTATGAAGAAATGGGGATACCACTCTCAAATTTTAATATTCTTGTTGGTCAATAAACATTTTGTTGATCTTTTTATTCCTCTACAAAGGCTTCATTGTTTTGTTATTTTTTTCATGGATGATTGTTCTAGTTTATTTTTGATAGTTTTATTTTTTTCATTGTAAGGGAGGGGGACCCTATCAAACCCCCATTTTTACCTTATAATAATAAAAATTATAGTATTTGTAGGATTAGGGTTCAATATTTTTATTGAATTTGAATCTTGCATGGGTTAGGTCCACATAAGTTTAAGGATTAGTTCCCAAGGACTAAGGGATTTTCATTTTTCCAAATTCACCCATGTTCGAGGACCAAGTTTAAATCCTAGTAGCTACCAAGTAATAAGGGTTCAATATTTTTGGTAGAAATAACAATTTTTTTGGAGGTTTTTGTTTCAAAGTAAAATCATTAAGAAAGAATAAAAATGTATGTGCGGATGTTCTTACCAAATCCTCAAGATCCCAAAACATGTGGATGTCACCAAAATCTAGGGGTGTGTCTTACATAACTCAAGACAATAAAATTAAGCTTATCAAGTGTTCCCTTCATGTTAATGTAATTTTTAAGTTTTTAAGTTTTTTTATGATGAGATTATTGTAGTATATTTCATAATAATGTGGACACATGGAAGTAGGAATGGGATTTGGCACTCATTCCGATCATTTTGGTTGTTTTATTTATATTGAACGATTTGTAATTTGCGTACTTTGTCCATCATGATATGAATGTATTTTTTTAAAAATATCAATTTTGTTCTAATGAGGGATAAACATCTCGATCATTTAAATATGTTTTTGAACACGTTACTATTGAGTGCATAAATAATCAACCTTCTTTGTAGTAGTACCAAGGTTTGAAGTGTATCCATTCTTCCAAGTTTGTCAAGAATTGGAACCAGACCTCATTCCTCATAACTTCACAAAAACTAGTTCTTTGTGAGATAAACAACTTCATGAATAAAAGAATAATGTTTAGACAAAACCATCAATTTTTAAAATGAAAATGTATTAAAAATTATAATCTCTTTCAAAATAGTATATTTTACTTCAAAATACATTTATATTAATCATAAAGTTCCTTATACATGTATATTGGGAATCAAGTCATGAAGTACCCATTTAATTTAATTGGTACACACCAATTTAGTTGGTTAACCAGCCTCAATGTTTTTATTAACAGGAGAGAAAACTATCAAATCTCTTCCTTATTTGTAAATATTTATAAGGAAGCATTCCAAAGTGTCAAAATTTAAAACGTCACCTTAGACATGTTTGTCATGGTTTCTTGGTTGAGTGAAAGGAGACGATTTAAATTATGCCAAAAATACCAAAAGGTATATGACAACACCGCTTGCTTACTCTTCTGGTCCACCCCACTCAAAGATTCACTAATAGATGACATCCTTTTAAAGGTGGTTCCTCCTCTTGTTGATTTGAGTAAGTACCTCACCCAACCATTTTATTCTTTTCCCTTAAAGATCTCCTTCATGGAACCAACTCTTAATGTTTCCTCATATTTGGCTCGAATGTTTGTGTACTTTGGACATTCAAGGATGAAATACCCATTTATTTATACCACCCATATCCTGCAAAAATTATAAAACATCACTTCCCATTATTCCTTAGGTGTATCCATCTACATGTCACACATTCGATCATATGTGAGATACTCTTTAGCCAAGCATTGTGGATATTTTCCTTCCATTTGATTTCATTCCCATTTTTTGCAATTCTCATAAGCCGTGGTTGAAGTTTGTAATATAATGTTGAAATTTCCGATTTATTTTCTTTCTCCACATTAGTGTTCTAAAATTTTCATTCACATAATTTTTTATGTTTTTCTTAACATTTGGGAATTAATTTATGCTCATGTCTCATATACTCATCCATTTTTGGTTCTATTTCATCCAATTGTTCTTTTTGGGCAATTTTCATCTCTTGTGGCCCTATGATGACTTTTAATCTTTTTGTTTTCTATTTTTCTCAAGTAACATATTAAGTTGGTCATAATGGTTCTCTCTAGAGGGAAATTTCTTGTCTTTGTAAGGATAATTTTGTAGGGTATTGAAGCCTTAAGTTTGATATTGTTTGTGATTATATGCTTTTGGATTCTTTTTACATACCTTAGAGTTCTTTGGATTCAACTTGAACCTCCTCTATGAAGAAGTACTCAAACCTTTAACTTCTAGCGACACTCAAATTTGTATAAGCATTTTGACACATTTATAATTGGAACATATTATATAATGTGTGTGTGTGTGTGTGTGTGTGTGTGTGTGTGTGTGTGTGTGTGTGTGTGTGTGGGCATGCGCGCGCGCAAGCGCGTACACACACACACACATTATCCATGGATGAATGGTAAAAGAAACCAACTCATAATTAGTAAAATTTGGGTGGAATTCTTGTTGGATGCACCAAAAAAATTTATTACATTCTACCGAGAATAAATTTTAGATGGAAAGCAATAAATCGAGGAGATCAAGACAAATCTTACCTCTAGGCCATCGAATAAGTGCCCCAAAACAATCTAGGGTGACTATATATAGATTAACATGTCCCCACCGATAGCCCTTTTTAATTTCAAGGAGAATTAGAATTTATAGGGATCTACTAAATGGTGGATTAATAGAGACATTATACTATTTGAAATAATTTTTAGTATGTGTATATTTATACTTTACATAGATGTTCTAAATATTCATTAGAGACATTATAATTTGTGTTAAGTTTGACACATCATGCACTTGATATCAAATTTATGGTATGGTTGTGTGGCATATCTTGATGTTATTTAAGTTTCTTTAGATTTTATTATGAATATTTAGTTGCATTTGAATTTTTTTATGGATATTTAGTTACATTTCATTATTCATGTTATAATAGGCATATTGTATTATTCCTCAAACTCTTTCATTTTGCATGCCTTGTATTTGAAGTATGAGTACTCTTTGTATTTTAATTATAGTTAGAAACCACAAAGTACAAGGTAGTATCTTATATTATAAAATCACATATAGACCTAAAATAGGTAGCCTAGTATCATTAGCATTGCAGATTGTATCAAAAAATCATTTAGTTTTTTAATTTTCCCAAGATAGTATGGATTTGTAAGATAACTTATGTTTTTCCTAATTAAGGTTAATTTTTAAATGTGTTAATGATGTCAAAACCAAATATATAATGATGACAAAAATCATACATCCTACATTCATCTATTACAATTAGACAATTTATACAAACTCTAGAAAGTTAGATTTATAAATTAGGGTAGGGTTCATAACACGTTCCCCCAATTTTGGACAAGATGAAGTGAAAATGGTATGAAAATGTCTAAATATTATTTGTAGAGTGTTGTTGAGTTATCTTAAAATTTTGGGAGGGTGAAACCAAAGGGAGGGAAAATTCACCGATTGGACTTTTCCTTTATGGACAATATGTTTGTCATGTGAATAGTTTTGTTGGATTCCAATTTTGGCACACCGATATTTTGTGTCTTTAGATTTGTTTCATGTGTTTGAAACCATGTGATTATGGTCCTAAAATATATTATGGGTTATTATCTAAACCTTAGTTATATCCTTGAACACATGAAAATGGGTTAATTTAATTGGGCTAAACTAACTTCACCCCACCCTTGTGGTGTGATGAGCATTGCACTATGCATCAATACTCTAAAGAGGGATAACGTCTCACATAGTTATCCCTATAAGTGAATGTGTGTGAATGTGCAATAAACAATGTATTGGAAAGATTGTAAATTATACTTTTAACACTTGCCAACGATCTTTGGTGTAGAATATAGCTAGGAAAATGGCCTAAGACAATCACATAAAATGTATAAAGATTTATTTCTATCTTATGTGCTCAAGAGAGTGATTTAACTATTGGATTTTTTTTTTGTGATCTCCTAGGTAGTCCTAAAGATGTGAGATAATAGGCCCTTTGAATTGGTGGGGCAAGTGTGTTTTTATGTGTGACTATTATGAAATGTTTTTCCACACAATTGACACTAGGCTGACTGAGATGACTAATGAATTTGAAAAAGAAACCATAAAGTGAGTGGATGAAAAAACCATAAGCCTTATGATAAAAATAATTGACTAATTTTTTGCGTCCATAGGTGATCGTGTCTTGTAAAGGAAAAAAATCAGTTTTGATAGTTGGAGATGATGGCCATATGTCGAAAGAATTGTTCTATATTCAACAAATAGATTTTTGATTGGTCAATGATAAAAAAATGTGACCTAGTGACCAATGAGTGCTAAGTTTAGTGAGATGCATGTAGAAATTAGCCATTTAGGTGCATGGAAACATGCTAAGATTAATGCCAAGATAATTGAAAAGCACATTGATCCAAGTTTAGGGTATTATATTTCCTCCCCATTTCAATATATTAATTTAAAATTATTTGATTAAAATTAAATAAATTGAAATGAAAACATCCCACAAGGAAAAGACATGTGCAAGACCAAAATGTGTGTGTTACCTTCTCCTTTTTCTTTTTCCACACATGTGATCCTAGGTTCCTCATAAAAAGCGTATAAATGTCCAATCAAAATGCTTATACAAAATCAATAAATACAAAAATATGAAAGTAAAAGCATGAAACATGTACACTTTTATGCCCTCATTGTCATATGTAAGGGATACATAAGTCATAATAAACTAAAATTATAGCAATTGAGCCTACTATGTGACGCCATCTCTAGAAATTATGTCATATGTGAAGTCATCTCTAAAAAAATTGTTTGGCGGTGTGAAGCTATATGTAGCAATTAGGCTTGGTAAGTGGAGCCATCTCTTGTAATTGTGTCTTCTATGTGAATACATCTCTACTAATTAGGCCTATCAAGTGAAGTAATCTCTAGCAATTAGGACTCATATGTGAAGCTAATTTTTATATAAATATGTAAGTTTCGTAATGTGATGACTCGACATGTGTAATACATCAAAATAACTACATGAATGTCATAATTTGGTGTCATTTGAAGTATTTATTTTTAATTTGCGTAGTTATCCTACAAAAATATCATAATATTCCCGTTTTGAGATTTTGGATTATGCAAAGGATCTCTTAGTTCAAAATTGAAAGTGTTAGCCATCTAAAATTTGATAAACAATAGCATCAATGATATAAACCATATACAATATATAAAATAACGTGGTACAATATGTATAATTCATAATGTATAAACAATTTAAGCACAAGTAATGTGTAACACTTGTACATTATAAGAATTGTAAGCACAAATGTGTTTGTATCATCAAAAGTGTGAAACATGTCATGAGAGTGTTCTTGAAATATTCAAAAAGATAACATAACAATGACATGATGAGTAACATGATCACGACACATGAATCACTGTATAATTGATTTAGTGTGCCCTAAGACACAACACAAAAATTATAGGCCCATAAATAGAGATAAATAACAATGCATTCCATGTTTGACTAGTGTTAGTAGTTATCTTATGTGTGTAACAAGTATGCAACAAACAATGCTATAAAGCCAAAGAAGAAATGATCTAGTCAGAAAGTATAACAAATAATGTTCTCATAACATTGTGTAAGAAAGAGTGAGATAATCATGTGTAGTAATTAGTAAAATAAACATCATATAACAAAAAAAGTCATAATAGTGAAGTATAACAACCAATGGGCCTAGGATGTGATTTTAATAATCTAGGTGTCAATATTAATATGAGATAATCAATGACATAATCATGAAATATTACAAGAAATGTGTAATAAGAAATGATCTATCAGTTGAGATGCTAAAATTAAATGCGTAAGAAGTGATATTGACAAGCGACAATCCTAGTGTAAGCCAACCATGGGGCATAGAGCTAGACGTGTAATTAAGAAATGCATGAAAAACAAGTATGTCAATAATCCATTTTTATAATTAACATGTACAAGATGAAACATGTATTAAAACAATATATGTCATAATTATGTGTATCTAAAAGAAATTACTCATGTAAGTTAAGCAATATGTGATAGGATGTATGATCTTGTCAAATGATATAGTAAGTAACGTTTCATAGAGATTCATTATGCTCTAAGGATATAAAAAGTATTATATTTTAGGAAGCAAGAGGGGTGGTAAAAACTCGATGGAATTACTATAACAAAAAAATTAATGGAAATCATGCATAGACATCCATAATATATGAGAAAACAAATCATAGATCATATAAGTGTACCGAGAAAACACAACACAAAACACACAAGTATACAAATAAAACACAACACGTAGAATAAAATAAAAAATATAGAGAATATAACATACAAGTGGATGAAGTAATAAAAAAATACTATGTTGCAACTTTAAAAAGTGTCTAAGGAAATCAAGGTAGACATTATCACCTGGGAATCACAAAAGTGCACAAAATAGTCAATTCAATCAATGTTCTACATCAAAAAGATATACAACACACAAGTGGATGAATAAGATGAATCAATATATGCCACATAACAATAAAAGCATATAACACACAAGTGCACACAATAGTCAAAACAATAAATTTCCTTAAGTAATCAACGAATGTAGCATGCAAGTGTATGGAGCAGCCAAACCGGTCAATGCCAATAAAAAACCAAAGCATGTAATAATTCGAGTATAAAGAACATTCAAATAAGTCAATTTCAATCAAAAATCAAATCATGTAACAACATAAGTGCATAAAGCAATCAAAAAAATCAACGTTCTAAAGAAATATACAACCGTAAGATACAAGTTTGTAGAGAAGTCAAAGCAATGAACAAACAATGAGTGTAACCCACAAGTGAAAAGAGTATCCAATGAAATCAATGTCATTAAAAAATATAGATAGTTTGGGGTGGGGTCCTCAATTTTATCCTTCTCCTAGCGGCCAAGGAGATCAAGTCGAGTTTTTTTGTTTTCGGGCGGAGGGCCGAAGTTCGGCAAGCGGCAATAGAGGGAGATCAAGTCGAGAAGGAGATCAATGCGAGAAGGGGGGTCGAGGAGGATGTAGATAGAGAGGGCCCCGTATAGAGATAGGGCCGACGGCCTACTCTATAGAACTGGGGACGAGGACCCCTATCACTATATGGAAGCTATGGCCCTCGGTCTATCAATCTTATAAAAATTAAATGATAATTACAAGTAAGCATGGATCATCATGCATTTAATATCTAGAAGTAAGTAATGTGATAATAAGAAAAATCATGATAAAACATGTTTTGTAAGTAGTAAATAAGTATAAGATAGGAAATAAAAATGTAGTACTCTAATAGAAAAGTGTATAAAGATGTGATTGTGACAAAATTGGTTGTGTAGTTACCTATAGTGTAGGTATGCCCTCAATATGGTAGGAATTCCTTGGGATAGAATCCTATAGAAGCCTTCATGTGCTAAATATGTGATTAAAATAATCTTATATGTAAGATTCCTTTGACATATACATGCCCCCAAGGTGTTAGGTTATAGGAGTTGTAATGTATGCAATTTTTATAAATTTGAATGAATTCCTTCATTATATGAAGTGCAAATGTGAAGGTAGTGTAGATTGCTAATCCGAAATATCATAAGGCGCAAGTCTAAGTGATGACCAAACATATCACATATACGTCCAAATTTTGTATTATTCTTGTATTTTTTAGACAATAGACTACTATCCATAGGATGTAGGCTATAGATGGTTAAAAATGAAAGATGGGGTCCTTAGTAAATATTGCCTCCTCAACAACCACATCATACCTATGAAATGTGTTGCATTGTCCAATAATGACCCAATTGAGAACTAGTAAAGAAAATGTGAATCAATTGAAAATAATGCTAAAACATGTGTGTAAAAGGTGTATGTAAAAATATGTGTACTAATGCATATGAAACCTAAGTGGGTATCTATGTCTATTATAGGTATGAAAAACATGTCCTAAGGAATTTGAAAATATAAGTGGGCGATCAAAATCACATGAGTAACCTCCAAAGATTATGGTATCTAACAATTAGAATATCCGATGATTGCATAGAGTCCAATCAATGGCTAAATGGTGGATTCTATATACTAAAAGTATGTGGTGGTGTCCTCAATGGATCACATATTCAAGTGTATTTTGGATCTATCCTCTGGAGCGGTGGCTAAATGACAAATGTGATTGACAAGATTCGATAGATCTACCCAATGTATATTTTCATGGAACCTTTAGCGAGCCCATTGATTACTTTGACAATGCAACTGCGTGTGTTATATCATTGGAGTAGTTCATGTTGTTTTTGACGAACAATCTATGATCTAGTAAAAATCATATCATGATTATTCTTGAAAGCATTTTTTAATAAGTGGAGATATATTACAAAAAGGTTTATTTTGGAGATAGATCATATAATTAGTTTACGTCAAATGATTTAGAATTGTCACAATATTCAAAAGGGCTTGGAAAGGGTAAACTTGAGTTTCATTAACATGTTATCTATATTAGTAACTATTTATCCGTCATCACCGAGAGTCATCATTATAGTGTTTTTCAGGTGTCTTGCTTGGGAAGAGGTGGTGGTTGTTGTTGTATGACAATTATATTTCTACGCACAATATTGATTGTAGGTTACCCTTGTGGTTTTAGTGTATTCAAATTTTGAATCATAATAGGTGAGATATGAGGTTTTGATATGCTTATTTGTGGGATAAATTGGTTATTGATGTCACTAATTGAAAATATTGTTAAGGTTCATTATATGTAGTGCATGCATATTTGTATCCATCATTTAAGTATTTTAGGCATCGATGCATGGTGGATGGTATTTCCCTCAAGGAATGAATTAGCCATCCCAATAAAAGATTATAAGTTAAATAAAATGGTATAACATGATATTTTATTGAATAATTATAGGACCCAAAGTAATCGGGTAACGTAATAAGTACTCGCTATTAGGTGAGAAATGTTGTCAAAGCCTTTAATCAATTTCTTATTTTTAAAAGGTTGTTCTAGAGTCCCACTATAACCAAGATATATATATATTATCATTAAGATTTATGTTAGCCATTTTTTAGAATACTTGAACTTGGATATATAATCGTAAATTAAAATATACAATGTGATGTGGTGGGTAATCCTCTTTATCAAAGGAAATGTGCTGATTAGTGACATGAAATTTTCTCATAATGGATGTGAAATATGTAGGTTATGTATTGGTTGTGATGTTTCCTTATTATAGTGCGTGATATAGAATATCATTATGTGCTTCAAAGTGTCGAATCAATTTGAGGATACAAATGTGAGCACATGTTTTCTTGAGTTAATTCAAGATATAATATTTTCTAGTGGAAACTATGAGAGTTCTAGGTGGAGGGATATTTTGGGTAATTATTAGTGGGGTTATACCCATTTGGGAGAGGGTTATTAAGAGGTATACTATATTGTGTGCAAATTGTAGCCACCTCAAGTATAGGGGCGTGGTTAACTATGAATATTGTATTAGTATGTGGTGATATAGTACAATCAAATGTTTGGAGTGGAGGAAGAATATACGACTTGATACACAATCTCCCCTATGAGTAGTGAATGTAAAATTTTGGATTTTATCCGAGAGATAAAGATAATGAGAAGATAATAATTGGTGGACATGATAGTGTAAAGGAATAGAAATCCAACATACGGTTTGTAGAAACCCTAAAAGAGCTTATGATTATAGCATTTGGATTGTTAGAAACCAAAACCATGAGGCGCATTACGAGAGCCGTAAATTACATGCAATTTAAATAAGTGGGTTCACCAAAATGTAATATCAAAATTCGGGTTTTCCTAATTAAGGCTAATTATTAATTGTGTGGATATGAATTCATAATAAATTTACAATAATGAAATTAAATCACATATCCTAAATTCATATATTATAATTATATGATTTATACAAACTCTAAAAATGTTAGATTTAGAAATTATAGTTACATTTTTATAACATATTCATTCAAATATGGATGAGATGAAGTGATACTCGATATGAAAATGTGTAAAAAGATATATAAAGTGCCACTCAACCATTTTAAAAATTTAGGTGGCTAAAACTAAAGGGGGAGGAAGTCACCTATGTAAGACAAATTCACCTTTTCCTTTATAGATAATTTCATCATGTGTAATTTTTTTACAAATTATTTTGGCACAATGATCTTCTCAGATATTTAGATTTGTTTCTTATTTTTGAAATTCAGCTATCGCAATTTTATAAAAAAATAGGAATTATTCTTCTCCAAACCTTATATATCTCCTCACAATAGATTGCGACTTACCCAATCCCACCCCATGGTGTAATGAGCATCGTACTATGTACCAAGATCTCAAATAGGGATCAAGCCCCATACAGCTTCTCCCTTTAGTGAATGTGTACAAATGTGTAATAAATAAAGTATTGATGAAATCCTTAAACGATCCTCCAACACTTGGAAATGATCTTTGGTGTATACTATAGTTTATCAAAAATGGCCTAGGGTAGTTGCATTTGATATATGCACACTTAGGCCTAGATAATGGTCTTGAGAGAGTGATTTTATGATTGGGGGCTTTAATGTGATCTCTTAGGTAGCCTTAAAGATGTGACATAATAAGACCTTTGAATGGGTGGGGTAAGTGAATTTTATATGTGATATTTATAAATTTTCCCCACTCAACCAAAACTAGGCTAACTAGGATGAGCTATAAATTTGAAAAAGTGATTGTTAAGTGAGTGGAGGAGAAAACCATTGTACTTAAAAAAAATTGAATGACCAATTTTGTCCATCATAGGTGAATATTTCCTAAGAAGGTGAAAAATTAGTTTTAAAATTTGAAGATGTGAAAGTGTGGGAGCATGAGCATCAAGAAGGAATTTTTGCACATCAACAAAGTTACACTCGAATAAAAATGTGACATAGCTCTAAGATGAAAGTAAGAATTCAACCACAAGTATTGTGCATACAAAAGAGAAAAGGTATACTCGTTCTCATAGATCAAAATAAAGGAAGTACAAATAGAAGTGTTGTGTAACTCCCATACAAGACCCATCATACCTCCACAAGGGATAAAGGAGTTATAATCCAGAAATGGGATGTAACTCTTGTATGACACACACTCGTACATATGCCACCTAATGACCTATGATCCCACCTAAGTGATATGACTCACCATGGGTGAGGTAAATTCATGTTATCAATAAATAAAAGATAATAAATATACCTCACACTAACACCCCCTTTTATCGTAACTTAGGATGAGGAAAGGAAAGTAAGACAAAGAAATGGATCATGGTTGCTATGCCCGATGAGGTACCCATGTATAATAAGGATCTCAAGTAATGGAGGAAAACCTAATGGGAAAAAAATCCACTTACAAGAGATAGAAGACTCCCATAAACAACTAAGAAATATGTGTCAAATGGGTCTCAACAACTAAAGGCCCGATAAGGTACCATATAAAAAATGCAATCTTTCTATAAGAAAAAAATGAGGAGAAGAATAAAGCTATCCAACTTCTCTACAATATGCAACTACTCCAAGCCATCTTGTATCCTACAAAGAATCCACCTAGAGTGATTGTGGATCGAAGTAGATCTAAAGGAGAGTGAACCACTATGGAAGTGTGAGTGAGACCGTAAGGTGTGGTTCTTGGTGTCCATTAGTAAGGTAAATGTTGGGGTTAGAAAAAGGTTGTATAGATAATATATCATATCTAAGCATACATGTAATAAAAGCATATATTCTACCAGAAGAAATATACAAAACAAGAGATATAAATCAACACCAGATTTAATGTGGTTCACCTAGTGTGGGCTACATCCACCAAGAAACAAGCCAATCTATTATCCAAATCTTTCAAAAGATATACAATTGAAGATCTACAATCTTCCACACCCCTCAGATGTACAATACTCACTTTCTCTCAATCTTCTCCTTCTTCTCCAAGAATTATCTCACTCACAATTATTCTCACAATAATCATTAACTCATTCAATTATTACTTCTAAATACTAGCTTTCATGCTTATATAGGCATATGCAAACTTAGGGCACTTAGTCATGCAATTATAATCAATATTTTTTTAATGGTAAAATTAGATCTAATTCCCGAGAGTTAAATAAAACACTCGTCACAGGTAACCGATGTCGGTTAGCCCTAACCGATGTTGGTTCCTCCTTGTCTCGACAAATGCTGGTCACAGGTGACCGATGTCGGTCCCTCCATAACGATGTTAGTTATGTATTTTGCTTGTAAGTTTCATATTGCATGCTAAATTGAAGTATTTGAGCTCCACAACTCAACAATCTCCCACTTGGAGATAAATTACTGCACTATACCTATACAACGTCATTCTTGGATCATTCCTTAGATTTTTTTATTCCTCTTCAAGTCTCAAACTTGAAGACCAACAGAGTGCAAGCAGGTATCTCCTACTTCTCTTTTGCTAATGGCTTCATTAGCATATCCATGCAGGTTTTCACTCGTATGAATCTTCTCTAATTTTAGCTATCCATCCTCTCGATACCTTCCGTATGAAGTGATACCTCAATCCGAATATGTTTCATTATAGAATGAAACGCTAAGTTATTTACCTAATGAACTTGCACTCTAACTATCATTGAATAATTTACAATCATCTTGCTTATTTCGTGACTCTTCCATGAACCTCGCTCATCCGTATCATCTCTTTTCTAGCCTCTCGTAACTATAACATACTCTACCCGTATAGTAGACAAAGCCACCACCTTCGTAATCTTGATATCTAGCTAACTGTCATCCCACCTACTCGTGAAAATATATCCGGTAGTGTTCCTTCTACCATCGAACTCTCCATCCATATCCGAATCAACATAGCCACATAAAGAAATATCTAGAACTCCATAGTCTAAATGCATGCTATATGTTCCTCTCAAATACCTGAGAATCCATTGGACTATTCCAATGCTCTTTACCTAGATTAGACATAAATCTACTAACAATTCCCACTTCCTATGCAATGTCCGTCCAGTACAAACCATAACATACATGAGACTTCCAACTACTGAAGCATATGGTACTCGTGTCATGTATTTGACCTCCTCATGTGATGAAAGAAACTGATATTTTCTCAATTTTAAGTTTCCAACCATATGTGTACTCACCGGTTTTGAATCTTGCATGTTAAACCTTTCCAACACCTTATTGATATAAGACTCCTGAGACAAATACAATTTCTTATTCTTCCTATCTCTATGTATTTGCATGCGAAGGATTATTTTTGCAGCTCCTAAATCCTTCATAGAAAATGTGTGAGCTAGCTTTCCCTTAAGCTCACAAATGTCCTACATACTAGATCTTGCAATAATCATATCATTCACATAAAGTAACAAAATAATATAGCTCCCATTTTCAAGCTTCTTGAAATAAACACAATGATCAGATTCACATCTTAAGTAACCATGCTCATGCATGAAACTATCAAACCTCATGTGCCATTTCCTTGGAGCTTGTTTGAGCCCATAAAGGATCTTTTTGAACCTGCACACTAATTTATCCTTACCCTTGACTTCATATCCAAGCGATCACGCATATAAATATATTCATCCAAATCACTATGAAGCAAAGCCATCATCACATCTAGTTTCTCTAAATGCAAATCCTCTCAGAATTAAACTCAATACAATACTAATGGAAGCCATCTTTACAACAAGAGAAAATATTTCACCAAAGTCAATATTTGTTTTCTCTCAGATCCCTTTACTACAAGCCTTGCCTTGTATCTCTTTTTCACCCCTTCTTCCTTGATCTTGTAAACCCACTTTTTCTCGTAATGTCCTCTTACTGTTGGAAACTCAACCAAATCCCAAGTCTGGTTTTCTTCCAAGGATTCCATCTCCTCATCCATGTCATGTTTCCACTACACGTGGGTCTTATCTTGCATTGCTTCTTCAAAAATTTATGGTTCACCATTTTCAGTCAATAATAAATAAAATAGAGGTGTAAATATTTCAAGAGGTTTACTTACCCTTTGAGACCTTCTCACAAAAATTTTAGGTACGGAGGCTCATTCCGACATCCTGGAAATTTATATCCAAATATGATAGTGACCGACACTTTGGTCACCTATAACCGATGCCCATTATACTAACCGATGTCTATTTGGCTCTTACGTAACTAATCTACCGGTTCTACTCGACCGATGCCGTTTAGGGGTCAACCGACACCCGTTATTGTGTAACCCTACCGGTATTAATTTTAAATCGAGAGTTCATTTTCATTCACAAACTTCTCAACCAATTTTTCCTTAGGTACCAAAATTTGATCCTCAGAAATTCTCTTTTCATTACATTTAATATCATGACTCTTAATAATTTTAGAATTCTTTAAATCCCAAAAATGGAATACGAAATCACCGAGATCCCTAACCAATGAAAGTGCATCTCTTCGATTTCTCATCCAACCTTTCCATGTTTTCCTTATCAATATACATAAAAATTCTGAACAAAAATTTAAGAAAAGAAAGATCTACCTCTTTTCTCGTCCAAGTTTCCTCTAGTAGTCCTCCATCTAGTGAACTTGAAGGCCTACGATTAATCAAATAAGCCACCGTATCAACCGCCTACTACCTAAAACTCGTAAGGGAAATCTAGAATGTATTCTCATACTTCTAGCACATTCCATGATTGTCTTGTTCATTCTTTCTACAACACCATTCTCTTGTGGTGTTCTTGGAACCGTTCTTTCTCTACGTATTTCATTCACTGAACAATAATCATTGAAATCCTTGCTACAATATTCACCACCATTTTCAAATCTAAGGCACTTTAACTTAGAATTTGTTTCGTTCTCAACAAGGGCTTTCCATCTTTTAAAAGTCTAAAAACATTAGACTTACGTTTAATACAATAAACCCATACCTTTCTTATAGCATCATCAATGAAAGTAACATAATACTAGGATCCTCCATCTAGTGAAATTGAAGGCCCATAGTTAATCAAATAAAGTGTTGTATCAATTGCTTCATCCCAAAACTATAAGGGCAATCCAACATGTATCCTTATACTTATAGAATATTTCATGATTGTCCAGCTTCATTCTTTCAAACACCATTCTCTTTTGGTGTTCTTGGAACCATCCTTTCTCTACGTATTCCATTCACTCGAACAATAATCATTGAAAACCTTGCTACAATATTCACCACCATTGTCGATTTGAGGTACTTTAACTTTGAATTTTATTCATTCTCAACAAGGGCTTTCCATCTTTTAAAAGTTTCAAAAATATCATATTTATGTTTAATACAATAAACCCATACCTTTCTTGTAACATCATCAATGAAAGTAACATAATATTGAGATCCTCCATGAGTGTACAAGCTCAAATTTATACTCATTATTAGTTGCCCCAACTTTGAGAAATATCACTCTCTTTTTCTTTCCAAAGAAACAATTCTCATAGAAATCAAGATCTAAATATTTCAAATATGATAACTTGCCCTTAGCCTTTAAGATCTGCATTCCTTTTTTACTCATATGGTCCAACCAATTATGCCACATGCATGTATCTGAATCTGAAGTAGATAATAGAGAAAAGGAATCAATAATAGAGGTGGATAAATATAACGTTCCTACCTTCTTACCTCTTTCCACAACAAAAACACCCTTGGCGACTTTCCAAGAGTATGTTGTGAATGTAACCATGCAACCAACTTCACCTAGTTGTCTGTAGAAATAAGATTTCTCTTGAGGCTTGGCACATGCCTCACATATTTCAATACCCATGTATTTCCATTCTGCAATTTAAGATGAACTTCCCCTTTACTAGTAATACTTTGCAAGGTTCATCATCACCCAAACAAACATTCCCAAAATTACCCCTGACATAATTTCTGAAATAACCCTTATTAGAGGTTGCATGGAAATAAGCTCCTAAATCTAAAACTCATGATTCTATTCTATTATCCAAATACGAATAACAACATCTTCCATTACCTCTGCTGCAATATTTTTCAACTTATTTGACTCTTTACCTTTTTTGGGTGTTCGTTCTCTTTATCCTTTGACCAAAAATCTTTCTTTGCATGTCTTTTCTTTCCACATTTCTAAACAATTAATTCCCTTATCTCTTTTAGATCTGTTATCCCTTGACTTTGATTTCCCATTATTCTTACTCTTGGATATCTCCTTCTTCCTACCTATGCTTTCTACATTCAAAGAATTCATAGATGATAATTCCTCTATACTTTTCCTATGAATTTCTTTCATTCAGGGATTATACTAACCACATCATCAAACTTGAAAATATTATTAGCAGATGTTCTATTACTAAGAACCATTACCAAGTTATCCCAACTATCAAGAAAAGAACATAAGAATAAAAGTGCTTTCACTTCATCATCAAACAGAATATCAACTAATTTTAACTAATTTACAATAGATCGAAATCATTCAAATGACTAGATGCAGATCCACCTTCATGCATCTTAGAACTAAATAGTTTCTTCATCAAATAAACTTTATTTGAAGCACTAGGTTTTTCATATAAATTAGCAAGAGATTTCATTAACTCTATCGTAGAATTCGCTTCTGTAATATTAGAAGCCACAGATGTTTCCAGGCTCAATCTTATAGATCCCAAAGCCTTTCTGTCAAGAATATTCCATTCTTCATTAGTCATCTTTGTAGGTCTAGAATTTTCATCCAACGATAAGTACAAATATCTTTGATACAGATAATCCTCAATCTACATCTTCCATAATTGATAATTTCGGTTGTCAAACTTCTATACCTTGTATTTTTTTCTTCTACCATTGTTGTATCTCCCACTCAATCAAAAAACCCTCTCGTGAGTAAATGCACAACACAAAAACCTTTAAAAATCTCGATATACCCATTGTTGGGGTTAGCACAAGGTTATACGAGATAATATATCGATCTAAGCATACATGCAATAAAATCGATATTCTACCGGAAGAAATATACAAAACAAGAGATACAAATCAATACCATATTTAACGTGGTTCACCCAAGGTGGGCCACATCCACCAAAAAACAAGCCAATATATTATCCAAATCTTTTAGAAGATATACAATTGAATATCTACAATCTTCCACACCCTCAAATGTACAATACTCACTTTCTCTCGACTTATCCTTCTTTCCAAGAATTCTCTCACTCACAATTATTCTCACAATAATCATTAACTCATTCAATTATTACTTCTAAAGCCTAGCTTTCATGCTTATATAGGTATATGCAAACTTATGGCACTTAGCCATGAAATTATAATTAATATATCTTCTTTAATGCTAAAATTAGATCTAAGTCCCGAGAGTTAAATAAAACACTCTCGCATTGGTAACTAACACCGGTTATCCCTAACCGATGCTAGTTCCTCCTTTCCCGATTGATGTCATTCATATGCGCGACCGATGTTGGTCCCTCCATACTTGATGTTGGTTACTATATTTTCCCGCAAGTTTCATACCGCATGATAAACCGAAGTAATTGAGCTCCAAAACTCAACAAGAAAAGTTCTAATATCTCCTAGAGGTAATGGTGAATTTAAATCAACAACGAAGAAGGAAGGTGGAGTATCCTATAACTGTGAAAAAGACTGTCAAGTTCGAATGAGTCCTTAATCAAATTGTCTTCTCCTAAAAAGTCTCAGTAGAGCACCATAAGTAGGTGGATTAAGAAATAAATCCTCAAGATATGGAAGGTGATAAGTGGATGGTGGAGGTGGTTCCCATCACTATGGAAATCAACTATGCTAGAAGAGAATTCATCATCATTATAAGTGTGCTTGATCTCAAAAGTATCAACAAGTATAGGTGAATCAGATGAAGAATATAGAAGAGGGAAAAAGTGAGAGAAGAAATAAAGTTGATTATGATGATCAACTAAACCAACTATAATAATAGTGTCACTATGTATCTCTTTGACATATACAAAATCCGAAGTGAACTCAACCCGCATGCCCTGACCAAGGTGAGTAATCTGATAAACTGATAGGAGATTATTTTAAAGTGATGAAATACTTATAACATTGTTAAATGTTCCACCATTCACTTCAACAAACCCTCTCCCAAAAACAAGAGTAGATGTGTCATCACCTAGTCGAATAGAAGACATGTTACATGGCTCTAATGAAGTGAACTCTATGTGTGACGAGGCCATATGATGAGATGCACCAGAATTAATAACCCATGTAGGAGTAGGTGACACAACTACAACTAGAGATCTTCCCTTTGTTTTCTCCTTACATGATTATTTTTCTTTCTCTTTTCCTTTCCCTTTTCCATTTTCATTTTCCTTAGAGGATTCATGAGTTGATGAATATGGTTTGATAGAATCAGGTACTCCTATGTTTTTCTTCTCAAGAAGACTCGTGAGGAGGGAAATCTGATTCTTCAAACATTTAATTTCATCATGCCTACCTATGCAAAACCCACATTTGATCCTTTCTTTCGGAGGTTTAGAACTATAAGAGGAAATGGAAGAATTTGATTTGGTGGTGGATTGTTCCTTTTTGTTCTCATGATCCTTGTTTTATTGTTTCTTATCTTTTGAAGCCTTCGATTTGTAGTGACCCACAAGAATATCATGCCATTTGGTGGATTTTAGAGTACCCATTTGAATTAGTTTGTCTTGTTCACTAGTTAAGTCAGCAATAAACTCATCAAAGGAGGGCATAGTCTATTTTTCACCAAGTTCCCTTTTAGTTGCATAGAAGGTAGAGACAAAAACATAATAATTGAGACCAATTTTGATGAGGATGAAAAGAATAAGCTGTGATTCCTTTTTTCAATTCCAAAATCTTTCAACTGTAATCTTATATATTTGAGCTTGGTGAAGAATTCCTAAAGGGTTTCAAAGCTTCTAGGGCTGAGACTAATCAACTAATTTTCCAATTCATTCCCTCTAATTTCATCTTGTTTCTCAAAAAAAAATTCTAAGATATCCCAAACTTCCTTGGGTGATGTGGCTGAACTAATATAAAAGCACATATCCAGTGACACATAAATACCTAATAACCCATAAGCTTCATTACTTTTGTCAAAAAAAATTCTTTCTCTACATGTATTAGTTTGGTTTGCAAACCCATAGTTATCTGATAAAGTTTTTGTTTCCACAAGGCAAGCAATACAAAAGTATTCCATTCGTGATAGTTAAAGGAAGTAAGCAAAGGAACTGAATTGGGATTCATAGCAGATAAGAGTGAGCGAGAAGAAGAAAGTGGAAAGAAGGAACCATAAAATTTATACACCCCTAGTTTGCGGAAATTTATAAATAGTGTTTTGATTATACCCATATGTGTTCATAGGACATGATGCGATTGGTCACTCACCTTAGAGTTGGAAAAAAATTGTGCAAGTGTGAAGACTACAAAAATTTTAGTCGCTCATAAAAAATAACACTATGACAAGCAAAAAGACTAAAAGCAAGCAAAAGGGGGAAAACAAGAATGGTTCTCTCTTGCCGCAAGGTTGTGGTTGATATGCTCACTAACCCACAAGAAAAAAAGAGCACTTGTACAATGAAGAGATGAGAAAAAGGAGCCCAAAAAATCCCAATAACCCTATATTGAGACCCAAAAAAGATAGATATTTTCCTTTAAATTTATTGTTTACTTAATTTTTAATACTAGATTTAATTAATGTTAATTAATCTGGATTAAAAAATAAAATAAATAAAATAAAAACTTTTTTTTACCTTTCTGGAAGGTTAGCTAACCTAACTTGATGAGTTCGGTATGAAGCTAAGATGAAGGGTGGTCGTGTCCAAGATGGTTATTGTGAATCATGACCGAGTTGAGCGAGTGTAATGCAAGATAGTGAGGAGAGCTCTACATGTTGAGGCAAGTTGAAATTCTAACGGTTGAGTCAAGATTCCATGCGGCGAGGTAGAGCTTTGAGGGTGAGTTGATTTTTCCCATGGCAGAAATTTGAAGGAGATCCCATGAGTCAACGAGAAGAGCCTCGATGTGTCATTGGAAAGAAACACCTTGGCAAAGAGAACTCACCTTGGTGAGATACCCGGTAGTAGGGTAGAGCAACAACCCAATGATCTAAAAGTGAGCCCGAGGAATGCACAAGGTGGTGAGTGAGAGGGAAAAGCCACCATGGTGAGTTATAGGGATGAATGAGCCGATGTAAGATCCAAATGGGATATCAAAAAAATTGAATCGATGTGCAGAGGAAGGAAAATTTACAGGAGATGGTGAGATGAGGGAAGGGACAACGATTAACTCAAAACATAAACAAGCTGAAGTGATGCAAGCTTTGCTTGGCATAATGGAGTGCGGGATAATATTTGGATAAGGAGTTTGGTTTGCAACACAGATCCGAATGGACGAGCTTGGAGAAATAGACGGTGTATAAGGCAAGTGATTTGGCAAGCTCAAGGAAACACACTAAATATATTAATGAGTTGGATAGTGTGCAAGGAATTGAATGATAAAATGGGGCACAAGGGACATTTAAGTAGGGAGCTAGTAAAAGAAATGTGGGGAGATTATATCATAGGAGGGCAAGCTTGACTGGATAGCTAGGTGAAATGTGGACAATTTGGGCCTTAAACAAAATTTCACCACCTTCACTAATTAAATAAAAATTGACTATGTAGTATAAAAATAGTTAATCTAAGTTATGAACAATAGTAAATAAAGTAAATAAATGTAGAAAATAAGTATGCAAGCAAGATGAAAAGTATGGAGGAGGACAGAGGTGCCTACGGTTTCTCCGGTTTACAACTGGGTGCCTTGGTCTATGCAAAATCTTTGAAACTAGTTTTTACTAGTTTGGTAGATGGCCTCAAAACCCTCACTGTATGTCGCATCAACTTCATTGTCCCAGATGTCACCAATACTCTAAGATGAAAGAGAAACCTGAAAGACCCCAAAATAAGCATTAAACCCTACAAAAATGCAAATGAAGGGGTAAGACTGACCTCAGTTGCCACAATGGTGGACTTACTAATTGATCGTTGCACTACATCTCAGACCCGATGTAGTTCTATGTGTAAGTGTGTGTGAACATGCTCTAGTCTACTCTTGTGATAGTTTCACTTTGTGAAGTAGCAAACAATAACTATGTGTATAAAATGTGTGCAAGGAATAGAATAGAATTCCCCCGTATGAAGTTGATACAAATGCCCTAGCCTTATGCCTTGATGATGGAGCTATGTGGATGCAAGTGATCTCCAATGCAATAGATGGATGTAACTCTAGATGGATTGATAGTAGTAAGTGATGCTAGGTCCCTCATTATGGTCTCATAACTTTATATTTATAGGGTTCTCTTGATCTAATTTCATAATTAACCCCAAAAAGGATGACTATAAGAAAGATAAAGATGTCAAATGGATATAAAGAGCCCAAAAAGTGGCAGGAAAGTGCAAAAGGACCGGGGCACCCCTGGTGGGACCAGGGCACCCACGAGCATCCCACTACTAGCCCAGGTGCCCCAATCAAGGATACAATGATTAGAAATGACCGAAACAGATTGGGCTTGTGGATGAAAAAGGGTGGTAATGATGAAATAAAATAAAATAAAATGGCCAAAATACGGGGGTTAATTAGTACTTTCTTCACTCAAAAACCTTCTAAATAATAGTATGAGACTGAGATAAATAATGTTTAAAGTGCATGATTTTGTGACTACATTTTTCCCCCACTTTATATTAGTGAGTGAAAAGCTTGGTAACTTAAAGTAGATAGAGATGCACACTTGATTTCTATGAGGAGTTTAGTAGAAACGCGCCAAAGGACTAGACAAAATCGTGGAATGACAAAAAAGATGGAGGAACATGGAAACTAAAGATGAAAAATGTGCAAATAAAAAGTGATGAGAGTAAACAAAGGGAAAAATGCATGTGTAGTTGTTGCGGTGTGTAATGTACCTGCATGGTTAGTAAAGCATGTGTTGTCGTGAAGTGTTGTTATTGACGTTGCCCCCAATTTGACTACTTTTTTCTTATACATCGGGACCTGCAAGGAGAAAACAATCAAGTAGTAAAATATGTATGCATTTATGTGTAAAAATGTAATGTAAAAGAAGCATGTATATGTAAAATATGCAAATGTAAATGGAAAATGTAAATGGAACATGTGCACTTGATCTATGTCGAGATAAAGAGAGTGTATAAGGATATCCCGTACTTCGAGTTTTTTGGAAATATGATGCCACTGGCTGAAGTAGTGTAGGGAGGCACACCCACTGTAACCTCCAAGCATGTAACTACTTCCCAGAATGCTAAGGACACCATGTCCTGTAAAATTCGTTGTGTATGGGGTTCGTAGACTGGTTTGAACCCACTCGTTTTCTATAACTGAACCGAACCAATGTATAATATTTGTGTTAGTATGTAAAAATTCCAAATGATGCCCCCCTCTTTGGGGGTGCATACGACGTCGATGATAGGATAATTTTGCCCCAAAAGAGGACCAACCACATGTACATTGTAACTCTTCCCTGTAGGGGAAGGGAATGCGCTTGGTAGAAACCAAGGTGCGCACAAACAAGGATGGCTAGCCAAAACAAGTGTTAGTAAAAAACACATGCATATAGAAAACAAGTGTAAAGTACACAAACAATGTAAAAACTATTAATCGCAGTAGTATAAACGTGAAAGAAGACAAGTAAACTGCACAAAGTGGGTCGCAAACATGGGGAAAATCCCACATAAAAGAAACACGTGTTCACACCAAACATAGGGCAAGGCCCACATGAAATAAATAATGACAGACACGTAAAAACAAGATAAGTAGTCATGGAAACATGTAATCCTGGAAAATAAGTGTTACACATGGAACACCCATTAGCATGTCGAGAAATAACCAATATGTCAAAGCATGAATAATCAAGTAATGTAAAGCGCTAAGTACAAAATGAAACAATAACACCTATGAGAGACGAAATCGGATGCCCCCAATGACCAATGTAGGAAGGTAGAAGGAAAGCATCCATGTTGTAGAAGAAAGTGGAGAATGTATGGTATATAGTGTATGACGTGCAATGTGTGACTAGATGCAATATGTAATGCATAGAGTGCGGTGTGTGGGGTTCAAAGCAGTACTTGTAATCCCTCAACACCAAGTTTGAACCAAAGTAATAGAGTGTTTCATCGGGTAATGACGTTGCTAAAAACATGTGATGAAAGATTCCTATATGAAAATGCAAAGATGAGAGTCACTATGATAAAATGGAGGGGGTGTATTAGGTGCTATGCCCCCAAGTATATATAAATGAGTAAACTAACCAATGATAGTGAAAGACGAAGGTCCTCCACCCGATGTTTGCGAGGATGAAAGCATAGGACCATGATCTAATAGTGGTGGTATGGTAGACAAACGTTGTGCTAGTGAATGAATTTTATATGCGTGTGATGGATGAATATACAATGAAGGTTGGAGCGTAGTAAAATGCGTCAATGATGGAGATCTACGTGATGATGAACGTGAAGGTGATGAGAAACCACGTGGAATAAAACAAGGTGACAATCGATGCCGAGATGCATTGACTGTCCTAGGAATAGGCCTATGCTGATGTGTAGGAATAGTAGAATGATGTAATTGTGTAGACGATACTCGAGTAGGTGAGCTAGGATTATATTGTGCTTTGAGAAACATAGAATGAGACCATGGTTCATTTTAAGAGAACTCTTGGAAATCGGAGGTGGAAAATACCTAGTGAATATCCCCGAACCGGTTTCACGGAAGGCAATTTTTTTGGGGGTTGTATGCAAAATTTTCACCTGATTTTCAAGTGGTGTGACAGAAGGTAGCAGACACGTGACAGATGATTTGTTGCCATGCGTCAATAAGGTTGTTGTTGTGAGATAGAAAACCTCTTGTTGTGCATCAACAACCTTGTTGACGCACGAGAGGAGGTTTGTTGTTGTGAGACAACAAATATTCTGTCATGCATCTGCAGCCTCTGCCCCTCTGGTCGCATGAAAACAAAATCTTTGTATCGCGCATCAACAAACTCTTTTCACACATCTACTTCCTCTCGCACTCATGGCATGCATCAACAAACTCTCCTTGTCGTGCATCAACAAAATCTCTCACACGCCTATAGCCTCCTCCCTCCTGTCATGCGTTTATTGTACTTGATAATACATATTCCCCTAGGTGGTATGAGTGAGCTAGTAGTTTTATACTTGGTGAATAATCTAGGATTATACAGGGGATAGTTTCAAGGGTAGGCGAAGGGGACCCCTAAAAATTAAATAGTAATTTTTAGGCGAACAAAGTGTTATCGACTGCGCTTAGAAAATTTGTCTTTTCAAATTTTTCAAAAATGGAATATTCACCATATTACAAATATTTTCCACTAAAATTATCCCCGAATGAAACATGTTAGAAGAAGTAGATGATACACGAGCGACCCGTATGAGGAGATGACGACAAAGGAGGAGGAGATGGAGAGACACCATCAATAGAAATGACTTGTGTATTGTAAATGAACTTGAGTCACAAATTATTCATAGAAATGATAGATTGAGAGTGAAGAATCCAATTGAGACCAAGAAGCATGTTGCATCCCTCAACTGTGTTTCCAACAAGGAAAGGGAAAAGCATAGTAAGAGGACCGATTATGACATGTAGTTGAACAACACCAAAGGGTTTGTGGAAGGGATACTCAATTTGTGATGTAGGATAACTGATAGCCTTAAGGAGGGACATAAAACATGCACTAATGGGCCATGATGGGTCAACCTTAGTATTGTTGATGGAGGTCGAGCCAATAGATGCATGGATGTGCAAATGATTAGATGTAAAATTGGTGTGATAATCGTCATTGGAAAAAGAAATGATTGGTGGTGAACCTTTAGTGTTAGAAACTAAGAAATCTAGAGCTCCTGATGGGGGAGAAGGTACATCGCATGATATAAATAATTATCGGAGGAATCAATTGTTTTCGTATCATGTTTTGGAAAGGGGTTGTTAAAAATCTTAAGTTTATGATTTTCATTAGTAGGTGTGGATGTTGTAGATTCCGAAGCTCAATTTGACCATTGTCAAGTAGATCCTGAATGAGATGTCATAATCAAAAACAATGATTAGTGGAATGTCCTATGCATTGATGATAATCACAATAAGAACTGTCATCGAAATTATGCCCTTTGGGTCGAGATGGATCAAGTTGTAGAGGTGATGGTAAGGTAATAATATTACTATCGATGAGTTGTGGTAGAAAAATTCTCGGTGGTGTACTAATCTTAGTAAAATTATGTATGTATGGTTGAGGTCAAATCTCCCTAGGGGTAGAGAATGTGTTTAAAATAGTTTTTCCATTCATGGGTTTAGTTGTAGAAGATTTAGATGGTGGATTATTTTAAAAACATGTGGATGACGATGCTTGCTCTTGATATTTAAGCTTGCCTATGGCTAAGAATTTAGTCTCATGAAGCTTGAGAGTATGAAAAATTTTGTCAAATGAAGGAGAAGTCTCAAAGAGAACACTCTCCCATAGAGGTGCTAATAGAATCTGAATAAATAAGTCCTGAAGCTCGGGATCCGCAAGGACATTAGACATCTTGGCTAAAAAATTGTAACGCAAAAACACAATCGATAAATGTTCTTTAGACCCTTATTTTAGCTATGTTAGTTGAGCATAGGATATCTTAGAGCCAATATTAATAGATAAATGCATGAGAAAGGAATTGGCTAAATGCATGAAAGAGACTACTGAATGTACATGTAGGTCATAAAACCAACACATCGCATAGTATTGCAAACTACGAGGAAAATATTTTCTAAGACAATATGATTGTCAACATAATCAAATCATGCTACATGGAATACTCATAGATGCTCAGATGGGTCACCATGGCCTTTAAATATAGGTAGCTTAAGGGAGACAAAATTTGGTGGTAATGTATAAGTAAATATGGCTGGCATAAAAGGAGTATGTAGCAATGAGGTAAAATCTAGAGATGGTGATGCGCGTGAAGTAGCTAGATGGATTTGTTGAATCTATTTTTGTAAGTCCTGATATAAAGAGGTAAAATCTAGGGAGTTTGAAGAGAAACCAGGATGTAAAGGGGGAGTACCATAGTGAATGGTGAGAGTTGTGGTGGTAGGAATGGGAGTGGAAACATAAGTGGGTAGAGTGGAGACCATGGGAGAAGAGGAAGCAACTATGGAAGTTGAAGCATCACGAGCCTCTTGAGCTACAATTAAAGCATGCAAGACATGAGGGGGAAGAGTAGGTTTTTCACGTAATGCTTGGAAAAATTTAGTAATAGAGTTGAGTTGGTCTTGAACAACGTTGATGTCTTCATAATAGGTTTTTTCACTATCAGATGCCTCAATTTCACGAAGAGGCACATTATTATAACTATCTAAGGGATTGCTAGTAGGAGCGACAAAAGTAGATATATCAGCCACCGTATGGAAGCCCTATGAGTGAATGAGGGAAGCTCATAATATTGAAAAGTCCCAAAATGACCACTATGAGTGACTGGCATATGAAAAAAATTGCAAAGAGGGATGGTATGCGAAGATCGGGTTCACCAAAATGATTAACTAAAAATGGAATAACTATGTAGTATAGAGAAATTTAATCTAAGCATTGAACAACTCGTAAATAAAGTAAATAAATGTAGTAAAGAAGTATGCAAGCAAGCTAAATAACCATGCAAAAGGAATTTCTAACCCTAATCTACAAGAAGGAAGAGGAAAGAACTCAACTCGATTTAATGAAGTTACGAGACTATGTCACATATGTGACTGGAAAATTAGGGAGTAGGAATGACAAAGTGAAAAATTCCTAAAAGGGTGGATCTGAAGGATCTAGTTGGGCTGGGCGCGCTGCAGTGCTATGGTCTATAATACGGCACCCTAGTCTATGCAAAATCTCTAAAACTGGTTTTTACTTGGTTCGAGAGATGGCCCGAAAGCCTCGTTGTATGTCGCATAAACTCCATTGTCCTATGTTAGATGTCGCCAATACTCCAAGATGAAAGAGAAACCTACAAGACCCAAAGACAAGCATCAAACCCTAAAAAATAATAATCTAAATGAAGGGGTCAAAATGACCTCAGCTACCAAAATGATGGACTTACTAACTAAGCGCTGCACTACATCTCAGACCTAATGTAATTCTATGTGCAAGTGTGTGTGAACATGCCCTAGGTTGCTCTTGTGCCAGTTGCACTTTATGAAGTAGTGAGCAATAACTATGTGTAGAAAATGTAATAGAATGTGTGCATGGAATAGAATAGAATCCCCCTATGAAGTGTGATGTAGATGTCCTAGCCTTGTGCCTTGATGATGGAGCTATGTGGATGCAAGTGATCTCCAATGCAATAAATGGATGCAACTCTAGATGGAGTGATAGTAGTAAGTGATACTAGGTCCCTCATTATGGTCTCATAACTTTATATTTATAGGTTTCTCTTGATCTAATTTCATAATTAACCCCGAAAAGGCTGACCACAAGAAAGATAAAGATGCCAAATGGCTAGAAAGAGCCCAAAAAGTGGTGGGAAAGTGCATAAATGATCAAGGCACCCTTGGTGGACTAGGGATCCCCACCAAGGATTAAATGATGGGAAATGACCAAAACATATTGGACATGTGGATGAAAAGGGGTGGTAATGATGAAATAAAATAAAATAAGATGGACAAAAGACATGGGTTAATCAATAATTTATTCACTTAAGAACCTTCTAAATAGTAGTATGAGACCGGATAAATAATTTCTAAATTGCATGATTTTATGACTACATCCACAAGACTTAGAACCTACACTCAAACCTGAATTTCCTTGTTGTACCTACCAAACACATAAAACCAAGAACAATACACCTAAGCATAAAAGGACCTAAAAAATGTAAGAAGCACAAAATGAAAAATGGATTAAAACTCGCACAAGAAAATAATAAAATCACAAAACTGAGAGTGGTAAGAAAAAACCAAATTGAGTGACATGATTCCCAACAATGATCTCTAATACCATGTGAGAGTGTGGGAGCACGAGCATCAATAATTAATGCATGCACATCAACGAATATGCACTCAAATGGAAACATGAAGTAGTTCCACGATGCAAGTAATAATTTAACCACAAGAATTGTGCATGCAAAAGAGAAACGATATATTCATTCTCCTATATCAAAATAAAGGAAGTACAAATAGGAGTTTCGTGTAACTCCCATGTAAGAAGCACCATACCTTCATAGGAGAGAAATGAGTTACAATCCGTAAATGGGATATAACTCATGTATGGCACACACCGAAACATATGACACCTAATGACCTATGATCTCACCTAAGTGAGATGACTCACCATGGGAGAGGTAAATTCACCTAATTAATAAATAAAAGATGAAAAATATCCCTCACACTAATAGAAGATGGTGGTTGGATTTCATAGTATGTGTTATATACTTGGAAAATAGGCTTTTGACTAGTCAAGGTTTCATAAGAAGTATGGCCTAATGGCTAAGGAGTTATAAATCGAGTGATATTATTTTAGGAGTTATTCATTTAGGTGAAAAATAGGAAATTGGATGAGACTAATACCAATATAAGTTCAAAAATTCCATTGGTTTAGTTTTAGGTAACTAGAAGCTCAAATTTCTTAGTTCCATTTGACATGATTTTCATTTCAATGTAATAGCTTTCTTTTTTTTTTTTTGAGTTACCTAGGGAGAGGGCCCTAGCCCTTGTGGTATCACCAGTCCACACTAGCCGTGGAACCATCCAAGGATGGTAGTTTAAGCTCTCAACGAAGCCCATAGATTAAACAACATTATTGTGGTACCCTATTACTGTGGTATCCAAACCGGCAAGAGGGGCCATCTTACCACGGAGATGAGATTTGAACCTTGACCTCATAATTACTAGAAGCCTAAAAACCATTACACCACTACCCGTTGGATTAAAAATGGTTCGGATAATGCTCATGCTAAAATTCTAGGACATGCCTCGTCGCATTGAACACAAGATTCATACTTTCCCCTGACCCACGTCGCATTGAACACCAAGCCATCTTGGCACCACGTCAAGATACCACCTCTGCCATCGAAGCATCTAACCCACTTGGCACTACCTACTCGAGTAATGAAGAGTTATAGAGGTGGCCAACTCGGGGGAATAGACCCCGAGACCTCCCACATATATCCCACATTCCCCACCATTAGGGTAAAACTGACTAGCTAAAGTGGTTTTGTTACCTCTCGTGTCGTAATGTCAGGACATGTCTCATCAAATTGAACACAAGATTCATGCTTGACCCCACCCCATTACATTGAAATTTGAGCCGATTTGACACCACATCGAGATCCACCTCTCGCCACCGGCAGCTTGACCCACCCGACTTGCCTAGCCGAGCAACAACGAGCTATAAAGGTGGTCAACCCGTGGGAATGGACCTCGATACCTCCCACATATAACCCAAATTCCCCACCACTAGGGTAAACCAAACGAGATAATTTTTTTTTGGATAACTCTCGTGCCTTAATGCTAAGACATGTCTCATTGTATTGAACATTGGATTCATGCCTGCTCCCGACCCACGTCACATTGCACACCAAGTCAAGAGACTACCTCTACCACCAAATCAATCGACCCACCCGGCACTTCCTAGCCAAGTAATGAATAGCTATAGAGATTTCCACTGGGGAATGGACCCCGATACCTCCCACATATAACCCATATTCCCCACTGCTAGGTAAACTCAACATGTTAACAAATTTCTAATATAAGTCTTATTTTAAAAATTGATTTTTTAAAATCAACTTGTTTATCAATAAGAGAGCAAGTGTCACTTGATTGTTTGATAAACATCTTTTCCCCTTTTACATTAGAATGTGACATTATCACTTCAAAACAAAATAATCTTCCAAATTTCAAAGAGATAAAGAACATACAATCTATAATATTTTATGTTTAATGAAATTATGCATTATTTTCATTTACAATTTATTTTTCAAGTTTATAGTTATTATTAACATATTTTTATTGAAAAGTGGAGTTTTATTAATAAAACATAAAATTACAATGTTGATCACACAAAAATGGGTGAAAAGAATCACAACCCAAAATACAAATCACATCGAGACAAAGAGACATGAGAAATATACCAAATTATATCATCGATACACTTTGCCAAAATTAAGGTTGTATAATTATAATCATAATAAAAATGTGGTTCAACTAAAAAAGTGATAAAATCAAGGATCCATAAACTAAGGACCATAAAAATAAGGCACTTAGGAAATAATGACAAAAATGGTAGTCAGTAGGATTTAAATGAGGGGGCTATCAAGATTCCCCATTAGTCAATATAACTAGGAGGGTTCATTGTGTGAGGTATGGGATTCCACCCATAATTATAATAACTTTATTTATCTTACTTTCCCTTCCAATAAAAATAAATGGTGAGAGCCGACATGAAAACATTTATTGGGAGGAGCATCCCACCACACTGTGACCACCGCTTCCAAGATGATCAATCATGCCACCACCATGAAGAGGTGAGGGATGGTAAGGGCGAAGGCCAATGCGAAAGGGGAAAGAAGATATATTTTCTCCAAGATAAATTATGGTGAAAATTTTGGTGACGACCATGTGAGGGAGAATGGCAAAGGTGTGAATTTGAAGGTACCCACTAACAACACAGAGTGCCCCTAAGATTATGTAGGTACTCCACCTCCAAAAGGACCTTCTTCATCTACATTTAGATATGAATAAAAATATTGGAGGTAATTGTAACTTTATTAGTCACATTAAAAAATTCCATAGATATTTTGTAGGTACTCCACCTTCAAAAGGACCTTCTTCACCTACATTTAGATATGAATAAAAACATTGGAGGTAATTGTAACTTTATTAGTCACATAAAAATTTCTTTCCATAGATATTTTGTAGGTACTCCACCTTCAAAAGGACCTTCACCTACATTTAGACATGAATAAAAACATTAGAGGTAATTGTAACTTTATTAGTCACATAAAAATTTCTTTCCATAGATATTTTGTTAAAAATAGGATGATTTATATCTTTCCAAATATGAAATATACTATAAACATGAAATATTTTCCAAAAATGTTATTTTTTGTATGTATGTGTAATATCAAAACCGGGCTTTAATATTATCAATATGTATACTAAATTTAAATATGATATATGAATCAAAATTATATAAGTATAGTAAATATACATATCCTTAATCATGTATTGATCAAGAATCATATTGTACAAACTCTAAAAAATTGATAAATGAAATTACAAGTGAGGGTTAGAATTATTGTACAATTACACAAGATATGGAAGTTGAAAAGGTGGAATGTAATGTATACATATTCTATTCAGAGTTTCTTTGAGATACATGTAAAATTTGGAATTCAAAAACTAAATGTAGGGCAAGTTAGCTGAATAGGAAAATATATTTGAGTGTTTTTGACCTCCTTGATTGATTATGACATATTCTATTCTGATATAATTATATAACTTAAAATATCTATATATTAGGGCTTTGGATATGCATTTTTATGTTCAATATTGTACTTATATAATTGAATATGAAATCCATATTCAAATCCTAGCTCTCTCTTCACTTGAAGACCTAAAAATGAGTTACCTTATGGTGAAATTACTCAACCCCCATTGATTTGAGATATTCATACATAAAAATACCTCAAAGAGGCCTCAAAATTATGTAGTTATCCCACTCGGTTAATGTGTGTCAATTTCTAATAGTAATGTCTTTGGAAAATAAGACCTAAATAGGACTTCTAACAACTTAGAGTTGTAGCATGTGATGGTGATCTAGGGAAGGTAGATAATATGTATTCAAATTTAGTAGCTTTTTGGAATACTTTGATATTGCAATGATAGTCCACTTGGGTAATTTGTTGTGATCCCTTAGGTAGTTGAATATGATAGAGACGAGGCCATTCAAATGGGTAACATGATTATGCTTTTATATATGACTTGTACACAAAATTTTCCTACTCAATTGATGGTAATCCAAATTGGGAAACTTGCACATTTGGAAATTTTACCGTAAGGGGATTTTGGGGAAAAATGCATGACAAGTAAAATATAGGTTCACAACTAGGTTTTCAAATATAGGGATCCAATATAATACTGACCACACCATATAGATGTAAAAGTTCTTAAGGATATCTAAAGTCATAAATATAGAGAATAGTAGCCCTAGCCTTAGGATAAATTTAGGTTTCAAAGGCCTACAACCAAGATAAATATAGTTATCCTACTAAGATTCTAAAATAGATAGGGAAACTCCCTCTCGCCTAGCTTTTTCAAACTCATTTTTGACAGGGCATCTAAAGGCAACCCCAAAAAATAGGGGGCGGGGTGTGTTATAAGGGATTTAAAGGTTAATATGCTAAGTACTCGATCCTTCAAGTTAGATAATGGCACTTACAACATCGCTGAGGCCAAATCTCTTCTCGGTGGTCTTAAGATGGATTTTCAACAAGGATATTCCAAAATATTTGTGGAAGGAGACTCCCAAATTGTTATACAAGCCATTAAGAAAGGAAAAGCTAACTCTTGGAGGCTCAATATTTTCATAATGCAAATCATTCACTGGCTTTCCAAATTTGAGAGTTAACACATTCAACACGTCTTTAGGTAAGTTAACAAGGTGGCGAACACTCTTGCCAATCATGGCACTTTCCAAGTCATTAATTCATATCTTTCCTTTGAAGGTGCAAAATGGGATTTCATGCAGTCTATGCTATCTCATGATCATATATGTGACCATTAACATGTGTGTCTTTCATTTATTTGTGAAGTAGATGTCTATTTATTATGTTCACTCAAAGACATTTGACATTCAATTTCACTTGCATCCTACTTTTTCTCCCTATGGCCCTCCCTAATTTTCCCATTCCCCATCTCTCAGAGAGAAGGAAGAAGTATCCTTCTTTTATTTTGTTTCCCAATTTTGTCTTTACAAAATTTTAAAATTTGGCTCCTCTGCAGTAATCAAGGCCATTGAAAAAATTATTTCCCTTTGCTAGCTTCAATCTTCAGGTTGAGCTAGGTTAATTCAAAGATTACAAGCATGTTTTTTTCCCATCTTCTTATCTTAAAGGATGATAAGGCCACTGTTTTCTCTCCATTTCCAATAATTATAGACACCCGCGTCACTTTGTTGGATTAGAAGAGGCTCGAAAGGGTTTACATTACTTCTATATTCTCCTCAATTTCTATCCCCGGCTCTTCTTGTTGGGTGGACAAAGGTTACCTAAATGAATTGGAAATTCAATCCAATCAATTGCTCTAGTTCATTGTTTCATTCAGCATTCCATCTATAGATACAAAGACATCAACCATGCTCATATGCATGCTATCAATGTGATGTCTTTGGTTGAGCCCATTAGCCGTCCTCCGGAATGGTTCAAGGGATTCCATGCACAAGCTTGGTATTCTTTAACCTTCATCTCCGTGGTTGTTTAGGTCAATGCCTCAGGGAAAATTTGGGGAAAAAAAGAGATGGGTGTTCTCGGTTTTCCCACTATTGAGTTCTTTAAATATCAAATGACTAAAATATTTATATTGTATGGATACTATTTTTTTGGCATGTTTTGTGGAAAAATGTATATCTAGCCATTGTTTTGTCTCTTTTGGGTCATTTTGTTAGTTGACCCCCTTGTTGTATGTTTAGTTAGTCTTTCTCTTAGGTTTTCTTCTTCCTTTGCTTTAATGTAAGCGTGGGACCCTCATCTTCAGTGTTCATAGCTTCACAAAAGCATTTAAAAATAAAATAATAGAGAGGAAATAACTAAGGGGTGTAGTAATAATAAGACAATGCAATAAACCAAAGAAATCCTACATATAATTTAGCCTATAATAATGAATGACCAAAAACAAAAATCACGTACATAAAAAGTAAGAGACTTAAGAGGGTTATAAATACTTACCAATATCATGTGTGTGATTGCTAATGCATAATACATCCCAAAGATAACGAAGTCGAGAGACAATCACTATGGGTAAAGAAGGGGAAATCTCAACAAGAAGATATCTAGTCCTAACTCACCATATGTGAGATAAATGAAAAGAGGAAAGCCCAAGAATCCAAAGTCAAGTTAAGAAGTGAGAAATAATTTTAAAAGAGAAAATCATGCACAACTATATGTAAACAAGTGATTGTAAAGTAGTTGATATGTTGAAACTAACAAGAAAATAAAAGGGTATATATACCTGAAGCCATCCCTCATGGGAAATGAAATCAACCATGGTAAAACCAAAATAGGATCCATCACCCGTAGATGATAGTCTTAGCCTTGGGGAAAATTATACGGTCCAATGATTGATTAGAATTTTTTTGAATCATGATGTTTGTAGATGCATTTTTATTTGGAGGATGGATTTGTATTGAGATCTAATGGATATATGTTGTTTTATGGTTTGTAGGTGCCATGAAGGATTTGAATGTGGAGATCATCGGATGTGGCATATCCAAAAAGGTATTGATGAGGTTATCCACATAGGAAATTGCACAATTATCGTGCCTTAGATTTGAAGGCATTATGCAGATTGTGTGGGTCCTATTAGATGTGTATTTGATTCAAATTTTCTTGATGCACTCTAATTTTAGATCTTATACCATCAAGTGGAGGGCTAACAGAAAAAATGAAGAGGCTACAATGATATTGTAGCATGTACATGTTATTTTGGGACTACTGATTCAAGGAGTTTATTTATTTTGTGATGTGATTTAACAAGAATTAAATCATAATTAGAGGAGTGGAGTAAATTATATATATCAAAAACATACAATGATGAGCAAGTGCAACCAACAAGAGGATAAGAGTGACTTAGCTGATATCCGGCTATCTAGAATTGATCCGAGTTGGGTTGATGGTGGAATAGGCTAAGTCTAGACTCTGTATGCTTCATCTGGAAAACAATGATCTAGAATTTATTTTGGACTATATCGCCAAAAATGGTACATAATCACCTGAGCACCAAAGTGTCTTGCTAATGGGTGCAGGTTTGGTTCTTTCAATATCTAAGAATGTCACCTTCACTTAGCTATAGGTTATCTTGTTGCACATGTACCTACAAAACAAACCCTGCTACCTACATGTTGGCAAAATAATTTGTTGTAGGACATTTTTGTTTTCATTAATCTGGCCGCAGGGCTAAGCCCCTCCTTCTTGGGTATGGGGAGGCTCTCATTTATTAAATACAAACTAAATAGAATTATGGGGTGGCCGTTATGCTGGGGATCACATATGAATACTAAACTAAACTTTGGAAAACTAGTTGTATAATGTACAAGGGAGGAATTTACTTTGAAGAGATGTAAAGAGGAGATGGGGAAATGGAGAGAGGGGGTTAATGTTATGATTAGACTTACATATTTCACACACATTAGCTATAGTAGGTCCACATTCAATAGGAATAAATCAACCATGTAAGTAATAACAAGACTAATAAATCAAAGACACAAAGTTCTATGGATTCATTAATCAAAGACACAAAGTTCCTTCTTAGTTGTACAATATTACAATGCTTGCAAAGTTTGAGAGTAAAGATAATAGAAGATCATAGGAAATGAAATAAAAGAAATGTAGCTTTATTGCTTGTAGTAGTAGTGAACAAAATCCCAACTAAAAATAATAAACAATTGCTAACCATTTGGAATGGAGAGTCCATTCCAATTTATAGATTACAAAATGTCTCTTCCTCTCCCCATGTGACTTTTCATCTCACCACCACTTGTGACTTTTCACATTCCCTTAGGAATGAAATTAAGGCATTTTATTAATTTGGAAAAGGGACTTAATGAAACATTAAGTCACCTAAGTGAATAAGATGAAAGAGTGAAAAATTAAATTCCCAATGAATAAATAGAATGATAGAAAGAGAGGGAGAGGGAGAGAGAAGAAGGAGAGAAGTGGAAATTTGAAGATGAGAAAGCTCCTGTTGATGAAGAATCAACTTCTCGATGGACCTTTGAGAAAAATATCCATGAGTGAGATTATTTTACTTTGACCACCCATTGAATTGAAATATTGTGATTGTAAATGCTTCCTCCTGTGAGATGTAGACACATTCCAAGGCATTGAATGAGTGTTCAAAAATACTACTAAGTGAATTGTGCCATGTGAACTTAAGATGATTTTATGATCATAGAGACATTATGATCCTTTTTAACACAAGATCGAGTCAAAATAGCGAGATCATCACCTTACTCCCCTTGGCTTCAAAATTCACCTCCATGATAAATATGTCACCTTTTTTAATGGAATCAACTTCATGATGCTCAAACATTTTCTTATTTTTCTACTACTCATTGAAAAGATATTCTCCTCTAGATATAAGGATTGATCTTTAAATGAAATTATTTTCATATGAATTCTTCTTAGACTAAAACATTGTGGTTAAAATATCCTTCTTCTGTGAGATGTGAGCACACTCCAAAGAATTCAAAAGTGATAAAAAAATTATTACAAGACTTGCACCGAATGGACATGTGATGACTTCTTGATCCTACAAATATGATGGTCTTTGGTACCTTTGTATTATTTAGTTTACGTGAAAATATTTTACGTACACTATTTTATTTTGATGTGTTCCTTTCCATAGTATGATTCACGTAATGTACCTCCTCTTTGAAAGAGATGTGAACACAAGCTTGGAGTTGGAATATGGTGATCATCACCTTCCTCCTCATGACTCCCTTTAACTTCACAATTCACCTCCAAGAAAATTGTCTGGATGATTCAATCATGATCCCCTTATGTGATTATTAGGATGAGTTGAATCATACAGTTTATTACCTCTAAGTGTGTCATACAAAATTCACCTTGAGACTAATGCTTTAAGAGCCTGTGAGGGATTTATTTCCTGTTTGAACCATGAGACAATTTCCTAGCCTTACAATTGTGATTATGTCCTTCCCGTGCATGTGAATAAAACTCCTTGGTTATGATGACCATATTTTTATTGTTGTTTTTATCACCATGCTTCACACATTCCAGGACAAGTTCAAGACTCAATAGATAATGGGTGGCCTCCTGCCCTGAATAATCCACTTGAGAGTATCTTTTCCTCCACTACTCCTCGTGGCTCATCCAAAATTATGGCTTTTAGGTCTTCCAATTCCATGTGGGTGACATCATTGTATTCCATATTGAAGTATTCAATTATTAGTGTTGATATTGATATGAAATTGGTCTCAAAAGTTTAGGATTTGTCGCAGGCCTTCGCTCCAGCTTTTCAAAGATTTTTATTCACTAGAACTCAAGATCTTAAAAGGAACTCCAAGGGATGAAAATTTCTACTGGATGCTACAAATTATATATAACATCAATTAAAATGTTCTTATATTCAACTTGAATGCATTTTTGGGAGGATTACACTAACAAATTTTTGTGGAAATTGGGTACATGAGTTGTGAGTTATGAGAAATTTTTAGTTTTGGAGTATGAGGGTTGTGGAATAATTTAGTAGCATAACTAGTAAAAAGGATTTTTGGAGGTAAAATCACAACACCTTGAATTTCAACAATTGTTAAGTGTTAATGAGTTAGGAGTTAATCACATTCACCTTACAATTTTTAACTCACGTTTAACTAGGCAGACTAAATTGAGGTTGGGAGGAGAGTTTGAGTGTGGTTGTACCCTAAAAAAGTAGGTGATAAATGTGCAAAGGGGAAACAAGGGGAAATAAGTGTAATTTTTATAATATCATGCCAATTTTCATCTTCTAGTGCATTATGAGGGAGATGCGGAGGGATTAAAATGGTTTTTAGGAGCTAAAAATTGGTTTTGATATGACTTGAGGCTGAGTGGAAGGATGGGGAATGAGTTTTTGTCCCCTTTGTAATTTTTTACCTTGGGGAAAAGTTAAATGGAATAATCATCCTCCCAAAACATGTCAATGGTCTTGGAAACATGAGAAAGGGGACTAGGTTGAGTGACTCGAAGTTAGAGGTCTCTTGAGTGTGAAAGATGCAAGTCATAAATTGCAAAGAGGAGCCAATACAAGGGAATACAATTTCATTTCCCCCATGCACTTTGGGATAATCCAAGTGGACATCTTGTCTTTATAAATTCACCAAGAGGTCTTCTCATCATGGGAATGGGACATGGACACTTAAACACTTCACTTGCTTCCTCTAACACTCCAAGTTGAACTTTAAGTTACAAAACAATATGAATGAAATGGGTATCATAATTTGGTGTCCCTCATGTCCCATTTTCACCTTGGTGATGATGTAAGGGGACACCAAGGGTGAAAAAGTATGCCCAAGCCTTTTTGGTATGTTGGTGTCATTTGTCAACTCCATTTTAAGACACCGAGAGTGTTATTCTCGCCCGAGAGCATGGAAGGATGTTTTGGGGTCAAAACTTATATTATTTTGAATCCAAATAAAATTTTTGAGATAATATAATCCATTATAAAAATCCAATTCTTCCTCAAAATCTATTTTCAGGGCATGTTCCACTTTTGGCTTGAAGGGGCAACTTTAGTGTCTTAAGATATCACATGATATATTGAGGTCTTAGAAAAAAATTGATGTGTCCATCATGTGGAGGGTTCCAAGATATTTCCATAAAGTATTTGATGAGATTACAAATCCTCCCGGTACTCCCAGAATGTTCCAACAAGTTGACTTTCTTTGTTAGAGCCTTCATTCCATGTGCCCAAAATGACCCAATTTTTCTTAACTTGTTCTCGACATCAATTATCTCAAAAAAATTCCATAAACTACCTTATATAACATCATTTTAATCCTAAAAAAATTCAGATGGGTTGAATCTTCCCTTTCAGCTTTCAAAGGATGTATTTATTTGCAATATGGCTAAAATTTGCCAATTTAGTACTTTAGAGAGTAGTATTCCACCTTAGAGTTTGACCTCATAGTAAAATAAACTTAGATCCATTACCCTCCACAAAAAAAACACTTGAATTCAATTTATCACTTTACTCTTGGGTGGAAAGAGGGTGACACATACTCGGAGGGGTCAGGTGACCTGATAGGCTGGTCGGAGGAAGGGTTCAAAGCGATTAGGAAAAGGTTTTCAAAGGGTGGGCTCTGTTGTCATAGAAAAAAAAAAATTTATATGCCGCCATTTTTCATGGAAAGAATTGGCTCAATCTTAGGTACATTAGACCATAATGGGTAACAAAGAACCTCGTATCTCATGGAGTAACAAACCGGAGTGCTTTATCTATTATGCCTTAAAGTCACCACACTAAAAACTAGCAAAAGCTACAAACACAACTCGGGAAACAAAAATACATGAACACGCAATAGAGAAGGGAAACACATAATGGAAATGGAAACCATGATATAACATACCTACATAACCAATGGTACATACGAGGTACAACCCACTTTCACTGTAACACTGATTCTTCACTAAATGTTTACCCATGCATAAGTATCACTAAATGCCTTTGTTCTACAAATCCATTGATGTCTCACCGTAATATGACCCCTTTAATCAATTTGATGAGAAATTATTCATGATTTTTATTGTGAGGGTCTACTTAGAAATAAAATTGCACTTATTGCTTTGATATCTTGTTTACATCCTCTTATCCGTTTGTAGATTTATCCCAATTTCTGATCTTCTATTACTACTACAAGAATGAGTTTTGATCATAACAAGATTTCCATTTTCACACCAAGGCCTATGGTATTTGATGGGAATTTTTTTAAAAAAATATCTGCTTCATGACCATGGTCTCTATGAGTGGTCCTCAATAGATATTTTGAGATTTATAATGTTGTCACAATCTTCTTGATGTTCCATGCTTATCAGTTCATCTAAACTATCCTTCACAAAAAATGGCTTGTGTTTGATATGCTTCTCACTATGAATTGATGTGCATAATCTCTATCATCTTGAAAATAAAATGATAACAAGGTCGAGCATGAAATATTCAAATTATCATTTCCCCTATCTTCACCATTTGGGCCTCAAAATATATCTCCATGACGAAGACATTATTCCCTTGAGTAGAGTCGAATTTGAGATATTCAAGCATATACTTATTCATATATTCCTCATTAAGAAGGTATTCATCATGAATGGAATCAAAATTTAGATAATCAAGCACCAATCAATTTATTTGTTCTTCATTGAGAAGGTCTTCATCTTCTCCTAATGGGAAAAAGAAGGTTTCAAATTCACAATCATTTTCATACTCACCAAACAAGCCTTCATGTTGAACCTCGGGAAGATGATTGGAAATTTAAGATTCACCTACTAATAATTAATTTGATGTCACTTCTTATTTATGATCTGCATTGCTCATCCCCTCGAGATTTCTTTGTTATAAGTCAATATTTCTATGACCTTTGTCACCAACAAGTAGAGAACCTATACTCATACACAATCGAAAAGTACACACTATCAAACTCGACTCCATTAAATCATCATGATGCTTTCCAAAATGATTTTTCATACATGGATACTCCTCAATAAAATGGGAAACTCAACATCTTCCTCTGAAGATATGAAAAAGTTGTCATACCTTGAATCTTGAAATGGTGTATCGTGCCTTGGTTCATTTGGTTTTTGAACAGTGTATTTCATTATCCTTATTGTAAGGAGATTTTTCATTTTTCCATTGACTAGTATGGTGGAATATGTCCAATCCATTTGTATGTCTCTGTTAACATCCTGACAGAAGGTCTGGCTCAATAACATGGTGTATGAAGTTGGCATGTCTACTACAAGTATTTTCATCTTGATTTTCTTGTCTGGAAAGTTTGTAAATAATACTTGGGCATCTTTCACGTTTCCAGAAAGAGGAACTTATTTTGTTTCCATGGAGTAAAAATGGCCAATAGTGGGGATGAGAGTAAGACAAATATATTCAACAACTTTTATGGGTATGAAATTGTCGAGCCACTAGATTTAATGATACAGCTTATTCAATTTATATCCATTGATTATTAAAGAAATATAGAAAGGCTCTAGTTTCTCAAATGATGTTGAGGAAATAAGATTTTGAGAAGAGGTGGTGCTAGGAATGGGAATTGATTCTTTGGTGTTAACATGATTTTTAGAACACGGGTTTGAACTACTTTCTTTGATAAAATGGACAAGTTTATCAAATTGTTCAAGATGTGTTTTCAAGTATTTTGATTCAGAATTTTAAATTTTTCTTTCTCAACATGGTCAATGATGTCAAAAGGTGAAGAATTGATACACACATCAGGGAATTATGGTATCCATAACATGGTTAGGATTTGTATTTTTAGTAACAATGTAAGTGAAACTGATTTAACAAAAGAAGATGAAAGAGACTTACTAGGATAGATAGATAGATGGAGTATCGGGCTTCTTCTTGGTTCACCCTATAGAAGTGGGTAGCAATGATCCTTCCATTGTTGTTATTTTTCATAGAGTTGTCATTTTTGGATTAAAATGATTTTCTTGGGTAGTGGAAGAAGAGGCTTCTTTCTCTATTTGTGAGCGATTGAACACTGCATAAGAGTATATATCCATGGATTCTTCAAAACATTCATCAGGTGAGTATTCATAATATGCAATGTTTACATATCCATCTTATTAATATCTTTCAAGTTATGATTCAAAAAACTCATCTCCTTTATCTTCATAGATTCCACATACCGCATTAATTGGTGGAGATTATAAAGCAAGCCTTCAGGTGCTCTTGAAATCTGATTCTTGTTCCAATTTTGGTATGAGGCATGTTGAACAATTTCCTTCTTCAATGTATTCAAATCATTGACCAATTTTTACAGCAATGAATCAACACTTTCATCTTTGAAACTCGCACATTATTCCTCATTGAATAGTTCTTGATTTTCCTTGACATGATGAGGCAATATTCCACATGAATGGAAATTTTTTGAGCATTATCCAAAGTATTTGTGTAATTTCTTTGTAGTATGAACCCAAATTTATGAAATTGAGCTTTTATGAATAATCTCTTTTGATTGTTTGCGGTAGACGAGCACCAAGTAAAAATTTTGTTGACCAACTTGTTGAATTTTGCTATAAATTCTCTCATAGGATCTTACATTTCTTTCTTTATATGAGCTAATTGAGCAAGGAGGGAATGGGAATCTTACGCAATATTGAATCTTGCTTCAAACCTAGTTTTCATGTCATCCTAGTTAGTAATTAAACATGGTGGCAAATAATAAAACTATTCCACTATGGCATCATGCAATAACTCCACAAATATCCACACGATAACATATTCATGTTCGACTCCAAGAACTCCACATGATGTGATGAAATTTTTGATATGATCATCTTGATGTTTCTTTTCATCTCCATAGAACATGGGAAATTTCTTCCTTGATCCTTCCGGTAGTTCTTACAGAGGAGGAGCCAAAGCTAGTGGTCTGGTGTTTTGTCTCGAAGGTATTAGTGCAACCATTTGTTTTTTTCTTATTCCATCAAAATTATCTCCAATGGTTTTGGAACTAGTTGTTTAATATGATCTTCAAGAGGAAAGTTAGGATCAAATTTAGGAATAAAGTCTTTCCTAACTTGTCATACTACCTGGATAATATGAAGTCTGAAATTAGCTTGTTGTTGTTCTTCAAATGCGGGATTAATAATGCCACTTTAAAAATCAGCTTGAATATATTTTTTTTTCAATTTGTAAAATATTTTCCAATATGTAAATGGAAATTTTGAGCTTGTAAACGATATATTTATAACAAAAATCAACAATGAATTTTCATAAATGAGTTGTCGATTTATGAATTTATATTTTATGATTTTTGCTGATTTTTAAATATTTGATTTTTTATATTTATATAGATTGTTATAGGTTGTACAAGGGAAAATATTCTCAACAGAGTCACCAAAAATATTGGTGAGATAATTTGCTGCATGGAAGATTATTGGTTTTCACTAACAATCATGGGGGGCTAAGCCCTCCTTCTTGGGTATGTGGAGGCTCCCATTCTTGAATGAAAACCAAATAGAACTATGGGGTGGTCATTAGGCTAGGCATCACATAGGAATATTCCACTAAACCTATGACAAAATGCTTGTATAGTGTACAAAAGAGGAATATTCTTTTCGAGAGGTAAAGAGGAGATGGGGAAATGGAGAGAGGGGGTTAATGTTGTGAGTAGACTTACATATTTCAAAAACATTGGCCAAAATAGGTCCACATTAAATAGGAAGAAATCAACCATGTAAGCAATAACAAGACTAATAAATCAGAGACAAAAAGTTCTATGGATTCATTAATTAAAGACACAAAGTTCCTTCTTAGTTGTACAAGATTACAATGCTTGCAAATTTGGAGAGTTGAGAGAATAGAATACTATAGGAAAGGAAATAGAATAAAATGTAGCTTTATTACTTACAGTAGTAGTGATATAAATCCTAAAAACTAACAAAAATCAATAGTCTCCAACCCTTTGGAATGGAGAGGTCATTCCAATTTATAGCTTACAACATGTCTCTTCCTCTCCCCATGTGACTTTTCATCTCACCACCACTTGTGAATTTTCACATTCCCTTAAGAATAAAAATAAGTCATTTTCTTATTTCTGAAAAGGGACTTTGAAAATAAAAATTAAGTCACTTAAGTGAATAAGATGAAAGGGTCAAAAGGTACATTCTTAATTAAGAAATATAATGTTAGAGAGAGAAATGAAGGGGGTAGAGAATAAGATAGAGAAGTGGAAATATGGATACGGAAAGCTCCTGATGAAAAAGAATCCACTTCGATGGAACTTTGACGAAATGCTCCATGAGTGAGATTCTTGACCTCTAACCACCTGTTGAACCAAAATAATGTGATTATAAATGCTTCCTCCTATGAAATGTGGACTCATTCCAAGGTATTGAATGGGTATTAAAAAACACTAATAAGTGAATTGCATTATATGAACTTGAGATGGTTTCCCAATCATGGAAACATGATGATCCTTTTTAACACAAGGTTAGAGTAAAAAATGGAGATTATCAACTTACTCCCCTTGGCTTTTAAATTCACCTCCATGACAAAGATGTCACCTTTTTGAATGGAATCAAAGTCAGCTTGCTCAAACATTTTCTTACTTTTCTGCTACCCACCGAAAAAGGTATTATCCTCTAGATAGAAGATTTCTCATTGAATGAAATTCTTTTCCTATGACCTATTATTGGATTGAAACATTGTGGTTACAATCTCCTTCTTTTGTGAGATGTGGGCCCACTCCAATGCATTGAGTAAGTGTTTAAAGAGACTATTTTGTTACTTGAACTAAGTGGACCTATGATGACTTCTTTATCCCACATACATGATGGTCTTAGGTACCTCGATAGTCTTTGGTTGAAGTGACAATATTTTACAAACACTAGTTTATTCTGACATGTTCCTAGCTATAATGTGATTCACATAATGTCCCTCCTCTTTGAGAGAGATGTGAACAAAAGTTTGGAGTTGGAATATGGTGATCATCACCTTCCCCCTTATGATTCCCTTGAATTTCACAATTCACCTTTGATACAACCGTCTGAATGATCCAACTATGATGCCCCCTTATGTGAATATTAGTATGAGTTGAATCATACGCTTTCTTGCCTCTCGGTGTGTCATACATATTTCACCTAAAGACTAATGTTTTGGAAGCCTATAAGGGATGTATTTCTTGTTTGAACCATGAGACAGCTTTCTTATCCTTGCAATTGTGACTTTTCCTTTACTTCTCATATGAAGCAAACTCTTTGGTTATGATGACCATGTTGTTACTGGTGTTTGGACCATCGTGTTGTGTACATCCTAGGAAAATTTTGGTACTTTGAATAGATAACGAGAGGTGTCCTACCCTAAATAATCTGCTTAATTATATATTTTCCTCCACTACTCTTTATGGTGCATTCAACATTCTAGATTTTAGGTCTTCAAAGTCCATTTGGGTGACATCCATATCTTACACATTGAACTATTTAATGATTAGTGTTGATGTTGGTATCAAAATTTTAAGTTTTGTCTCATAACCTTCTGCTCCAGTTTTCAAGGATTTTTATTTTCCATTACTTTGAAGATCTGAAAAGGTAACTCTAGGGGCTGAAAATTTCTACTTTATCCTACAAATTATATAGAGAATCAATGGTGGTGTTCTTATATTCAACTTGAAGGCATTTTCAGGAGGAGTGCACTGAAATTTTTTGGTAGAAATCGGGTGCACATTGTGAGTTATGAGTGACTTTTAGTTTTGGATTATGAGGATTTTTAAAAAATTAGAAATAAAACTGGTAAAAATGGAGTTTTTGAGGGAAAATCACTAAACTTTAAAGTTTAAAAATAATTAATTATTTATGACTTGGGAGTTAATCACATCCACCTTGCAATTTTTGTTGGAAGCATAAGAGACTAAGGGGGTTGAATCAATCTATTAAAAATTTAAACTATTTCCATTCATCATTCATTACCAATCAAATAACCATTAAACCATACAATAAGCGTATGTGTGTTTACTTAAACATCAATACACTATACACAAAAATAAGATAAAAAGAGTACACAAGAACACCAAAAATATGTGGAAACCCCTCAAGGGAAGAAGCCCCACTATTTTTTTTTTTTGATATTACTCACAACAAATATATTTATTGAAGCACCAGCTTCACAAGGAGCACCAACCCCTAGTTTAGCATAAAGAACAACCCTACACGGAGCACCAACCCCTAATTTAGTGAAGCGCCAACTCCACAAGGAAGATAAAACCCCATAAGATGACAAAGAACCAACTCAACCATTTGAATAATTTTTATATATAATTTTTATTTTTCCACAACCGATGGATATCACATATTCACCACAAACCCTAGCTCATACCCTAGGTCTTCAAACTAGTTCTTTCTTATTATTTCTCAACTTCTCTTAGATCTAAACCCTTTCTGGCATGTCATAATTTAGTATTCAACCTTTCATTCTCTTCCTTTTCCTTCAAATCATATACACGTACCTTGAAATCACTCTCCTCTAGGTCACACTTTTCCCTCCAAGAGCACTAGTTCAAAAATGAACTAAAACACTAGATTTATATCCTTCTCTTCCTTTCAAACTCACCATAGATCAGTATAAAACATCTTGCATGAAAACTTCATCTTAAAAACATCCCATAAAATTCACTTCAATGGTCACATATGACCCAAGTAGGTCATCGTATCCAAAACCATATTTCATACACTAACAAGCCTCAAAACCCTACCATTGGAATGCCAAAAATACACTCATCCCAAAACTATTAATTTTCAAGATCTAAAATTCACCACACATTTTAAAAATAAAATTTAAACATCATACATGGTATAAATTTACATGACCCAATCAAATTATTTCGTTTTATGGGCCCATTGCTCATTATGCTTACCAAATAGATATTATCAACAACCCGAATTCATCTTTGGGGTTCAAAATCAACCACAAACACCTAAAATATCTAATGTGACCACTCTATGGAAATTTAAATACATTTAAAACAATCCTAAACAAGTTAGAGCACATGAAACAACCACATGATCAAATCGCAACCACTTTTGTCGTCATCAAAACATGTTGCCCAAAACTTATTTTCGATAAACACATTTTATGTCACTTAAAATACCTCCAGATAGATTAAATAGGTTCAAAATTCACCCCTATTCACTTTCCATATTATATAAATCTTTAAATCATCCATGTCATGCCTCAAACAACTCAATACTTTAGCAAAATAAGTTTTGTTCAGTATAGCCAAAACTCTTCTTGTCCAAAAATTGATCTAGAAACCATATCAAAACTCATCATTATGAAACAAACCTTATATAACTATAAATATATCTGAATCATATTTCCAAAATAGCTTAATCACCTTCTAACTCCACTTGTAGCTCCTATAATGTCCATTTTACTGAAAATTGCTTTTAATTGCCTCAAACCGCCCTTTGACCAATAAACCTTCATAGGGCACACTTTGAAATTTTTATGCATCCTCATGACCTATAAAATCTTTGGACACCAAGAAAAACTCACATAATCAAAACAATGTCAATTTATTTGGCAACTCCTTTGATAACCTTGTCCCAAAACAAACTTCTTCATAAATGACCTATTTGAGTGGGGCCCACTCATCACCATAACCTCTACCATACCTTTTGGAAAGATGAAGTAGGAATCTACATGTTCCAATAATTATCCATGCACTAGGAAGCAATTATTTCCACTTAGGAAGCAAATATCTCAAACCACTTTCAAGCTAGGGTTTCAAACTCATAAATAGTTGTTTACCTTCTTAACATTCGTTCATAAAAATATGATGATGAAATGACATCATTATTTTTAAAACCTTATAAACTCAATATAGGAACATCACTGAAAACCACAATGTCCCATGCAAAGCACACAATTCAAAGTGAGCATCAAAAGTTCCAATTCAAGATGGAAATGCACTTGTTCTTGACTATGTTGATGACACCCTAAACTTTATAAAGTAAATAACAAAGCTAATCAAGGAAGGCTAACACCATTTCCACCTAATAGCTAAGGCTCTAAGTCTAGGAATGTAACATTAAGATAGAAGCTAAAAGGAATGTTTAACTAGTATGAAAACAATGCAAAATCTAACTAAACATGCCTACTAATATGCTTTAACTACCTAAGATAAGCCTAAATAAACCTAAATTGGCAATCAAATGGTTATGGTTGCTACTCCAAACAATGGTGAAATGACCTCTCCAAATGACTTCTTAAGTCACTTTAGATATTCATCTACTAACATTGTTGAAGGTTTTAGGCAAGGATTGAACTTAGCTATGAATCATATGTATTATATGAGATGCAAATCAAAACATGGTGTAAAATATTAAGGAATGAGGTGAGTTGTTTTTATAGTTTTCACTTGGAGGAAAACTAATATTTTGGTGCATGTGGGACTAAAATCCCCAAATTATATTATAATTACTAATCATGATTAAGATTTTTTAATCACAATTAGTGAATTAACAAGTGATTAAGGTGTGGGATCCTTAATTAACCGCTTAGGGTCAACTTGGAGGCTAGGATAGGATTTTGAAGCTTGTTGAGATGTTGTGGAGGTGAATGGGGTAATTTTGAGTGGTTAGAAGAGGGATTTGAACCAATAGAAGAGTATATTGACTAAAACAAGGGAAAAATAGGCTTAATTAGCTCATAATCGCTAATTTTTTGTTTTGAAGAGGATTTTGACTTACGATTCACCGTAAAGTGGCATTCGAATGCGAAAGGAGTTACACAATCAATGAAGTATTGTTAATTGGATAAAGTGGTAAGAAACGCGTTAGTTAATTAGTAAAACCAATAATTATAATGGATTTGACAAGAAAGTTATTTGTGTGTGTTTGGCAATAAGATTGCAAAAATGAAATTTAGGTGTCTACATTTACCCCTATTTGAGGTGAAGTAAGTGAATTCACTTCAAATATAGTATACAAGTATCGAAATTAAAATTTTGAAGAAAAATTAGTGGAATGAAGGATGTCCCTCGAGTGTTGATGGGGTGATAGTAGAAGTCAATTGATGATCAAAATTATGATTGAAATGGATAGAAGAAATAGAATAGAACAGTGAAACCGTTGGGTATTTAAAAGGAATAAGGCTAGGGATAAACATGGTTGTTTATTGCCCCAAGTGATTTGGAATAAAAATTATTAGTGATAAGATATGATAATGGAGAATATAAGATAAGCCCAATCTTTTCATCCAACCTTTTAATAAGCAACATAGTTATATCATTTTGCCTCTAGGTCTACATCATTAGTTTTTATTGAAATGAACAAAAATGTAATATAACATGAAAAACTAAATTACCAACATTTGTTCATTGCTACGTAACTCCATGCAACATACATAATGAAATGAAATCTAAGAAATTAAAATGATGTTTAACTCAATGCAACATGCACAATGTAATGCAATACGAGTAAGTAAATCAGCTAACTTAACAGAGAAACCAATACAATCACACATACTCAAACAAACAACGTTCAAGACAATTGCACCAATGTTTTTGTTATCAAGCTACAATTCCTGAATGTTCATGTTGTAATGAAAAAGGGTTAAAATGGTGCCCCAAGAAAGGATACATGCGAGGGGAATAACAGAGGACACAAGTAGTCCCATGGAAAAGCTTTCGTGCACTATGACATAGTCTCTGACAACTCATTGTTGCATGGGAGTACCGACATAGCATGCAATGAGATTTTGTTAATGGAGGTAGATCACAATGATCCATAAGTCATTTGAGACTAGAATAAGCAAGAACCGTAGAAAGATGTTTTTGTAAGACATATTTCAATGTTTGAGGATAATGCAATTGACACAGGCTTTAGCTACGTATATGTTGTTTACCATTTTTGTAAAATTTTAAAATTTTTACAATTTTTTTGATTTTTTTATTATTTTAATTTTATTTTATTTTTATGGAAGAAAATATTATAGAAGAAATAACGAAGTTGTGAGACAGTGTTAAAAGTGACCGTGAGGCAAAAAAATGCCCTAGGTAGTAGAAAAGGCCATTGGGAAGCAAAAATATGCCCCAGTGTAGCGAAAACATGCCAAAAATAAAAATAACCATCATGGAAAGTGTTAGAAGACTTTTAGAAGAAATACGGTGGTTTCAGGGCACTTCAGGGGTGAGAAACACATCGTGGGAGGTAAAAATGGGTATATAAGCCATCACGGTAAGTTTGGGAGAAAAGGAGCTCACGCGGGAGAAAAGGCACTCACGCTGAAGAAAAGGTGCCCTTGCTGAAGAAAAGGCACCCTTACAAATGAAAATTCACTCATGCCAAAGAGAAGGTGCCTGTGCACAATCGGGTGCGCCTGTGCAACACTAAGTGCATAACCTATCTTCCAAAGCCATAACTTTTGCTCCCGACCTCGAAATGACTCCATTATTTTTGCATTGGAAAGGTATTGAAGTGAAATATGCAATGATAAGATAAATTTGAGCTTTTGAAAAAAAAATCTAATTTTTTTGTTTTTTATGTTTATTTGGATGTTTTGATTTTTCTAACTAACATATTTGAATGTTTTGGGATTTTTTGAAACATATTTAAATGTTTTTGACTTTTTATAAGTTTTCTGAAGCTATGTACAAGAAAACAAAGAAATGTGGATGCCCCAACGATAGATAGGATGTACAAGGGAAGAATGCCACACGCATGTGTAAGAATGTGAAGATGGGAAACCGCCTCAACATTAGATGTGAATATTCAAACGCAAAATCTTCATGCACAGAATTTGGATCAGTGCCAATATGAATAGCATCAATCATGATGATGAACGTAACCCAACGACATGCTAGGAAGGAATAAGGATGCCTCAAAGATAAGTCGCCAAGAAGCATATGATAGAAAGAAGTGGAAGATTACTTTTGTGAAGGGGACAAAGGTGTCTGCAAACATGGAAAAAAGGTAATCTTATACACATAGATGTTCTAAATGAAGTAGAACAACAACATGAATGTTTAAACATAGATTAGAAGCCTCACGATGAATAAGTGATTAGCTAAATGCATAAATTGTGAGACAAGATACGACTAGAGTAAGAGTCTAAACAAGGTCCAAAAAAGACAATTGGTAACATACTAATATTGTCTTCTCATAGAGATCTAGTGTATGCATGTGGAAATTTATTACCTCTTGAGGGAAGATTCGATAGAAAATAAGTGAAGACACCCTAAACTTGATAAAGCTAATCAAGGAAGGCTAACACCATCGCCACCTAATAGCTAAGACTCTAAGTTTAGGAATGTAACATTAAGATAGAAGCTAAAAGGAATGCTTAACTAGTATGAAAATAATGCAAAATCCAACTAAACATGCATACTAATATGCTTTAATTACCTAAGATAAGCTTAAATATACCTAAATGGGCAATCAAATGGTTATGGTTGTTAATCCAAATGATGACACCCTAAATTTTATAAAGAAAATAAAAAGATAATCAAGGAAGGCTAACACCATTGCCACCTAATAACTAAGGCTCTAAGAATGTAACATTAAGATAGAAGCTAAAAGGAATGATTAACTAGTATGAAAATAATGCAAAATCTAACTAAACATGCCTACTAATATGTTGTAAATTACCTAAGATAAGCCTAAATAGACCTAAATGGGAAATCAAATGGTTATGGTTACTTCTCCAAATAATGGTGAAATGACCTTCCAAATGACTTGTTAAGTCACTTTAGATATTTATCTACTAACCTTGTTGAAGTTTTTAGCCAAGGATTGAACTTGGCTATGAATCATATGTATTATATGAGAAGTAATTCAAAGCATGGTGTAAAATATTAAGGAATGAGGTGAGTTGTTTTATAGTTTTCACTTTGAGGAAAACTAATATTTTGGTGCATGTGGGACTAAAATCCCCAAATTAGATTAGAATTTCTAATCATGATTAAGCTTTGCTAATCACAATTAGTGAATTAAAAAGTGATTAAGATGTGGGAGCCTTAATCAACTGCTTAGGGTCAACTAGGAGGCTAGGATAAGCTTTTGAAGCTTGTTGAGACGTTGTGGAGGTGAATGGGGTGATTTTGAGTGGTTTAAAGAGGAGTATATTGACCAAAACAAGGGAAAAATAGGCTTAATTAGCTCATAATAGCTAATTATCTATTTTGAAGAGGATTTTGACTTACGATTCGCCGTAAAGTGGCATCCTAAATGTGAAAGGGGTTACACAATCAAAAAATCATTGTTAATTGGCTAAAGTGGTAAGAAACATTAGTTAATTAGTGAAAATCACTAATTATAATGGAATTGGAAAGAATGAGAGTGATTTGTGTGTGTTTGGCAATAAGATTGTAAAAGTGGAATTTAGGTGTCTACACCTATTTTACCAAAAACCTCATATCTTGTAAAATTCTAGTCATAGAAGCTTGAAGTTTTTCCCACATCATAAGGGAACACCCTAATAACATCTCCAATCATCATAATTTCATAATTACCTCTCAATATTTGTAGCCATTGATACTTGCATAGCCACCCCTTAGGGTTTTACACTATAGAAGCTAAGGGGTCAACTTAAAGAACACCATAACTCATCATGAAAACACTTAAATTGGTCCTAAAATATTTGTTACATCATGATACAACTAAATACATGCATCCATGAGCTCATATAGGTCCACAACTTAATCTCATACCTCCTAACATCCATACCTGCTCCAAATGAGCACCTAAAACTTGGTCACCAACCTATATCTGCACCCTGCAACTCATGTGAAGGTCCAAGCACTCTCAAAACATTTTATCTAGCATTCCAACATGTTTCTCAAGTCACCAAGAGGTTCCAGCCACCATGCAACATTACCTAGGCTAACTAGGTCACTGAATATGCTTGTCAGAACAAGAAATCCTCACTTAATAAATCTGTGAAAATAAGAACATACATGTATCTTCATCATTCTGAGCATCATCTGACCCTACACCATCATCCACTTTGTCATTAATGAGTTTTTTCATCAATGACAACACATATGCAACAACATGCCAACAATCTCCCCTTTGTCATTGATGGAAAACCACCTAAACTTCTCCCCTTTTTACATTAATGACAAATGATACATGTACCTACATGTTATTCACATTTATCATCTTCATAGGATCACCTCTTGGTTAGAAACATCAACCAAAGGTCTCAAATAAGCTCAAAATCTTGAAATTTCACTCAAAAATGATTTTATGTTCTTTACAAGCATGGAAACACAACACTCCCCCTCCGAAAAGTATATACATAATATGATATTTCCAATAAACATGAATTAAACATAATCATACTTATTTATAGGAGTAATTACACCATAATTTACCTCTAGGTATGCAAAAACTTGTCCATTTACCTCAAACTCTATTTTTCATATCATGAAGCCATTGTAACATACTTGTACTTGAGATATTCACTCCATGATCATGCCAACAATGTCATGTATGAGATATAAAAACCATCTTACCTTCATTCTTAGGCCAACTCTCGTTATCTAGGCACAAAAATTTTATTTAGTCACATGCTTCTAGCCTTCAACATACCTTGAGATCATAGATCCATGAATGAACACATCAATGATTTTAGGACAAACTTTGAAAACTTCTCAAGCATGATTCACACCATAACATATCATATCATTACTTCCCCTAGACTTAATACCACCACCTCTAATATAAAAGCAAAAAAATTATCTTATTACCTTTGTAACATGTTAATAAATCACCGTAATCACTTTGTCACTACCATGAATCATCTTCTCGGTCCTTAACAATCATATTTGACCGAGATAAGACCACTTTGGTCCTAACATGCTTGTCCTTGGATTCAATAGCCAATACATACCTTATATGCCTATGGATCACCAATACATCTTCTAGAAGCAATCATTCATTCTACACCCGACCAATTTAGACCATATATATCATGTAGACTTGTAGAAGCACCTTTTCACACTATTTTTACATTGACAACCAACAAATCATCAACCTTACCTCTTAAAACTAGATGCAACTAGTCAAGAAATTGTCTTATTGATACATGAAATCACATGTAGTGCCATCAAGAAGAAACCATATGCACTCCCCCTATCTTAGTAGTCAATGCATTCAATACACACCTGTAGTTTCCCACTTCTCACTACTTTAGCACCTATCAAACATACTAATTTCTTGAATTATCAATTTTATGACTTAAACATGACTTGACTTGATTTTCTAAGTCATTCACAACTCCTCAACCTTAATACCTTACTCAATCCTAAAGAAGAATTCAACACATTGTGTCCTCTTCAAGATCACCTTCATCATTACTAATCAAGAACCTACAAGCATGTAGGATGTACTTTTTCAACTAATCAGTCCTTATAAGCTCCTTAAACATGTAGTTTTTCACATTTCCATCGAGAAGAGTCAATTCACTTTGCCTCGACTTCTAATACCCGACTCGGTATTTTTCTCGCTTATAATTTACCTCCTTTGAGCATGATGTCAATACTTTATTATAGATCACTTGACTTAAAATTTTTCAAACTCTTTGGTGATCTTATCTTGCATCATGTATTTCTTGAAAATAGAACCTTTTCATTCTTCCTATGTTTTAAATATCATCGTATCGGTATGCAATAATTACTTGGTCTCAAGCTTAGCTCTCTCTATTCTAAAGAAAGCTTCTTAATCATATACCTAGATGCCATTAGTTCACTATAGCTTTTCATTTAGACATGGTATCCTCATGTTATGTCCATGTCGTTCACAATCCTTTAGACCTTGAATATGTTGCATGTCCACATACCTTGATTTTAAAGATCACGGTTGATGTTATTAAAAAATTCTTAATCTTACAACCAAAGTACCACCTTTGACCTTCAAACAATTCTTGCTCTCACCACATGTAGCATATCATTTGCATTTTAATACCTTGTCCATTTAAAACACAAATGAAACTCTCTAGTTCAGACCACCATGGGGCTATGAAGCTTCTTTTGATCCTTAAGAATCATATAGTACACTCATTGAGCATGTTTCATGGCTCAACATCTCAATTACATGCTTACAAACTTGGGATAATACCCTGATATAGATACATAGAACACATTTTTCAAAGTGCATGAGAATTCTCAAGCACCACTTATCAATCATTTTGAAACCCTTACCCTTTTTCAAGCTCAAAAACACAAAGTACAAAAGCACAAAAACACCAATTTAGAACTTAGAACCCTTTTGATGTAACATTGCCACCTTCATAGGCAGGGAACATGGATTTATTTTCTCTTAACATCCTTTGATACATGATGGAGGTACACAGACCATGAAATTGATGTATCATACATGAGATTTAAACAAAATCTCTTGACCTACATGGTCAACTCAGATTCAAAGCATGATTATGTTTTGATAAGTACAAACCCTTGAAAGAAGATGAGGCTTCAACATATGCTTAAGATGATGACATCCTAACTCAGAACACCTATAGAGTGCTTTTATATTCCATGTCATTTTTTCTGTGAGTCTAAACTTCAAACTAAGCCTCTATTATCCCTAGTATAATCATGATATTCTTGATGACATAACTGTCAACCAAAAATTTACATTTCTAGGAACTCATCTCGGAATTACACTGCACATTCCTATAATCACCTTTGGCATCTAAAACATACAATGATTTTGATAAGAGTACAAGAATATTTGACTATTTGAGGTATTGTGGAAGACTATCTTGATGCCAAGGAGCCAACAAATACTTTGAACATACTTTTCTTCAAAGCTTATCACTAGCAATTCTTCATATCTTAAATGAAATGTACCACCGTATCAACTTGTTAGACCCTCTTCAAGATATAAACAACCATCTCAAACTTAGCTTGCTTGCCTAATATCACTATACATTTACAACTATGAGACATGTTCTCTTAAAACATCATTTTGCAAGACTTTGATACTTACATACTTCTTTTCATGAATATTAGCTTCTAGGATCATCAAATTCAACCCTTGATTCCTTATACCGACTAATACAACCCTCATATACACCATCATGCTTCAATACTCATGAACTAAGACCATCAAGAACTCGTAGACTGTATTTGAGACATTATATTTAATGACTGGGATATGTACAACTTTAACAAATTTAGATTCTTCGAGACAATCATAGAATCCTCCTCGGATGACCTGATACTTAACTTCCCCGGGAGTGAGATACATTGAAAACCATTCATTTGATGATGATGCATGACTACCGATGAACATCATTTTTACTCACACTTCATTTATATTATGTTTTTAATTCCGTGGTGGTGTCCATGGTTGTTTGCAAAAAGGGAACAATCGTAATCATTCTCAGTACTTATTTAAGAACTAAATTAATTGAATATTATACTAGTTGCAATTAGGAAATGGAATGAATCAACAATAAATACTTATTAAAGACATAATGAAGGGAACTAAAAATAATGAAATACTAGAAATTTAAATGAATACGAAATAACAGTAAATGCTCCCTTCTCGTTGGGGAGGAGTGGCTCTTGATCCATCCCTTCAATAAGGTATAACATTGCAAGTTACATAATAAAATTTTCCCCTAAATCTATAATTTTATTGAAAGAACTGTTTTTACAATCGTCAACTAACTGAACTGAACTTTAAATCTTAATACATTAGCTCTTTTATACTAGAGCAGTCCTAGTCTCTCTAGGAGAGAACTAGTTATTTGCAATTAATAACATCTACTTAACTGGAAAATAACTAATTATTCTAAGAATTACAATTGTGGAAGGAGTAATCTAGGTTGTGTTGGATTTGAACTAATCTTGTTAATTGTTGATGAGGCCCGTAACTGAATCCTTTGAGATAGTCAATCAGTGCCAGAAGATATTACAGATCTGAATTGATTCTTTATAATCATAATGATTATAAATCCTTAAGTGTTTGTCTGCATCATGTCTTCAAGCAACTAAAGTTAAACTAGGATTGCATGGACCTCGTAATTTGCATGAAGGTTGAGATAGTAGCACATGTTTCATGCTCATGTCATTATGTTAATTGATGTGTCAATTGTATCAACTCTTAGTTCAGCCATTCGAGTTGTTCATCTCTTCTGCATGAGTTCCTTACTTCAAGGAAGTCTGAATTGGTGATCTAGACGGGTCTTGCGCTCCACGAAAAGTCATGCACTAATTCAATGGTGAGACATGTGCTATAAGGATGTTCCCATGCTAGTGCACAAACAAGTCCTATGCTAGTATGTAGTTAACTCCTATGATGACTCAACATATACTTTCTCAAATACATTGTTAATACTCATAAATGTTCATTCAAACCATATTTGAAGAATAAATAACAAGATAAAAAATAACAATAACATTCACAACATTTCCTTCCAAAACACAAGTAAAATATTAACTATAAAACATCAATATTATACATCGTTAAAAATGATACCAAAATAACACAAGGTTTTACATGGGATGAACATGACAAAATAGGGGTTCATCAGCCTACAAAACTACTTAAAACTGAAAGATATACAATATTCAATGATGGAACATTTCACAACACATATACAAAGAAGAAAAATATTTTGCATCTATAGCTCACAATGATGAATACCTTATAGAAGAGTCCCTTCCATGCTTGTTGTACACCTTTCTCAACATTCACAAGCACACAAATTTTGATGAGAGATATTTATCACTTAGACTTAGATTACTAGTTTGCATACCTTAGAAGACCTGTAACATAACATTTTTGGTCTTCACGGACCTTTAACTATATTGAAACTAATTCACACTTGGAGTGCACAATACACTTGACCTCTCCTTGAAGCTAATGTAGTTGTTTGTTTTGCAATTTCTTAGATATACCAACCTTTGTACCATCGAGAATACCATTTTGATATATGTTAACCAAACTTCTTTATGAATGGTATTGTTCATACTCATGTAAATCATGACTTCTTCTTAAGACTTTAACCCAAGACCTTAACACCTATCACACTTTCTTGCAAATTTTGACACTTCCTTGCTTACAAGTTATGAGACACATCCATGTTCTAACAATCAACCACATTTCATGATGATAGCAAGACTAACATGAACAGGAAAAGAGCCAAACTGATCTAACATGAAGACACAAAATGTATCAAGATAATATATGAGACCTCAAATTACTTGAAACAAAGACTAATGTTACTTTCATACTGCAAACTAGAGACATAGACATTAGAGTGCTTGACACATGGTCATAGACCTAAGAACCTACTTCTCATATGACTTGACAGAGACCTAACACAGACTTGTAAGACACACCTTGTGAACTGAATCATCTTGACATATACCTCTTCTTGTATGACACACATAGACCTGTTATAACACTTATACTTAGATATACATCATAAACACTCTTGGACTAATGATAATGGAGACATTGTCAAATAACCACAAAAGACACACACAAACTCAAACACCTACCAGAAAAAGACTTAAAGAATCATGGAGATGTTACTTCACATACCTTATCACTCTAGAGGTATCCTAGAGACCTAATTTCTTCAACTCATCTTACATAGGAGTTTGAAAGGCATTCAAACACATATGATCTTCTTCAACAAGTGCAAACATACTCCCTTGACTTGATTTGGGCTTGAGAACCTTGTTTACCAACTTAATAGCACTGGAATCTTCCTTGACATGCTTCATACACTATATGGTAGGCTGAGAATCAATCTTCTTGACCTCCTTGACTTGAGAAACCTCCTTCTTGTTCTTTGGATTAGACCTTGCAATAAACCTCTTCTTGTTTTGGAAATTTTTTACTATATGACCTTATTGGTGATAATTGAAGAAAATAACACTTTTCTTTCTTCTTGGCTCAAACACACTAAGATTCCATCCACAATATTTGGACCTATGACCATACTCACAACATGAAAAAAATTCACCTTTGAAGAGAGCTTCACCATTCCTAGGAGACCTCATTTTGCAATCTCTAGCTCTATGACCAAAATCATGACAAACAAAGCAATATCCATGAAATGATGAACCATACCTCATAGCATTAGGTTGTCTAACTGAGTTAGACCTTCTTAAATCAGTCCTCTTAGTCACCTTCACATCTGATTTGGAACTTGGACCAGCTTCATCATCATGTTTTCCTTGAAACCCTAGGCCTGTTTTGTCATTTGTGTCTCTTTGACCTTCTAAACACTCATCAAGATCTTTAGAGCTCTTCTCAAGCTTCTCATACATCCTCAAATTGTTAGAAGAATCTTCAAAATATGATTCAAGGGATTTCAATTTATCTTCACACCTGAAACAAGAGTCTTCTTTCTCCTTTAGGGCTTTGGTAAAACTTTCAACTTGAGATTCCAAAGCAAGAATGGCTTGACTATGATTATCTTCCATGTCCTTGATCTGATTTTGGTAGGCATAAATTTTTGAATCATGTACTTCATTATTCATCCTCAATTTTGCTACAAGATCTGAAGACTTACCCATTTCTTGTGCTTCAAAAGGATCTCCTTCAAGTTGATAAAGTTGCTTCGCAAAAACCTACTCTTATACCAATTATTAGAAGCACAAGAGACGATACAGGGATGAATCAATCTATTAAAAATTTAAACCATTTCCATTCATCATTAATTACCAATAAAATAACCATTCAACCATACAACAACCATATGTGTGTTTACTTAAGCATTGAATACACCATACACAAGAACAAGAGCAAAAGAGTACACAAGAAAACAAAATATATGTGGGAAACGCTCGAGGGGAAGAAAATCCGTTGAATTTTTTTGATATTACTCACAACAAATAAATTTATTGAAGCACCAACTTCACAAGGAGCACCAACCCCTATTTTAGTAGAGCACCAACCCCTAATTTATTGAAGCACAAACTCCACAAGGAGGCTATAACCACCTAGGATGACCAAGAACCAACTCAACCACCTAAATATATTTTATCTTTGATTTTTTATTTATCATGACCGATGGATATCACATATTCAACTCACAAACCCTTGTTCATAACCTAGATCTTCAAACTTGATTTTTCTTCTTCTTTCTCAACTTTGCTTGGCTCTAAACCCTTGATCTTATGTACTAAATCAGTATTCATCATGAAATTTTCTTCCTTATCCTTTAAATCATGCACACATAGCTATAAATTACTCTCCTCTAGGTTGCACTTTCTCCTCCAAGAGCACTAGTTCAAAAATGAACCAAAACACTATCTTTATAGCCTTCTCTTCCTTTCAAAGTCATAATAGGTCGGTATAAAATATCTTTCATGACCAATTAATCTTAAAAAATCCCTTAAAATTCATTTCAATGGTTACATATGACCCAAGTAGGCCTTCCTAGCCAAAAACCACATTTCATGCACCAATAAACTTCAAAACCCTACCATTGGAATGCCAAAAATCCCATCATGCCTAAAATATTTTTATTCGAGATCTAAAATTCACCAAACATGTTTAAAATAATGTTTAATTATCATCCATGGTCACAATGTACAAAAACCAATCAAATTATTTCGTTTAATGGGTCCATTGGCTCATTACCCTTACCAAGAACTACAATCAACAACCTTTGAATTCATATTTAGGCCTAAAACTCACTCATGAACACCTCAACTATGGCATGTGACAAATATATGGAAATGGAAGGACATGTAAAACACTCCTAAACAAGTTAGATAACATGAAACAACCACATGCTCAAACTGCAACCACTTTTGTCTTCACCAAAACATGTTGCCCAAAATCCTTTTTTCCAAACTTAGCTGATAAACACAATTTATGTCACTTAAAAGACCTAAAAATAGGTTCAATAGGTTCAAAATTCAGCCCTATTCAATTTCTAGGTGATATAAATCTTCAAATCATCCATCTCATACCAAACAACTCAATACTTCGAGAAAAGTAGTAATGTCCTGCATAACCAAAAATATTCTTATCCACAAATTAATCTAGAAACTATATAAAAATCATCATCATGGAAAAAAATTATATCACTAGAAATATATCTGAATTATATTTTCAACACAACTTGAATCACCTCCTAACTCCACATGTAGTTCCTACAATGTCCATTTCTCAAGATCGCTTTTAATCGCCTCAAAATTGCCCTTTGACTAGTCAACCTTCATAGGGCACACTTTGCCATTTTTATGCATCCTCATGACCTGAAACCTATTTTGAAACCAATAAAAACTCACATACTCAAAAAAATTCAATTTATTTGGAAACTCCTTTGACAACCTTGTCCCAAAACAAACTTCTTCATAAAATGACTTGTTTGAGTGGGGCCCACTCATCACCATAACCTCTACCATAAATTTCTATAAATATTCAGGATTCATCTACAAGTTATAATCATCATCAATTTACTATTAATAAACTATTTCCACTTATGAATGAAATCTCTCAAACCACTTTCAAGCTAGGGTTTCAAACTCATAAATAGTTGTTTACCTTCTTAACATTCGTTCATAAAAACTTGACGATGAAATGACCTAATTATTTTTTTGAAACCTTCTAAACTAAATTTAGGAACATGCATGAAATCTAAAAGGTCACATGTAAAACACACAATTTAGGGTGAGCATCAAAAGTTCCAATTTGAGCTAGAAATACACTTGTTCTTGACCTTGTTTTACCAAAAACCTCATATCTTGCAAAATTATCATCATGGAAACCTGAAATTTTTCCCATAGCACAAGGACACACCCTACTAACATATCCAATCATCATAATTTCATAATTACCTCTCAATATTTCCATCCATTGAGACTTGCATAGCTACCCCTTAGGGTTTTACACTATAGAAGCTAGGTTCAACTAAAATAACACTATAAATCATCATGAAAACACTTCAAAAGGTCCTAACATACTTGGTACATCATGATAAAATTTAATACATGCATCCATGAGCTCATATAGCTCCATAACTCAATCTTATACCTCCTAGCATCCATACCTGCTCCAAATGAGCACCTGAAACATGGTCACCAACCTGTATTTGCACCCTGAAACTCATGTGAGTGCCCAAGAACTTTCAAAACATTATATCTAGCATGCCAAAATATTTCTCAAGTCATCAATAAGCTCCAACCACCTTGCAACATTACCTAGGCTAGTTAGGTCACCTGAATAGGCTTGTTAGAACAAGCCATCCTCATTGAATCAACCTATGCAACCAAGAACATACCTGTATCTTCATATCATCATAATTTTGAGAATAATATGACCTTACACCATCATAGAGTTTATCATTAATGATTTTTTCATCAATAAGTGCAATGGGACACTCAAATTCCCAAAATGCACCATGGCTCTGGGGGAACATGAGAAAGAGGACTGGTTGAGTGAGTGTAAGTTAGAGGTATCCTACATATGAAAAATGTAAGTCATAAGTTGTGAAGAGGGATCCATGATGGGGAGTGCACATTTTTTCCCCCACTTCCACCTTGAACCTTGGGGAAAATACAACGGGACATCATATTCTTAGAATGCTCTAAGGGGTATGTTGATCATGTGAAGGGGACCTGGACACTTAAACACTTCACATGCCTCCTCTAATACTCCAAGTTGCACTTTAAGTGACAAAACAATATGAATGGATAGGAGAGAACACTTTGGTGTCACTCATGTCCTATTTTCAACTTAGCTAAAATGTGATGGGACACCAAGGGTCAAAAAGTACATGCAAGCCTTTTTGGCTTTTTGATGTCATCTGTCAACTCCATTTGAAGACACCGAAAGTGATTTTTCTACTCCAGAGCATGGAAGGGTGTTTTGGGGTCAAAAACTATATGATTTTGAATCCAAATCACATAGTTAGATCATCCCAGTCATTATCGATGCGCTTATTCCTATAAATTGATTTTAAGGGTCTATTCCACTTTTAGCTCTAAGGGGCAGCTAGAGTGCCTTGATATATCACCCGAGATCTGTTGGGGTAATAATGTCAAGTGGGGATATTGTTTATGTGGACCACCACTTCATGAATCATTTGTTTAAAGTTTATTTAATCAACTTTATTATGTCGATCTTTTGCAAATAGAGTGAAACGGTAAGACCGATTCATCCATCCTATATATAGGATGATCCCACACAGGATTGATATAACTAATTATTATTATGTTTTATTTATGATCATTGTGATCATTATATTGTAAAATTGTGAAGAAATGTTCTATAATTATCTCTATGAGACCGAGGAGTGAATTGGAAGTTTCGAGTAAAATGTTATATGAAATTATTAATATAGACAATTTTTTATTCTTAGTGGGATTTTTCCTTCGGGTTTCCCCACTATAAATCTGGTGTTTCCATCTCTTTACTTCACTGTTATTTACTTTCATCTCTTAGTATTACATTCTATAATTTGTTGTATATAATCAGCTAAATCTATGGTTAATTTAACTGCACATCATAATCTATAATATTTAGAAATTTATTCTGTGGATCTATAATTTGTTAAATATATCTTCTCATCATTTTCATAACATGGTATTAGAGCTGGCAATTATGCGTGTGCAGGATCAATCTAGATGCTTTTGATTTGTAGGAGTGAAGAAGCTTGAAGTTTATTTTCAAATATATGAAATCATATTTGTTCCGCTATAAATTCAATTTAATCAGGTGAAAATTTTCAATTTCCACCCAAATATTTTTGAAATATTGGTTAATTGGTTGTTTAGATCTTGTTTGAGCATTTTGTGCACATAGATATGTGTTTCTGTGACCCTGGTTCTTTGTTCTTGCTCTTCACAATTATCTACAACTATTTCAAATATTTTGCACTTGTTTTATGTAGCCATTATACCTATAGGTCTTATTTAAAATAAGTTCTTTTATTTTGCATTTTTCCAGGCTTGTCTAGTGGACTGAAAGTTTTTCCTTGGAATACGGTTAATCTCGTAGTTCTAAGTACGCCCCAAAATTAAAAAGCTTTATTTTGTGAAGTTATGTTGTTGCAAAGCTTCAACCAATAAGAAAATTCTAGGTAGCGTCATTGTGTCAGATATTTTAATAGATCTTTTCATTTTTATGAAGCTTAAACCAATCATTAAGCTTTATCTAGCTTTGCGTTGTCAATTCTTTTAATATATCTATTTTGTCTTTGTGAAGCTTGAGGAAATCATTAAGATCCATATAGATTCATGTTGTCGGTTTTTGTAGATCCTTTTTGTCTTTGTGAAGCACAAGCCAATAATTAAACTCAATCTAGATTCATTGTTCCAATATTTTTATTGATCTTTTTGTCGATTGTTAAGTATGAACCAATAAGGTTGTTCCACGCTCTTCGCAATTTCAGTCTTTTATTTTTTCTGATCCAATAGAAAATATCCAAGTCTTTTCTTATCTTGTGTTTTTCGGCTTTTTTTTGTTTTTGTCCAATGCAAAATTCGAGTCAATAGAATTACTCCAATTCTCTTTGCATTTCACATTGTTAGTCTATTGTTAAACATGTCAGTGGCTAACTAATAAGATTAAGCCACCATTTTTCACTTTTTAATACTTTGTCAAAGTTAGTCGATTCTACGAATCAATAAAACGTGTCCATGTTCTTTCATAGATTATTTGTTCTTTATCATAACCGTGTCGGTCAAAAAAAAGTGATCCAATAAATTAATGACACGTGTGTATGAGTTATCTGTCTATTTTTTCTATTAATTATATTCGGACTTGTTTGTTTCACCGTGAAATGATCTAATAGCAAAGCTATGCATGTACTTTGTTTTTTTCAGGTCTAGAATTTTTATATTTTGTCACATGTTCCTTTGTTTGTTTGTTGTATATTTGTTTGACTTTTCAACATTTTTGTGGACCCGATAATCTATTCATTTTGATTAAATTCTGGGATTTCACGTCCACCACTGTGGGATCTACTTTAGATTTTTCCAAAAGGTTGACATGATCCCTCTTGTGTTGCTTTGATCTTTGACACGTGTCATATCCTACTTCATTTACTGGGTTTAAAATTTTTCTTTATATTGCGGATTTTTAAATTTTCTTCATACCATGGGTTTTCTAAGTTTCTTTGTGTTGCAGGATTCAAATTTCCTTTGTCTCACAGATTCCAAAATTTTTAAAGCTTAGATCTCTTCTCTGTGGCCTTTTGTGGCTTGTCTTTTTTTTTTTTTGTAAGTTGTTTACATGCATATACTGCTAAAAAAATTGTAGCTTGTTTTTTGTCTTTGTTTGGATCTCCTAAAAAGAGTTGGTTCGTTTTTTTAGTTGTATTTGTCTTCATAGTTGTCTATGCATTTAAAATGGTCGGTAATGTTAGTTTTTGATGGATAAATATCAGTTATTAAATAGAACTAATTACAATATTTGGAGAGTAAGATTAAAATCCTATTTTATGGATAGAAAGCTATGGGATCTTGTAACTGGTGTGGAAAAATGACCCACCGAAGACTTATAAATCTTGAAAGCCTTAACTCCTCTCAAAGATCACAGGAGGTCCTATCGATCCTATTGCAAAGCATAAGAGATAAAAATTTAATGCATACAGGTCATATGGATTCTATTTTCGATGCATGGAAACAATTATAAACTATGCATGAAGGAAATCGTCTATACAAGATAATAAAGCTAATTTTAGAATTGCTTACAACTCCCATGAAGGGGGATAAGAAAATTGTTAATTATTTGTCTAAAATTAAAAATATTAAAGCTCAATTGGATGGATGTAATTGTGAATTATTTCAAGATAATCTTATGTTTTTCATCATTCATATTAATATTCATGAAAAAAATTGGAACTACATCTCCATCCTTGATTCTAAATATTGGAATGAGTCCGATTTACTTGATTTTCGACACTTTGTCCTCTCTTCCGATTCAAGAAGAGCGTGTTATAGAAAATTTATTCTCTAAAGAATGCCACTCAAGCACTTCTCACTCAAGAATCAAAAAGTAAACCTTCTAGATTCAAAAAGTAAAAATCAACTTTTAAAACTCCTAGTAAAGACAAGAAACTAGGAAATTTAAGAGTTAGTTTTGATGGTAATCTGTCATTTCTATGGAAAATTTGGCCATAAGAAAGAAGAATGTAAATTGAAAAAGAATTCAAATTTCAAAAATAAAAAATGGAATAAATTAGATGAAAATCAAGATGAAAATGAAGAGAATAATCATAGAGCTGATGTAGTAACTTTATAAACTACATCTATCACCTCTAAATGAAAATAATTTGTCTTATTTTCTTGTATGATTTGATTATCTGTTCAGATCAATTATCTATCATGTCTTATCTCATTATTTAAAGACTTAGAATAAGATATTGAAGGTATATATGTTTTTGATAAAACATTTTTTTAATTTCCTGACATGGTTAGTTATGAATCATATTGTTATGATAGTTGTTATACAACTAGTGTTTAACTTTTACATTTGGTTAAAAGTGAAATCATATGATTTATATGATATTATGACTCTAACCATGTTGATGTTGTGTTGGATATACATCTGGATTTGTGTTCAAGTGTTTTTTTATGTAGGTGTCATCACTTAGAGCAGCGAAAAATCCATGTGGCTAAAGAGGTTGTTGAAAGTGATACACATGGGAGCTAAAGGAAGTATTCCTCTTCTATGTGAAGGCTAGATTTCTCTTGATAAAGAATCCAGTTTCACATCAGAGATCAATTTGCAAATATCTTAACCAAGCCACTATGTGTTATGAACTTTTGTAATTTTTGTGCCTTGTTAGGCCTATCAAAGTTTCCATTGAGGGGGGGTGTGCATGACAATGCCACCTCTTAACGACCTGTTGTAAATTTCCAATACTTCCTCCATTTTGTGATAAGTAAATGCTTCACACTATGTGAATTTACTTTTAAATCCCAGTGAAGCATTAGTTATGGGAATGCCTTGTTTTATAAAGGCACCATAATCTGATATAAGTCTTCATATATAAAGCACTTGTCCTAAGAATTTTTGTATGGGAATATTTGTATGATTTCCCTTGTTTACATGTTATCCTGAATCATTGTTGATGATTTATGGATCTGTAAATCCTTTTGTAAAAAAGTAATTTGGCATGTTTTGTTTTTTCTTCCCACTTAACATTAAGGGGGTGTTGGGGTAATAATGTCAAGTGGGGATACCATTTAGGTGGACCACCACTTCATGAACCCTCTGTTCAAATTTTATTTAATAAAATTTATTATGTAGTTATTTCACAATTAGAGTGAAACACTAAGACCAATTCACCCATCCTGTGTGTGTGTGTGTGTGTGTGTGTGTGTGTGTGTGTGTGTGTGTGTGTGTGTGTGTGTGTGTGTGTGTGTGTGTGTATATATATATATATATGTGTGTGTGTGTGTATATATATATATATATATATATGTGTGTGTGTGTGTGTGTGTATATATATATATATATATATATACACACACATATATATATATATACACACACATATATATATATACACATACACACACACACACACACACACACACACACACACACACACACACACACACACACACACACACACACACACACACATATATATATATGATGATCCCTCGTGGGTTTGATATATCTAATTATTGTTTTGTTTTGGTAAAGATCATTGTGATCATTATATTGTAAACTTGCAAAGAACTATTCTACAATTATCTTTGTGAGACCAAGGAGTGAAGTGGAAGTGTTAGGTAAAAGCTTATATGAAATTCTTAATACAAGCAATGCTTTATTCTTAGCGGGTTTTTTTCCTTCGGGTTTCCCCACTATAAATATGGTATTTCTATCTCTTTAATTTAGTGTTATTTGATTTCAGCTCTTTTATTACATTCTCTAATCTGCAATATATAATTAGCTAAGTCTATGGTTAATTTAACTACACTGCGCATAATATATAATCTTTGGCTATTTATTCTCGTGGATCTATAATTTGTTAATTATATCTTCTCATCATTTCCCTAACAAGATCTTGAGGACTTAGACAAAATTTTATGTTTCCATCATGTGGATGGTTATAATATGTTTCGTAAAGTATTTTATGAGCTTCCAAATCCTCCCTAACTCCTATATCTTCCTAACAAGTTGACTTTCTCCATTTGAGCCTTCATTCCATGTGCCCAAAATGACCTTGTTTATCTTAACTTGTTCCTGACATCAATTATATCCTCAAAATTTACCTAAAATGCCTTGGATAACATCATTTATCTCCTTCATAACTTATAAATGGGTTGAGTCTTCCTATCGGTTTGTGGAGGATGTCTTTATGTTGCAAATATAGATAAAAAAATAACCAATCTAGTGCTTCGAAGAGCACTATTCTACCTCATAGTGTGACCTCGTTGTGAAATCAATTTAGATTCATTTCCTTGTATGTGAAACACACTTGATATCCATGTTATCACTTTCCTCTTAGGTGGAATGATGGTGAAACAAACCTAGAGGAGTTGTGTGATTTGATAGGTTGACTGAAGGAAGGATTCACAATGACTGGGAAAAGGATTTCAAAGTGTGGGCTCATTGTCATGACTAAATTTTTCAATTTTTCATACTATAAATTTTACATGACAACACTACACAAGACTCAATCATATATTAGAATAAATAAAATATACAAACGCTTGAGTTGAACTAACATCAAAGATCACCCAATTTTAATTGTCACTGAGCACCTTTGCACTATTTTTCAAACTCAATGTAACTATGGTGTGTGTGATAGAAATCATGCTCCTTGAAACTAAGTTTCCCTTGTGCAAGTTTCACCAAGATAACGGGCTACAACTAGTTTTCCCTCAATGTGTCATGAAATTCATAATTTTCCCTTCCTATGAAAGGAATGTTGCATCTCAAATGTTGTCCTTAAGTTTCTCCTTTTACCCAAGTAGTAGACACATAATAATATCCTAGTGTCCCTTTAGAATATTTATTAGGTGGTGTATATATATGATTCTTTTTTTTAATTTTGACATTAACAACACTAGAATTTGACCCAAAAATATCAATACAAGTTTAGAAAAGATAAAAAATTTTGTAATTTTAAAATGTAATAACACAAGCAAAGGGACAAAGGTGCCCACAAGGAGACACTAACATCGGCTACTACTATCCATTACAGCTTCACTTATGTCCATAAATTTCTAAAGATAAATCATAAAAGGCTCATCCGAGTAACACATTGTGTGATGTCTAAAAGTAATAGGATAGTTCTAGAAAATTAGAGGACAAAAGCATGGAAAGGTAAAAAAATATCAATGTAAAGAAAAATAAATTTTATAATATATATTTTTATTTCTCATAAATCATGCATATAATGACATATTAGAGGCATAATGTAATAGTAATAAGCGCATAATTTTGTGTTTACATTTTCCCCCACTTTACATTGGTGAATGAATATTTAGTAGCATAAAGTAGAGAGGAAGAACATAACTTATGGAGAGCCAAAGAATATTTTACCTAATAACATGCCAAAAGGAAATTGTAGCGAAGAAGGGATAGGAACCCTAGGAGTGACTTATGGGTGTAGTGAAAAGGATACCTTTGTTTGTAACTGAATATTTCCTTTTCTTGAGCATTTTATACTTGAGATTGCTCCTTGTTCCATTTTTGTTTCCTTTTGTCAGGATAAGGATTAACCTAAAAAGAAGGAAAGTGTATTCAATATTCATCATATATGAAATTGAACTTTAACTTAGAGAAATTATAACTTTATGTATGTGTAAAATAAATAAGTGAATCAAGGATAAAGTATACCTAAATGTTGAGAGAGAAAGGATATAATGTCCCTATGTATTGTTTCATTGGAGAAATTTTCCTTAGAGATGGTAGGTGGGGTCAAGCATGATCAATTCCTAAACCGATGTAAATAATCTTATAATTTAGGTATCCTACCACCAAAAGAATTTTGTTGGAGAGTGGCTAGATTTTCCCTCTTTCTATGATGCTTCCACAAAAATCCATAGATAAGTGCCATTACAGATGGTCACCAACCCAATAGTAATTGGCCACAGATGACACTTCATTCTAGACATATTGTTGTCCCTACATATGCCCTAGGTGTCACTCCTTATTAGATACTAGTAGGAAAAATGTGAATCAAGAAAGAAAATTAGTTATTTCCCTTGAACAAAGTATGAAACAAGATATTGATTTTGTTCCTTCATTTTGGATATTGAACGAGATGAATTTTGTTGTTAGATTCTATGAAAAAATATTACTAATAAGTTATGACGACTATCAAATGGTTGTTTTTGCCTTGGAACGAAAACACCCAAGTGGGACAATAGTAGCCACCATTACTCGTCTGATATGGGTTCTTTTATCCCTTTGTTGTTTCTAGCCCATGTCTAATTCTAAACCATTTTTGAGTCCCTCTTCTACCCAATTCTGATCTATACCATTATGTCTCTTATTTCTAAAATGTTGAGAGGTTGAAATACTCACCGATGTTTTCCCCCATTTAGGGTGCATGAGATGAATGTATGTGAGCATGGCCTAAACAAGAGAACTTGAAACCAATGTGCACATTTGAAGAAGGATTCTTGTAGCAGGAATAGGGTATGTGTATGGTAACAACCATGACACATGTAAAATAATGGAAAGAAAGATAACAAGAAATGTTGGTGATAAATAATCATGGCATATTGTAATAGAGATAAAACATGTAATAACACATCGAAGGACAACATAGTATCTTGTGGAAAACACGAGAAACCACTTAAGATGTCACAATACATTTAATGCCTTCAAGGATAGACAAGAAAACAAGCAATAATAGGGAATTTCCCATAAATAATGGAAAATAAGTCACAATCATAGAAGACAAGACACAAAAAAAAATATAAGTAGATAACCATGGTTAGAAGTAAGCTGAAAAACAAATTCTACACATACACGGCACCCATTATCATGTAAAAATAATGGATAGTATGTCACAATGTATATATCTGAATGAAATATAAATTAAAGTAGTAGATATTGAAATGATGACACTCGAATGTGGGAAAAGGTAGGGAAGGTAGATACCCTAGAAGCCTTGGTGGGACTAATAGAGAACAATGTCAAGCATCATGCATCTTGTGATAACTTATATATATCATGTATTCATCTCAAAGTATCATGAGAACAAGAATGTGTACATGTCAAAAGGATAGAACATGATATGAATCAAGCTAACATGATATATAAAATGCAACATGAAATAGTATAATAAATCAAAAATACAACAAACCAAGATTTAAGCTAGTATTTTTACAAATATTTGAATTTTTTTATTATTAGAATGTGAGATCCTATGACTAGGGAAGGAAAGAAAGGTTTTCCCCTAGTGTATATGTGTGAAAAGTGAGGTTCGTCCATATAAGTGTGCCCTCAATAGTCATGTTTGATCCTAGAACAATATTTCATCATCGAGTATCAAGGGGGAGTTAGATGCCACCAAAATGTAACTACCATAGTAATCAATCCAATGAGGACATAGGGCGAGGGCCCACTATCTACTAATGTAAAAGAGGAATACATGTGAACATGATCCAAGGACATAGTGTCATGTCAAAGTGCATGTGTCATGACAATCGGGTAGGATTACTTCACGTATGTGGATAATGATAATGTGAAGTAGGCCTATATGTACCATGTGCAATATGTATCTTGTGTGGTGACCTAGTCCTATGAGGTGGGATATAGGACTGATAAAGACATCGTGTTCGTGAAGAAAAAATCACATGTGGAGGAGATACAGGTGGGGATGTGGAACAAGCACTAGGAGTAATATGAGTTATATATGCCATAGTAGTGCATGTCAAATCCATAGGACCATCATCACTAGGTGTAGAACTATGTGCATTAGGGATAATAACAACTGAAGATGTGGGGGTGATAGAGGCCATAAATAAAATATTATGTGGTGGGATGCCTCATATCGTAACAATGTGATGCTCGTATATGAACTTGAGATATAAATGAACTAGGGATGTAATAGCTTTAACAAACCTAAACCAAGGAACTATTAAGACCATGTCACAATGTGTAATTTTAGATCCAACAAAGAAAGGCATAGAGATAGTAAAATTCCCAACAAGTGATTAGGAGAACCAAATTCTAACAAGAAGTTGGTAATATGCATGTCTTCTCGTATGATGGAAATCTAATAGCTCTCAAGAAATATAGTGGATGTGCATTACATTTGAAATTAGGGTCCACCATAACATTGTTAACAACATTAATGCCAGCATAAGCATTAATGTGACGTCTATATGATGAAAAAGAAGCATGAACATTCACATCGGTGAAAATAATCATAGATGGGGAATATCAATAGTACCAACAAGAAACCCAAGAGGATGATTAGAAGATGATGGAGGTGGAACCGCATGATAAACATGATTGGAAGAAGACTCAAGAACCACTTTTTCATGTTTGGGTAATGAATCATTGAAAATATTGAGTTTTCCATTTTCATTTGTATATGTAGAGATAGTAGGTTCAAGAAATTCAAGTTCATAAGTATCAATCAAGTCCTGAATCAAATGTATAATCTTAAAGCATCTATCAATGAAATGTCTTGTTATCACCAAAAACATCACCCTCCGATTTTCCATGAATGGAAGATGAACAATTAGTGTTTTTGGGTAACATGGGATTTTCTCTCAATTTGTGGGTCTTACTACTTGAGGTAGAAATCTAGAGAAGTTTGGTTCCTCTTCCTAATCATAATGCTAAATTTATTCTTACTACTAAAAATGCAACTATCTAATCCCATTCAAACAATTCAAGGGGCCAAGGAAGAGAGATGTGCATGAAAGGGGAATCCTAAACTAAAATAGGTGATAACACCAAGAAAAATGGGAAATGTGTTCTCAAATGAGGAGAAAATGAAGGAGGAGAGGGCGTACATGAGAGCCACGGTCCTAAAGTAGTGTTCAAACTTCCATTCTCACACAACGCACAATAGAAATAGACCTTATAAAGTTAGAAGACATACACAACATACCTATAAATTCATGAAAATGCAAGAACATGCAATAAAACACAAGCTATGGTAGATACTAGTGACAAAACATGAATTATATTTCCTTAATAGGTTGCACATATCATTACAATGAAGTAAGAAGGCATAAACACATTAAAAAATCCCAATCTGAGGCTTATAACTCAAGAATGCCTATGCAATACTTTGAATGATTCCCTTATATTCTAAAGGGGTCCAACCTTTACAAATGAGCATCAATTTACAATATATAGAAGTTGGGAGAGAGAGAGGAGGGAAAAGAGAAGGAAACTCATTTTTTTACCTTCAACCACCAACATCATGCATTGAATGTTTGAAAATAGGCATGTGTACCTTGCCAAGACCATTGATACTTTCCTTGTAAGAGAAGTAATGGGAACCATACCTCATCAAATCTGGTAGTTTGATGTGAAATAGGGATTCACAAGAACCGATGTCAAAAATAATGCACCACAACAAAGTTGCACTTTGATGGTAACGTCAAGCTCAATGCAATAACCAAGATTCAAACAACAGAAAGAATATGCAAATAAGAAACCAGGTCTACTCATCCTCATAGATCGAAAAAGGAAGTACAAATAGGGGTGTTGTGTAACCCCCATGCCTAAACAAGGAAAGAATATCAATGACACCACTGATGCATATGACGCCACTAAAGGAGGAGTTACAATTCCAAATAAGGAATGTAACTCCTATGACGCACTGATGCAAATGACAATGACAGATTATATGATAGAAGCTGACACTTATCATTTAAGTTCCTAAGACCTATGAATCTCACAAGGTGAGATGACTCACCAGGTGATGTGGATGATGATTAGGCATGTCACACACACCAACACCCCCTTCATCGAAGCCGAGGAAGAGGTCAAGGTAAGCCAGAATAGAAAAGAAGACTCCCCTAGACAACTAAGAAAGATGTGTCAATGGGGCCTAACAACTAAAGGCTTGATAAGGTGCCCATATACAAACAACATCTTTCTAGAAAGAATAAGAGGAGGAGAACTATATAGCCCGAAGAAGATGGGCAGCTACAAGACCTCACCCTAAGAAGAGACCACAAGTGAATAAATTTCACCTCAGTGAAGGGCTTGGTGAATATGTCTGCAACCTGATCAAGTTATCCAACATACTATATGTATGTCGATGATGTTTTCATGTATCAACTCATGTATGAAGTGCATGTGAATCTCAATGTGCTTCATCCACTGATGCTAAACTATATTTCTACAAATCGAGATAGTGCTCATGTTGTCATAGTAGATAATGGTAGGCCACCGAAAGTGGATGCAAAACTCATCAAGATACCCTGTAACCAAACAGCTTTTGTGGCATGTTAACTGCTCCTCTGTATTCTGCTTCTGTTGATGATATGGCAATGGCATTCTACTTCTTGCTGGACCAACTAATAGGACCTGAACCAAGAGTGAAACTGTAGCCTGAGGTAGACTTCCAATGATCTAGATCACTGGCCCAATATGAGTCTATAAATCCAACCAAGTCAATCTCAATCCCTCCTAAGTAATGAATACCATCGGTGTGAGTTCCACGAACATAGTGAAGGATCCACTTTGTTGCTTTTAAATGAAGCTTATGAAGCTCTGCATAAAAACTGGACATGATCCCAACAAGATACAAAAGATATGTCCTAGTGTGAGTAAGGTAGATCATGCTCCCCACCAACCGCCGATAAAAGGTACCACAACCAAGGGGGAAGATCAATCAGAAACCAACTTGACCCCGGAAAGAAAAGGAGTAGGTGAGGACTTGCAATTAGACATGTGAAACCGAGCAAGAAAATCAAGAGAGTACTTAGGCTATGAGATCATAATTCCCGAGTTAGATTGTGAAATATGGATCCCAAGAAAGTAATGAAGCAATCCTAAGTCAAACATGGAGAACTTGTTGGCCAAGGAGATCTTCACATAATCAATGATAGAGGAAGAGCTACCCGTGATCAACAAGTCATCAACATAGAGAACAAGAATAAGCATGGAGTCATCCTGCCACAAAATATACACATTTGGGTCAGAGTGACACCGAGTGAACCCTGATGCAAGTAAAAAGGAGTCCATATGGGCTTGTTTAAGGCCATAGAGAGACTTATTTAACTTGCAAACGAGGGATGGATCATGGACATAACCCGGAGGTTGTTCCATATAGATCTCTTCCTCTAGGTCCCCATGAAGGAAGGCACTCTTAACGTCCATCTGGTGGACTTCCCATTTGTTAGTGGCAGCGATGGCAAGGGTCAGTCGAATGGAAGTCATCTTCACAACTAGAGAAAAGGTTTCCGAGTAATCAACCCCAACTACCTGGGAGAAACCCTTAGCTACAAGTCACACTTTATACTTCTCGACTTCTCCATTGGCTCCATACTTTGTTCGATATATCCACCTACACTGAATGAATTTTCTTCCTTTCGGAAGAGGGGTAAGATCCCAAGTTTCATTCTTTATGAGTGAGGAATACTCCTCATCCATAGCAGAATCCCACTCGGAATCCCAGAAGATTCCTAGAAAGATGGTGGATCAGAAGCAGGTGAAGAAGGAGTGGGGTCCAATGAAACTTAAGCACGTACATCTCTCATCTGAAGGATCTCTAACTAAATCTCCAACACTCTATAAAGTTTTCCTGGCCCAAAGAGGTCCCAAAGGTTCAAGCTCAGAGTCGAAGATTCTTCACTCGAGTGAGAAGGGACATAGTCCTCATCATCACTACTGTTAGAATCAAAAGACTCAGAAGTTTGAGGATCGGGAGGAGCAGGGAGAGGAGGAACTCACTCAACAACATCATCATCTGATGAGTCGTCGAATCAATAAGTGGGCAAAAGAACCTTAGTGGAAGTAAAAGTCAAACATGACTCATCGGACTTCACACTCCTCTCAATATAGAGCTCATGGGTAGTAGGGTTCAACAATCGATATCCCTTCACACCATCAAGATACCCGACAAATATACAAGGTTTGGATTGTGGATCCAATGCCTTACGTTTCTTCTTGGGAATTTGAGCCATAGCCTTGGATCCGAAGACTCGAAAGTGCTCAACATCAAGCTTGTGTCCAAACCAGGCTTCAAAGGGTGTCATCCCTCTTACTTGCCTTGTGTGGAACATGATTCTAAATGTAATAAGCACAATTCACTGCTTCAGCCCAATACTGTGGAGGAAGGGACTTTGAGTGAACCATACAAGTAGCCATCTCCTTTAGAGTTCGGTTCTTTCTTTTTGTAACTCCATTTTGGGAAGGGTTGTAAGTAACTGTACACTGCAAAGAAATCCCCTAAGAAGTGTAGAAATCCTCAAACTTATTGTTCACATACTCACCTCCATTATCAATTTGAAGAACCTTGATAGACCGTTCCGCTTGTTTCTCAGCAAGAGCCTTAAATTTTGAAAATGCTTAAAGAATTCAGACTTAAGCTTAAGAAAATATACCCAAGTATAACATGAAAATTCATCAATGAAGGTTAGTATATATAGAGCTCTAGTGAAAGAAGGAGATGGAAAGGGGCCAGAAACATCACTATGAACAAGATCCAAGGGACGAGTAGCTCTCCAGATTTTCCCTTATCAAATTTTTTTTAAGGTGCTTTCCAAGGGTGTAACCCTCACAAAGACCTTTAGAAAACTTAACTCGGGTAACCTATTGACCATTTCATTTTGGCTTAATTGTTCAAGGTAACGATAATTTAGATTCCCAAAATGCTCATGTCATAGCTTGTTAACCTCATTTGCATTAGTAAGCAAGGCATTGGGCGTCAACTTAGAAGAGAAGTGGGAAAAGGTATACAACCGTGAATGGTGATCCACCTTTCCCTCAGCCACGGTGTAGTCAGAGTTAAACTCACGAATGATCACCGAGTTAGGACCAAATTTCACTCACATTCCTTCACCAAGGTGGGTGATTTGGTAAACCGATAGGAGATTGGTAGAGAGATTGGGAACACTCAACACTTGGTTAAATGTTCCACCTTCTATCTCTACCAATCCACTACCGAAACCGACACATGAGTGTCATCACCCAACGTGATTTGGAACATGCCACATGGTTCAATGCTAGATAATTCAACCTCTGAAGAATCCATGTGGTGCGAGGCACCGAATCAATAATCCAAGTTGATGATGGAGTTGATCTAGCTACGAGGGCCTTACCTTTCTTCTTTTCATTTTTAGACTCCTTTGCTTTAGAAGACTCACCCTTATGAGCATTTTGTTTAACGGATTCAGGAACATTTATTTTATTCTTCTCAATAAAATGAGTTAAGTGATCAATTTGTTTCAAAAATAATGATGCTCATCGTGGCCATAATTCTTACAATAGAGCATTTAAACTTTTCCTTCTTCTCTTTAGGCTCAGAAGTCAAAGTTTCAGTGTTGGGCTTAGCTAGGGGTTGGTTGGTCTTGGTTTCTTTCTTAGGTTGGTCCTTAGTTTCTTTCTTATTTTCATTTTTCTTGCCCTTATTTGCCACAACGGCATATGACTTGGATTTTAGATTCCCCATTTGAATGGGTTTGTCCTGTTCTCGAATGAGTTGGGATGAAAAACTGTCAAAGGAGGGCATTTTCCAAGTACTACCCAAGGTGGATTTCATGGCGTGGAAAGTTAAAAAAAAGACAGAGTATTCAAGACCTAACTTAGAATGAATCAACGAGATCAATTGAGAGTCTTTCTTTTCCACTTTATATTCCTTTAGAAGCAGTCTAGTGTGGACAAACTTTGAGAAGAAGGCCTATAGGTTTTCAAAGTCACTAGGATTTAACCCTAGTAGTTCATTCTCCAATTCATGCGTTCTCATGTCATCTTTCTTCCCAAACATATCATCAAGCGTTTTCCACGCTGCATCAGGTGTCGAGGAATTTTCGATGTGGAAGAGTAATTCGGGAGAGACGGGCATATAGAGAAGACCTAAGGCTTCATCACAATGGTTGAACCACTTAGATTTTTCGGGTTCATCATTAGGTTCGGTCTCTAACCCCATGGCGACATGGTATAACCCTTTACTTCGCAAAACCAATATAATTTTAGATTTCCATTCAAAGAAGTTAAAAGGTGTGAGCACCGGTACTTTAGAGATATCCATAATGAAGAGAAAAGAAATAACCACCCCAGAACAATATCACACCCCCTGAGTTTGGCACTTTATAGTTCAGTGCATTGATTACAATTAGATGTGACTGTGTGCCGAGAACCAGTCTGTCACTCACCTTGTAATCAATGTAATAACGCGCAATAGTGGAGATAACAATCAAGGTTCATTGGGCACAGTAGATCGACACCGCAAGAAAGCACAAGAACGAGAGAAAACAAGAAGGGGAAGAGAGGGCCTTGTGATAAATAACATCTCACATCACACAAAATAATCCCTTTGTTGTAAGACTATGGCAGACGCGCTCACAAGTCCACAAGCAATAAAAGGGATAGAACAAAGCTCAAGATGATTCGAAATGAGTTGAATTAAGCAATACAAAGACACCCCCAGAATGTGGCACTTTATAAAATAGTGCATTTACAAAATTGATAATCCCATCATCTAGAGTGTGAAAAACATGCAACTTTGACTAAAGAAGTGCTCAAAACCAAGCAACGAGTCAAAAGTTATAGCAAAAAAACAATTCCCACAACTAATGGAAAAAAATCTAATAAGCCTGCAAACGAATTAAAAAGTGCCTTAAACGCATGCAAAGGGTTTCGTATGTATGCTCATTGAAATGGCATCAAATTTTAGATAGGTTTTTTTTTATTACGAGGGGGATTAGCCTCCTGCCAACCCTGACCTCACCCTCCGTCTTCGACACTCGAAGGAAGGATAATAAAACAAACAAAAGACCCCAAAAATTTTACAATTCCAATTAAATAAATGATTTACACCTTAAAATATTAAAGGTGAGATTGATTTTACCTTCAAATAATTCCAAAAGGAAATGTTAATGGAGCTAAGTTGTTTTTGTAAATTTTGCTGATTCAAACTGGTAGGTGAACACTGAGTGGTGCATGGAGGTGAAACAATGTCTCAAGGTGTAACCGCTGCAGGCAAATCAACCCTGATCTATTTTAACATAGACACTAACGAGTTGACAAAGTGTAACCATTCATGAAGGAGGGAGTGAGGTCAATGTCGTGAGGAGTGCCGAGTAGGTCAGGGTGTAACCATTGAGTGGCGAGTTGGATACTAGAGGGCAGAGGTGGCGAGAACCCTGAGTAGAGCATGAAGATAGTGCAGTGAACCAAGGAAAATGGGAATGACAGAGAACGGATGTATGGGATCACGAGTTGCCAAAGGCAAGGCAGAAAACTAGGTAGAAGCTGGATGTACAGGGCGGGAGGAAGCGGTGCAGGTTAGCAAACGCCGAGACAATCTCAAACATGAAGATCTCAAGTCAATTACTGTAGGTTTTAATGCTATTAAATGCATATACAGATCTCCCAACATTGAATCCAAACACAACCATGTAAGAGAACATCACTCAAAACTAAGGAAACACTAGGAGTGACTAGTTAGAAGCCAAAAACAAATCCGAACCGGGTAAACCTTAGTCTGAGGATACACCAAAGAAAACACCAGTCGAAATAGCTAAAACCAAGCCACCAAGCACAGGTCGAAACAGCTAAAAATTGAGCCACCAAGCACAGGTCGAAAGTAAAAAAACATGAGTCAGATGAAGGTTGCTAAGCCGAGTTGACACCAATGGAACATAGGTCACGCCAAAGCAAAGCTGAATAGGTGGTCTAGTGCAAGAGCCAACAAAACCGATGAGCCTCCGTCGAGCAAACCGGGTCGCTGCAACCTGAGACTGTAATAGACCCCAAAACACGCATGCAAGGGCTGGAAAACAAGTGAACCTCAAAACTCAAAACCACAAACCAAGAACAACCCCTCAAACTTGCAACTGCTGAAACCTCAATACAAGGTGAGCAATACAATTCCAAAATAATAATAAAAAAAAATTGCACGAGGAAATAAGAAGAAACCAGAAGTAATAAGAAAATGATAAACAAAGAGTGCATGTTTTACCGAAACTAGCTCTGATACCATGAAAGAGGGATTTGCGAGAACTAATGTTGAAAACAATGCACCACAACAAAGTTGCACTCTGATGGTAACGTCAAGCTCCAACACAATAAGCAAGATTCAAACAATGGAAAGAATATGCAAATAAGAAAACAGGTCTGCTCATCCTCATAGATCAAAAAAAGGAAGTACAAATAGGGGTGTGTGTAACCCCCATGCCTAAACAAGGAAAGAATATCAATGATGCCACTGACGCATATGATGTGACTAACGCATATGATGCCACTAAAGGAGGAGTTACAATTCCAAATAAGGAATGTAACTCCTATGACGCATTGACGCAAATGACAATGACAGATTCTATGACAGAATCTGACACTTGTCATTTGACTTCCTAAGACCTATGACTCTCGTAAGGTGAGATGACTCACCATGTGATGTGGATGATGACTAGGCATGTCACACACACCAACATGATGCAGAGCCTAATAAAAAATGAACAACTCATAATGTTAGATTAATAAAAATCCAATAATTGTCTTTTCTCAAGCCAACTACTCACTTTTCCAAGCTTGAAGCTCCTCCTTGAGTCAAATCACTTAATATCAACCAACAAAGTGTTAGTTTGATAACAAAAACTCAAAAAGTTTCCTTAAGGTCTTCAAAACTAGTTGACTTTTCAACTCAAGGTTGTGAACAAGTTCACTCTAATGCTTTCAACTCCAAAATTCTATGTTGTTTCTTACACCTTTATGCCTCGTAGCTCAATTTCAATGGAAAATTATAGTTATGTAAATGATTCGAGAAGAAAATTATAATTTATTCACCTCTTATAGATCTTCTAGAAATATTAAAACTACTCTCTCTCTCTCTCTCTCTCTCTCTCTCTCTCTCTCTCTCTCTCTCTCTCTCTCTCTCTCTCTCTCTCTCTCTCTCTCTCTCTCTCTCTCTCTCTCTCTCTCTCTCTCTCTCTCTCTCTCTCTCTCTCTCTCTCTCTCTCTCTCTCTCTCTCTCTCTCTCTCTCTCTCTCTCTCTCTCTCTCTCTCTCTCTCTCTCTCTCTCTCTCTCTCTCTCTCTCTCTCTCTCTCTCTCTCTCTCTCTCTCCTCTCTCTCTCTCCTCTATAACTCTCTCTCTCTCAACTCTCTCTCTCTCTCTCTCTCTCTCTCTCTCTCTCTCTCTCTCTCTTTCTCTCTCTCTCACTCCTTTTCTCTCTCTCTCTCTCTCTCTCTCTCTCCTCTCCTCAAGAATTTCAACCATTAATACTTGTTTAAGTAAAAGCCACTAGGTTTCCTTTTCTTTTGTGGGAGTTTCCTTAGGTTTTTATGACACCCTTTTGTCCTTAAGGCATATTAAAAGTAAGGCAATGAAAATAGCTGAAAAGCATAGGAGTTTCTCACCAATGAATGAATGAATTGAATTTTTTCCTTTAAAATATATTAACCAACCTTAGGAAAAAGGTTTTTACAAATTTTTAGATATTTATATTGGTTTGTTTGCAAGAAGTTTGAGTTTTTTTAAACCCTAATTTTAGGGTTATTAACATTATGTATGCCCGAGAAGACAAAACTTAATGTTTCACAGCTATTTTCTCACCTTTTTGTCCTGTAGGATTTCAAGAGATCTGTGCCAACTTTTAAAAACTTTCAACATGCAAATCAATTTATGAAACAACTCCTCCCACTCTGCAATCTCGTGTTTTGACAAAGTGAACTATAGTTGTGGTAACCCATAACAAGGAAGATCTTCTTCTATCTCACAATTGAATATAACCAAGACTTAAAATGAATTATTTCTATTAGAAATAACCTTTTCCTAACACAACAATCTACCCTTTGAATATTTGGGATGGATTTTCAATTTTTTTGACCCTACACATAGACTTGATTATTAAGAAACACCTCCCTTAACAATATATAACACTCATTCATCAACAAGCCCTAGAATCATAGCATTTAGGAAATTTCATGTCCTTGTTACCATAATATGTATTCTCGTGTTCAAGCATAATGACAATTTGATGTATTGAACCTCATACTCATATTCTATAACATCACAATTGTTATTTCTTGACAAGGAATACAAAATCACTTGAAAAACTACCAAATCTCCTTAACAAATATCACTAAACACTAAGAGGCAGAGGTTTTGATGATATATTAAGTCTAAACATACCTTGTAGACTCTCTCCAAGCATAACTCATACCTCCTTGATGTTGTTTTCCCACCAAAGTATCAAAAAAATTATCCCACAAATTGCATAGTTGTCTCAAAATTTCAGTAGTTATCTCAACAAATAAAGTCTTAAAAGATCTGAAATAGCCTTTCCAAGAAAAAAAAATAGAGTAATTAACCTACTACTAACCATGCATGCACCATTATTCAAGAAGATACCAGAAACAAGTGATATTTAATGTCTACACACATATTTAGAACTATGATATTTGTTTGTGAACAAAGAAAATTTCCTTCTTTCTTTAATCCTCGGAGATCTCTTTGATTATCATTTGAATGGAATGAGGATAATTAGTTAAAATTTTCCTTTTATAATCCTTTAATCATTTTCTTCGACCGAATGCAAGCCTTTATAACTATTGGTCACATTCTTGGCTCTTAACAATCATTAGGATATCTAAGTGGAACTCCAAGAACCTAACACTTAAACACTCAAATTATGACTCCAGAACTCTATAGGTCCTATTACAACCTTAAAACATGTTTGAATATTCATGAATGACCCATTGAATACAAAAACTCCAAAAATCAAGATAAAAGGCCTTTAAGACTCAAGTTTGCATTTTGGAGGGAAAATATAATATTCAAATTTTGAAAAGGCTCGTTATAAACTAACAAGACCTAATGAATCACAATGACTCCCTAGACCTACAAACACACTGATAACCCAAAAATGGATGATGTAAGCCATATTTACATGTTTGGATTGATGTTCATGCATCATATTTAAGCTACCTAGAACTGTTCTTTTAATGTTAGGATTGTTTTTCCTCTTTTCCACCCATCTAACCCCACCAAATTCAAGATTTCTTGTGTCCATGTTGAATTACATGATGGACCTTTCCAACAAGTCCAATTTTGTGAAATTTGGAGTTACAAATCTGAAATTTATGGTCATTTGAAGTTTAGGAGCTCGAAAGAAACATAACGAGGTACCCTCATGGGCTATAACAAACCGCTTTAATGTTTGTGTGCGAAGGGTGGATAAATCATCCATTCGGAGAACTAGAGGAAGGGTGTAACTATTGACTTTGTGCTCACAGTCCCGACTTACCCACTTTTTCCAACTTTTCCACCCTTGTCACCTATGTCATCTTGTTGGGAACCGATGAAACGTGGGAGCGTTTTTTCAATTCCCACGATGACCACTTAATCTGATCCAACAAACACCCCTACCCCAATCAACTTCTGCGGTAAATAAGGAAGAGGAGGAACAGAGGAATAGTTCCTCTTGTTCGCAAAAGGATAATTTCGCTGATCTTGTCCCAAATTCATTCATTTTTCTAATTTTTGGGTAAGTATGGGTAACAGGAAATTAGGAAAGGTAGAATAGAATGTCCTAGCATTGTTTTTATCCATTTTTGATGAACTTATACCTACCCAAGTCTAAAAATAAGTGAAAGTTATCAAAATAACCTATGGGTATTTTGGATAACAATTTGGTAACTTACTAGGGCTATCTACTTGTTAGATAAGAGATTAGTGGCCTTGAAGCATCCATTGGGCATGAATTCAAGTTGAAAGACTTGAAAACTGGTCTAAAATTTGAAGAAATCAACATGCACCCTCATAAATCATTTCTCATACTCAGCATTAACGTATTGTGCAAGAACTATTTGTTCTCAAAATGAGAGTTTTTCAAAATAGAATTTTAATGAGAGTGAAAAACTATCTTGAACTTGGATTTCACCCCATCTTCTTAGGAACTCATGAATAAGGTTGCAACAAAGAATATTTCACATGATAATTTCTCTCAAATTGGCTTGAACTATGTCATACTACTTTTTGTAACCCATCCTTCTTGTTTACGAACTCTATCTAAAACATATCTTCTTCGAATCCTCCATGAACCATCAGAACAAACCATGTCATCCAGAGACAACAAAACATTGTGCAAAGCACTTAGGGAAAGGAAGCTACAGTACCAAAAAGACAATGTGATGAAAAACACTTGGAGGAACTAAAAATAATCTACTATGTACAATGAAGGGTCTTTTCTCAATAGTAATGCTTAAGATAGATCCCATTTACTGGAATCTACAACTCTTCTTCATTCAACCTTGATAATTGGAAGGCATTGTTTGATTTGCAATTTGAAATCATGTAGGCTCCACTCCATATTACATCAAAAATTGAATTCCTACCTGGTTTGGCTTTGTCTTGGTCCCATTTAAGGATAAGATCTCCTTCTTGGAAACTCCTGGATTTTTCTTTCTTATCAAAAACTTCTTGATCTGAGTTTGATCTCTCTCCATTGTTTGTATTGCTTAATTTATTGATTCTTGCAATTCCATGAGCTTCTCTATACTTGAATTTCATTTCCTCAAACTCATATAATTCCATCTGTTTAATGAGCTATAAGACTAGAAATTCAATAGATATTAGCAACCTTGCTTCTTTACCATAAACTAGTTTGTAGGGGGAGCCAAATGATCTTTTGGAAGTGATTCTATCACCCACAAGGATGATTTCAATTTATTGTCCTAGGTTCTTTGATTTTAATCTAAGGTCCTCCTTATGATTCTAAAAAGGTTCTCGTTAGTTGATTTAGCTTGGCCATTACCTTAGGGATAATAATTTGAGGAGGCATTTAAGTACATGCCATTTTTACTGACTTTCAAGAAGAGATCTTTGTTCCAAGGAAAGCTAGAGAATTATCGGAAATGATTTTGGAAGCAACACTAAATCTGTCACAATAGCTTCATATAAGTCTATAATATCAACCTCATTTGCTTCCTTTAATGCAATTACATTTTTCCATTTGGTGAAATATTCCATGGCTATGAGGATCCACTTGTGGCCCGAGCTTAAATGTGGGTTTATCACTCCAATGAAATCTAACCCCCACTACACAAATGGTTGATTTACAGAGATGGGGTGGAGTGGAAGGGTTGTAAATGTTTCCTTACCTATAAAAAGGCACACTCTCTACATTTCTTGACCCATGACTGGAAATAATTGAAAATATTGGGCCAATAGTAACCAGACTTCATGATCTTGAGTGTTTTGGTCATTAGAGAAAAGTGTCCTCCTGATTTTCCATCGTGAAACTCATGCGAATTTTTGTCACTTTGATTCATTATAATGCATTTCCAGAGTGTACCATTCACATATTTCCTAAATATGATGCCATCAATAAGCACAAATGGAATGGACTAGAGTCTGAAGTACCTCCTTTTTTATTTACTTAAGCTTTGGGGATATTATCTTGTTTTGACAAATTTGACCACATCATGAGTCCAAAAAGGACTAGGTAAGACATTGGTTGGTTACTCTTGATCATGTTGCAAGGCATGAAGATGTTTTCTTTGTCGGTATGTTGGTCCAAACTAGTTTCTCAAATAATCCCTTGCCTCTAACCAGCTTAGTTCCTTGACATCAATGTTGTACTCCATTACCTTGATTATCCAACCACCCCTATTTTCATTCAGATCCTTACTTAGAATAAAATATTTCACACCAAAGATGAGAAACCATTAGGAGGATTTTTTTGTTGAATTCTAAATGTTTGAACTTCTTTAAGCTTCTTATAAAATCCAATGCATGTTTCTCAATAAATGAATATATCATCTTGTTATCCTCTAGGATTTGACTAAAAAGTGCAACAGGTTGTTCCAAGCCTTCTTCATTCAGTTACACCAGTATAGCGGATATTGTCTTTGTGCCACCAAAAGCATACAAGGTGAAATATTTAGTGAAATCAAGGTTAATAAGAGTTGGATCATGAGCTATTTCTTACTTTATGGATTCAATGTTGATTTTCCTTCAATGGACCATTTAAATACCATACTCTTCTTTAGCATTAATGTCAGTGATTTGACAAGGTTGGCAAAAATTGGAATAAACCTCCTAAAAAAATTAATTCTCCCTAAAAAGCTTTGAAGTGATTTCTTGTGACTAGGAAATGACAATGCAAGGATGACATTAACTCTCTCTGGATTAATATTTAACCCTTATTTAGAGACAATATGACCAAGGATATTACCTTCATGAGCTAGGAAGATGCATTTCTTTGGGTTGAGAGAAACTCCAAACTGTCTACACCTCTCAAATACATGTCTTAGGTGGAGAATATGATCAACTACATTCTTAGAGAACACTATGATATTGTTAAGGTATACCGAACAATGTTGTTAATCAATCTCTTGAACACCATGTCCATGGCTATCTAAAATGTTTCTCCTACATTGGACAAACCAAAAGGCATTTTCTTATAGGCATAGGTTCCCCATTTTATGGTAAAGGTTGTCTTGAATTGGTCTTCCTCCTTTACCATGATTTAATTATAGCCAGAGTAACCATAAAAAGGGAAAACCTTTCTCGAACTAACCACTATTTGTAATATTTGTTCCATTTAAGGAAGTGGGTAATGGTCCTTTAAAGATTCATTATTTAGATCCCTGAAAGACACACAGTCTGATTTCTCCATTCATTTTCCGCACTGGAACTAGGTTAACAACCCAAGATGAATGTTTGATGGGAAAAATGAAACTTACCTCAATTAACATTTTCAATTCCTTCTTCATCAGAGTCTCACTATGTCAATTAATAGGTCTTTGTTTTTTTCCGATAGGCTTGGTAGTTGAATCCAACTCAATGGTGTGTTAAGCTAAACTAGGATCAAAACCTCTAAGGTATTGATTTAATATAAATATAATTAAATATTAATTTCAGAGTAACTATTATAATAAATGATATATAAATGCTAATATACAATAAGACATAAGCAAAAAAACATGTACAATGTGAAACCCTAAGCAAGAGGAGGAGATAAAGTGACTTAGCTGATTTTTGAGAAATTTGGAAGTGATCTGGGTAGGTGAATAGCTGAAAATACCGAGAAGAGTGTCATCAATGGTCATTATAGGTTCTAAAACTTAGGAATGTGTAGGACATGAGCACCCATGGGAGGACATGATCACCTGGGTGAAAGCGTCTATTCTAGTCACTAGTGTCTCAGTATAAATAGTTAAGAATCGATCCCTTCTATGTAGGATGACCTTTTTGTTAGTCTTTGTTTGTCGCTTTGGATTTTCTCCTAGATCATTGAATGTACCTATAACCTATAAAAAAAAATCTACATACACATGTCCACAAACCACATCAAATCTAATAAAAATATGCAAAATGTGGAGTCAAACTGACCCTAACGGTCACCCAAAGAGTGAACTTAGTATCAAGCGTTGCACTAAATTTCAGACTCCATGTAGTTTTTTGTGAGAGTGTGCGTAATGATGCCTTAGGATGCCCTTGTGTAAGTTGCACTAAGATAATAAGCTAGATCTAGAATGCTCCAATGATGCAAATGTGTGTAATGGAATAGAATATATTTCCCCTCCTATGTTGTGTATACAAATGATGCAACCCTTGTCCCTTGAGTAAATGTGTCAGATAATGCCTTTGAAGTGCTCTTGTGCCTTTGGATGCAAGTTTAGGTGATAGTATTAATGCTTAGTGTTTGGTCCCTTATTTGAGAGCTATAACCATGTATGTATATAATTCCCTTATTTTAATTTCATAATTTGACAACCGTGTAAGGCCGATCCATCGAAAAAATATGCCCAAAATATAAAAGATACGCAAAAGAGTGAGAAAAGGTGAGAGAGGGTCGGGGAGCGCCTGGAAGGGACGAGGAGTGCCTCAGGTGCTTACATCACTGAATGGACGCTAGCGTCTAAAACCATAAAAGATAAATAATTCAAATATCTATTGGGATGTAGTGTGTGCAAGGTTAATAAAAGTATAAGAGACAAAGAAAAAGACCAAAAATATAGTGTCCATTACTACTTTTCTTTCTTATAAATCATTTATATATTAGTTTGATTTAGGACCTAGAAATGTACGAAGGTGAATATATTTTATGTCTATATATCTTCATAGATCCATGTGAAAATATCAAGACATTCTTGGTAAAGTTATACAAAAGCATATTTTTCATGTTGAGTGCTTACCTTACCAATCTGAAGTAATTTGTCTTCACCAATTGATATGGGTTTTGAATCTTCACCCTTAACTATCATGTTTTTCTTTTGCTTTATGAGTTGGTCATCAGATTTGAAGATGGATTACAAGGTCATTTGGCCCTTAGGTAATTTATTTTATCTAATTTGGAAAACTTGGTCTCCATATTACTGCTCCAACTTGTCTTGATTTCTTAAAGAAAACTCATCCTCCTCTTGAATAAAATTGACAATCTACTGATCATTCTCAAACACTTTCCAATTGGTGTCATTGTTTGGTATAGCAGCCTCACTATTACCTTGATATGTGGTTTTATTTTATCTCTCTTAATGTTCTCAACAATGTCAAAATTTTCCCCAACTATAGCCAGATATGTTGGCTAACTCATTTTCCTTTATTGGAATGGATTGAATATCGAAGGCTTAAAAATCCTCTAGAAGGTCCCAAACCCTATGTTTGTATGCCTTTAGCAAGTCATTCTTGGCCACATTTTATCCTCTAACTTGGTTTACAATTATCTCATTGTCTTTAAAGGTCTACAAATTTTTGATGTTTTTCTTCCTTGCCCATTGCAAGCCATGGATAAGGGATTCATATTTTGTTGTATTGTTGGAGCAAATAAACTTAAATTTGAAAGAGAAGTAATACTTCATACCTATGGGAGATATAAATACTACACCTCCTCTTTCTCCTTGTTTACTTCTAAGTTCTCGATCCATCAAAGAACATTTTCCAAATGTCACCCTCCTCTTCATTAGTAGGTTTGACAACACTAGGTAGGGGAGAATTCTCCTCATATAGATAATAAATACCAAGACCAGTTTACTCAAAATATTGGTATGGATCAAAACCATGATATTTATTTCCCCACTCATCAAGTAGTAAATTTAGAATACCTTATATTTGAGTATCTACTTCTTGGGTACTTGGGTAATCTTCTTAATCAAAAATTGTGAAATTTGCATTGATGGGGTAGGAACATAAGGCTCTATGTGATATGTAGCAATTGGTTCAGACTTTATGGTAGCCTTAGTGTCATATTTGGTCCTGAAGAACATATGAGACCAATCAATTGATATATATCCTCCAATATTGGCAGTGAAGTCTCTAGGACATAGAGAAAAGAGTGGAGGTAGATCAATTATGAATATATCTTAGGGAATAGAAAATTTAGGGTGTGCATGAAATGTGAGGCTTAAACTATTGATAACCATAATAGTATCCACTATTTTCCTTTCCAACTACACCAATACATTAGAAATTGGCTCATATTTGAGACCTAGTTGGTTTGTAATGTACTTAGGCATTACAGAGTTGTTTGCTCCTAAATCAATCATACAGTTTGTGAACTAAATTACTACCAATGATCAGGGATACATAAAAGGGAGGAGGCTTTATATTTTTTTGGCTGATCTTCCTTTTGTTGTATGGCATTAGTGGGAAAAAGTTTTGCTTGTTCCTTGGGTGATTAACTTGAAACAAAAAATTTGGCCATAGCTACTTACAAGAGACCTCTTTGTCTTGGAATTTCCAAGGAATCCCACATTGAGATAATCACATTGGTCTTCTTCATTTGTTCAAGGATATTGAAGGAAATTAAATTATCCTTTTATTGTACCTTACTTGCAACAACATTTTCTTGTGCTTGAGATGATGTGGGAGACCCTTGGGATGGCCTTGCACATTTGGAGCTATGTTCAAATGCCACCTCCTTGGAGTGTCAAAGAAGGTTAGGAAAGACCTAAATTTGATGATTGTCCCTCTTCCATCAATATTCTTTTGTATCTAGTATTAATAACCACACTTTGTGGAGGAGTCTGATTTATTCCACAAGTCATCCATTTTCCAGTTTACAAATGAATCATCACTTGGAGGTGCCTATCAAATGACTATCTGCTGATGGCTTTCCTCTAAGGGTACATCCTGAGAAATAGATGCACTTTTCACCATCAATGCTTGGTTTAAAATTCCATTGAGGCATGTTGTTGTGTTTTGTGGAAGATGACAAGGGAAGCACCACTCATAATCTTACACTAGATTATTTTGAACAGGAACCAAGGCCTTGGATGAACTAGCTACACTTGGGTTATATGGTTAAAATAGTCTTACAGAGGGAAACTGATTCTAATTTGGAGGAGCAGATTGGAAAGGAGGTTTGCTTGCTTGGAATGGGGACTTATTGGGTTGGTATGGAAGCTGATAAGGTTTTAAAATTTGAGATAGTTTCCTCTTTATGGATACCAACTCATTCCCAAAATTTTGTAATTGTTTCCTCACTTCTTGCAACTTAGTTGAGGTACCTAAGGAAGTAGATGCCTCACTAGAACTATGATTTCTTAGGGCTTATAATGGGAGATAACTCAAGAGCATGATGAGAATTATATATGTCAATCTCTAGGAATATAGGCATTAAAGATCTAGGAGCAATCTTCCTAGCCTCGAATGAGACTATTTTCAGCCCTAATAGCAATGTCATAAACATCTAGTAATGTTCTACCCCCCATAGGTTGAATCATGACTAAAATATCGTTATTTAAAGCCTTTCTATAGTAAAGGAATTAATATTAGGGTGTATGTATCACCACTTGAGGAATTCAGTCCTATGTCCTCTCGAAATCTTATGTTAAAATCAATCATTTGTTTATTTGGGGCTCGTTTTATAGTGCAATTGCTCTACCAATGATATGTGATCTAATTTTTCCTCAAAATGATTGCAAAGGTTTGTGCCAAGTTTATACCAGTTATAAATTTGATTTGGTCTCAAAATATTTTACCATTGGAGATATTTCCATTTGAATTATGAAGCCAAAAGTTTGATTGTTACATCATCCTCAGTAACGACATATACCGAACAAATGTTAGCAACATCTTTGATATGGTTAGAGGGGTAGTATGAATTTCATCGGTGAAGAAAGGGATAATTTTAAGGGAAGAAACTTGTATATCATGTTGTGCATTTAGTAATAGAGGGATACCACAATTAAAGCGACAAAAGGTAGATTTCTTGGTTGTGAAATGAAGAGGATAGGTCTTAGAATTCTTGAGGAGAGAACAAAGGGCCTACTAGGAGGAGGAGTAGAAAGGACTCTGTTTGGTGGAGATGGTGATCTATGAGTTGATCTACATCTTATTCTTCTCCTTGGTGATAATTTCAAGTATTCGAATGACTCTCCAGATGATATCCTTTGTCTTGTTTTTATTCTTCTCATGAAATTGAGGCACTAAACTATTGAAACTAGTGGATATGTAGTTGGGAGTCACTAGATGTGTTCTGCAAGGCTTCTAAAGGCTAAAAACTCTTACCAAGAGCACATTAACCTTGAAAAATGGAGATATTAAATTATAAGTGTCCCACTTTGGGTGTTTCGAACTATTATCACAAAAAAATAGCACCCTATGATTTTTCATGAATGGAAGATGATTGATCAATGTTTTTGGGTAACATGGGACTGTCTCTCAAGTTGTGGGACTTGTTACTTGAGACAAACCTCTGGAGAAGGTGGGTTCTTCTTCCTAATCCTAATGATAAAGTTACACATCCTACTAAAAATGCAACTATCTAATCCTATTCTAACAATCCAAGGGACCGGAGGAAGAGAGAGGTGCATGAAAAGGTAAATCCTAAACTAATAGAGGTGATAACACCAAGAACAAGGGGAAAGAAACTCTCCAATTAGGGGAAATGAGAGAAAATGAAGGAGGAGAGGGCATAAATGAGAGCCACAGTCTATAGCAACATTCAAACTTCCATTATCACACAATGCACAATAGAAATAAACCCTATAAAGTGAGAAGGCATACACAACATACACGGAAATGCATGAAAAGGAAAGAACCTGTAATAAAACACAAGGTAGAGTAGATAATAGCCAAAAAACATGAATTATATTTCCTTAAGAAGTTCTATAGATCATTATAATGAAGGGAGAAGGCATAAACACATTCTTACCAAGAGCACATTAACCTTGAAAAATGGAGATATTAAATTATAAGTGTCCCATTTGGCGTTTGAACTATTATCACAAAAAAATAGCACCCTATGATTTTTCATGAATGGAAGATGATTGATCAATGTTTTTGGGTAACATGGGATCTCTCAAGTCAGGACTTGTTACTATGATTTTTCATGAATGGAAGATGATGTCAATGGGGTAGCACTGGGACCTGTCTCTTGTCAGAGACAAACCTCTAGAGAAGGTCGGTTCTTCTTCCTAATCCTAATGATAAAGTTACACCTACTACTGAAAATGCAACTATCTAATCCTATTCTAACAATCCAAGGTACTGGAGGAAGAGAGAGGTGCATGAAAAGGTAAATCCTAAACTAATAGAGGTGATAACACCAAGAACAAGGGGAAAGAAACTCTCCAATTAGGGGAAATGAGAGAAAATGAAGAAGGAGAGGGCATAAATGAGAGTCACAAACTATAAGCAACATTCAAACTTCCATTTTCACACAATGCACAATAGAAATAAACCCTACAAAGTGAGAATACATACACAACATACCTACAAATGCATGAAAAGGAAAGAACATGCAATAAAACACAAGCTAGGGCAGATAATAGCCACAAAACATGAATTATATTGCCTTAAGAAGTTGCACAGATCATTACAATGAAGGGAGAAGGCATAAACACATTGTAAAATCCAAATCTAAGGCCTGCAACTCAAGAACACTTGTGCAACACTTTGAAATGATGCCCTTGTATTCTAAGAGGGTCCAACCTTTACAAATGAGCATCATTTTACAATATATAGAAGATGGGAGAGAGAGGGGAGGGAAAAGAGAGGGAAACTCAAATTTATTCCTTCAACCACCAACATCATGCATTGAATGTCTAAAAATAGGCATGGGCACCTTGTCAAGAGCATTTCCCATGATAATTTTCTTGTAGGAGAAGGAATGGGCACCATACCTCATCAAATCTAGTAGTTGAGCTACATGGAAGTGCTCTTTTAATGCTAATAATTTTTTCCTCTTTTCTATTCACCAAACCCTACCAAATTTAGTATTTCTTGTTTCTATGTTACAGTACATGATGAGAACTTTCCAACAAGTCTAATTTTGTGAAATTTGGAGTTGCAAAGAGAAATTTATGTCCATCGGAAGTTCAAGAGCTTGAAAGAAACATGACGAGGTACCCTACGAGTAGTATAACAAACCAAATTAATGTTTATGTGGAAGGGTTACATGAATCATCCAATCAATGAATTAGAGGATGAGTAGAATCTGTCACTTTGTTCTTGTAGGGCCTGACTTACCCACTTTATCTAAACTTTCTGCCTCGTAACCTATATCATCCTATTAGGAACCGATAGAACAGGGGAGAATTTTGTAAGGTTCCCACAATGCCTACTTTTTTTTATCTAACCGAAACCCTGCCCCCTAATTGGATTTCATGGTAAACTAAGGAACATGATGAATAGTTGTTGTTCTACCAAAGGTTTATTTGGTCAATCTTGTCCCAAATTCATCCATTTTTCTGATTTTTAGCCAAGTATCGAAAAGGGAAACCGTAAGCAAGCGAATAGAGTGTCCTAGCAGACTTTGGTTGTCTCCATTTTTGATCAACTTATACCTACCAAAATCCAAGTAGAAGTGAAATTTATCAAAATAACCCAAGTGTATTTTGGATAACATGTCTATTATATCTATGCTAATCATTGTGTGAGTTTTCATCAAAAGTCTTACCACAAGGATGATTAAGATCTAACTAAAGAGGGATAGAATAGAAATCGATAGATTTCATTAACCTTAGAAAATAATATCTAAGGGGGATATGCAATCTAGTTAAAATTCAGGTGTGTAGGTTTTTGTTGTCATGTTAAATGTCTAGCATGCAAAATTTAAAATTTTGGTCATGACAACCAAACCCACACTTGAAATTCTTTTTCTCAGTCAATGTAAACCTTTCCTCCAACCATCATTTCAATTGTGTCACCCTCATTATGGTCAAGAGGAATGTGATAACATGATTTTCAAGTGTGTTTCATGTGCAAATAAGTGTACCTATTTTTATTCTTAAATTTATCGAGAATTTTAAAATAATAGTGCTCTGAAGGCTCCAAAAAGGTTATTTTTGGTATTTTTATCATTGGTGGACATCCTCCAAAATCTTACATGGAAAATTAAAATCATTTTTGTATTTTTATGGGACATCAATGAATTTTTCAAGTAATTTTAGTAATATTATGTGGGGATAATTGAGGTCAAGAACAAGTTAAACAAAATCAGGTCTTTTTGGGAAATGGGGAATGCGTGTTTCAAAGAAGTTAGTCACCTTGTTTGAATGGTTTCATAAGACTCATGAAGTTTAGGGAGCTCATTTAATAGGTATTGAAAGATGATAAATCCTACTTCATGTTTTAATAATCAAAGAAGAATTATGGGAGTATAAATGTGGAAACATGTCCATCGGTGCAACACAATATTTTTTCCGCAAGGTGGAAATTGCTTGAAGGGTTTAAGAAACCTAGAGAGGAGTAAGGATCCCAATAAAATTTTACCCTCCTCATGGTCCATGTGTTATATTGGCTCATACTCATTCTAGACTCTGGTGGTAACTAATCTTATCAACACACGTGCAAGGGATAAAGTGGAAAATGGAATTAAATGGAAAATTAAAAATTGAATCGGGTATTAAAAATGGTGGAAATTGATTCAATGGGTCATTTGTAGTCAAAATAATATAATTTTTTCCCTCTAAACTCCATGTGTTTCTCCCGAGCCTCGAAAATCCACTTCTTATCCTATTTTCATATTGAGATTGATGACATCAACATTCCAAGAAGCTTGGTCAGGTTTACGTAGGAATGGTGTCCCTTTTTCTAACTACTAAGGGGACATGGGGACACAAAAGTGTGTTCCCTTGTGGATGAGTTTCTTTCGACACTTAAGTGACAACTTAAGTGGTTAGGAGGAGGTTATAAACTCACTTTAAGTCATTTTGACTACTTTTTATGGAGGATAGACCCTTGACAGCCATTTGAACGTGTGATTTCCCCATGTCCCTTTGTCCTAACAACTAATGGGACATGGGAACACAAAAATTTGTTCCCCTATGGAGGATACTTTTTTTCACTTAAAAGTGACAATTTGGGTCTTAAAAACAGGTTATCAACTCACCATTCTTGCAAATTTTTACCTCCTCATGGGAGATTCACCCATGGAACATTTTAGATAGGTGGTTGTTCATTTATCCCTTTCCCCCAAAATTTTAGGGTGAAACCACACCTCTAACCTCCACTTGACCCAGGATGAGCTTATTTGAGTTAAATGTGGGTTAAGGTGTGCATATGGAAGGGAAAATAAATTTGAATGAAGGAAAGTCATCTAAATGCATAACTTAACCATTTTTCACCTCATTTGTGTTATTTTATTTCCCTCATTGTTGATGGTATGTTTTTATGCTACCAAAATCTCTTCAAACATCCGCCATGCCAAAACCTTTTTTTCTCCTATCTCTAAAACCCCATGTTCATTTGCCATGAAATTTTAATTGTAGATTCCTTGCAAAAAAGTATTTATGAATATTTTTTACATGAATCCATTGATGCTACATACAATTTTTATATCCATTTTAAAAAATCATCTAAAAATGTGTTTTCTCAGATCTACCAAAACCTGACAATTGAAATCCTTCAAAAATTGGAGCAAAGCATTCTTATGAATTAGGTAAAGTTTTGAGAATAATTTCATTCCATTCCAACATTGGGAAGAACCATATATAAAAATAGTAATCCTTCATAAATATCATTTTCTATAAATAGTAAGTGCTAAAAATAGTTCATTTTTAGAGTTTCCATTTCTCTTTGAACATCAAGGAAACTCAAAATTACCAAAATAAACAACTAACAACTAAAATGGACTTCTAAAAATCGAGATTACTAAAAATAGTAAGTGACAGGATAATGGTTAATGGACATGTATGTTGAGCCCCCATGATGAAGAAAGAAAATTTGGATGTGTTTGAAACAATACAAATCTTCATAGGGGTTGACATATTTGTAAGTTCACACTTGGCTCATTCAGTTGAATGAAGGAGAAATTATTCTATTTGGAGAAGAATACCTTTTTCAATGAGTAACAAGTAAGATGTAATTTTTTTAATATATTGGGGTTGATTCCATTCAAAAAGAAAACATCTATGTTAGGAAGGTGAATTTTGAAGCCAATAAGAGAAAGGTGATTATCTTCATGTGTTGGCTTTGACCTTGTGCTCGTAATGAGTACCATGTTTACAAGAATGGGAAATCATCTCAATTTAATATGTTACAATTCACTTAGTATTGTTTTTAACCACTCATTAAAAAACCTTGAGGTGTGTCCACGTATCACAAGAATAAGCATTTGTAATCATTGTGTTCTGGTTCAAAAAGTGGTCAACAAAAATAACTTCATTCAAGGTCCATCAAGATGGAGTCTTCATCATTAGGATCTTTCCCATCTCTAGATTCCCACTTCTCTCCCTCTATCTTCTCTTTATTCTCTCTCTAATTTTTAATTCTCCATTTTAAATTTTACTTTGTCTCTTTCGTCCTATTCACTTAAGTGACCATTGTAATTTTTCATTGTAAAATTCCCCTTATCATTAATAAGAAAGGGGCTTATTTTTATTTCCTAGAGGAATGTGAAAGGTCACAAGTGGTAGGACTATGAAAGGTTATGTGGGGGTAGATGAAGAGATGGATTGTAAAGCTATAAATTGGAATGGCTTCTCCATTCCAAAGGGTTAGATTTTCTTGGTTGATAGCTCCCATTGTCTTACTACAAGCAAGAAACTACAATTCTTCTATCTTTTTGTCTTATATTTTCCTCTCCATCTCAACTTTAGTCCATGATCATGGTTACTTTTGTAATATTATGCAAATAAACTATTATTTACTTATGTTTTGTTCCTTATTCCTTGACATGGTGTCTTCTAATTGATAACTTGGAAATATTCTAGTTTTATGTCAATAAACTCAGCTTGTTATTTATTGAGTAAAATCCCCTTCTCACTTTCTCCCTCTCTCTGTATACACACCTTTCCTCCACCTCCTTTTGCACACAAATTTAGTGGAGTTTTCCTATGTAATTCTTGGTCGAAAGGCCACCCATGATGGTTAGAGTAGTGTAAATATTTCTTGTTTTCAATAAATGGAGCTTCCTTGTTCCAAAAATAGGGACCTAGTCCCAGAGAGTTAATAGTAGGATTAGGCTCATTAGATTTTCTCTTAAAGGTATATTTACTTTGGAATTTTTTACTAGATTGATTGGAAGTATTATCACCATACTTAATCTTTCCCATAGAAAGTAACTTGTTTTCACATTCTTTAAGAGTATGACATAAATGATCAAAATAATGAAAATAATCAAATAGCACACATTCTTGAATATGAGGTTAGAGACATTATATTAATGAATCTTACAATTCAGGTTTAGCCAATACATTGTTCATTTTAATAAGATTACTCTTATAACACAAAACATAGTTACTAAGATGCTCATTAGATCCTTTCTTCATTTTAGCCATTTGTGCATATAATATTTTAGTTCCAACGTTCATATAAAAATGTGTCCATAATAGATTTCCTAAAGGAATGAAATATCTGATAGAGTGTAGAGGTAAACCATATAACCATCATAAAGAATTTCTGTAAACTCCTAGGAAAAAACTCAGTCTGACAATGTATCATCACAAGCATAGTCCAAGCATGCAATATGAAATGATCTAAGATGCTATTGTGGATCTCCATGACCGTAAAAAGAGTAAAATTAGGTGAAACAAAATTAGGGGAAGTGGGTAAGAAGAAACTTTAGGTGCAAGAGGAATATGTAGGAGAAGTGAAGAATCAAGAGAGGGAGAAGAAGATGAAGAATACCTATTTGTCGAATTTGAGCCTATAAATCACAAGATAAGGATTTTTAGGCATGGGTGCCTAAAGAGGTACTAGGTTGGATATGAGAAATGATAGGGGAAGAAAAGTGAGTGTTAGGTGTGGGAATAGGAATATGGATGGCAGATGCCCTCGTATTGGTGGGAGGAGAAGAAATTAAAATACAAGATGTCGGAGCCTTGGTGGGGATAACAAAATTAATCATAGGGGTTGAATTAGATAATTGTTGTTCCTCTTCACAAGAAGCATATGATAAGAGATCCAACTTCATAAGATGGTCAACAATGTATGTATTTAGGCCTTTAATATTTCAGCAATAAATTCATGAGAATCCCTAGCCATAATATGAAACAAATAGATCCGATGTGCACAATTTGATAATCGGGTTCACCAAATGATTTAACAAAAATAAATCTTAATCAGGGGACTAGAATAAATCAGATATATAAGAAACATGCAATATATCAACATAAACGATGAGTAAGTGCAACCAAAAAGAGGATAAGAGTGACTTAGCTAATATTTGGCTGTTTGGATTGGATTTTTCTAGATTTTGGTGGAACAATCTTAGTATAGACTATGTATGCTTTGTCTAGAAAATAGTGATTTACAAGTTATTATGGACAATATCGCCTTAAGGGGACAAAATTCTGGCTCTAGTGTTTGAATTGGGTGCTAGTGTCTTAGGAATGGGTGTAGATCTAGTTCTTTTAATGTTTGATAATTTTTCCTTCACTTTGCTCTATGTCACATCAACTTTGTTGTAGGGTTCTCCTATTGCACCTATACTTGTAAAAAAACTACTTAACTACACAAAACTCAAGCACAAATTAGACTAAATAAAATATAAAAATTCTTGAGTTAGACTAACCTTAACTGGTCACTCCAATGTGATTTTCACTAAGTGCTACACTAAATTTTAGACTCAATATTGTGTGTGTGTGTGTGTGTGTGTGTGTGTGTGTGTGTGTGTGTGTGTGTGTGTGTGTGTGTGTGTCATAGAAATAGTTTCCCTTGAAAATAGATTACCCTTGTGCAAGTTGCACTAAGATAGTAGGCTAAAATTAATCTTCCCTCGGTATAAAGTGTGTCATGAAATTCAAAAGATTCCAAAGAATGATGTAACCCAAACACATTCCTTAATTTTATCCTTTTTCTCGGGTAGTAGATAGAGACTAATAGCATAGTACCACGTTAGAATAGTTAGTAGTTTATGTTATATATGATTCCCTTGTTTTAATTTTGACATTAACAACACTAGAATTCAAATCGATGTGATCAATAAATGTTTAGAAAATATAAACAAGTGGTGTGTAATTTTAAAATGTAAGAACACAAGAAAAGGGATAGAAGCACCCACAAGGGGACAATAGCATCGATCGCCGCTTACTATCCCTAACTTGGCACTTATGTATATAAAGTTCCAAAGATAAATCATGATGTCCAAAAGTAACAAGATAACTCCTAAACACTAGATGATGAAAGCATGGAAAGGTAAAACAATGTCAATGTAAAGAAAAATAAATGTTATTAATGTCTAGTTTTCTTGCTTAGGAATCATGCATATAATGACATACTAGAGGCATAATGTAATAGTAATAAGTGCATAATTTTGTGTCTACATGATGTGATAATGGATATAGGAGAGGGTAAAGTACTTAGATGATGGACCATATGCAACTACGAGTATCACCCATGATCATTGATGATTAGATTGAGTCTCATATATGTTGTACAAACTTTGGATATCCAAAAGGTCATCATTAGGATAATTTTGCAATGAGTCTTATGTCACAAGACAGATGTATCAATACCACTATTTTTGCTAATGGCATGTAGGGATACTTTTGAGGTTAAGATTTAGTTCAATTAGGATACAACCATATGTGTGCAACTAGTGCATGATCTATATAAGATTCGGGTGAGGCAATAGATGGTGGTAAGGCCTATCATACTTTTGTTAGCCTATATATATTGTTGGATCACAAATTATAAGTGCACAGTACACCGCTTTATATAAGTATATTGAGATTCCCTAAGGATTTTATTGTGGGAGAGAGGTCGATAGTGAGACACGTGGAAGGTTTTAGGAGATTTCCACATGTTAGGAGGAATATGTGGTATGAGAGCCCTATAAAGGGTCAATGGACTACTAGACTAAATATTCCACTATAGTTCTAGCCAAGGGGATATATGATATTATATGGCATTACATGTGGTGGGTGGAGATAAACCAATGGATAGGGTACCTTTACAATTTAGGTGTCTAGATCATCTCTGAGGCCCCACCTCTCCCAAAGTATCAAAAATACATGTTAGAGAGAGATGAGGAAGAGTGGCATCATTGGTAGTCATACCACCATTACGACCATGTTGAGTGAGTTTTTCCCCACATCTAAGTGGTAGGTGGTAGTGACAGATGGGAGTTGGATATGGATAAGGACCTTAGGTATTGGAGGTCAAGGATAGACCTTAGAGACAACCTATGAGAGAGGAGGAGAGAGTAGTGAGGCCTCATGGATGACACCATAAGTGGTGACTACAAAGGCCTAAAGGAGGATATTTATAAGATATAGGGGCTGAAATAGCTACATACATGACGGGTAAGCTAGGGAAAAGGGATGGGGATCCATGGAGATCACCCGTGGTATCAGTACCTCAAGATATGTGGGAACGATTGGTATCAACATGCTATCTAAGGTATGAGCTTGCTATATGAGGTATGAGGAGGTGAGAGTAGTTTTGAGAGGCCAAAAATATGGAGTGGTTGTAAGAGAGCATCCCATGTAACCAACTAATCCTTAAGAGTAAGATTGATAGGAAATTTTTATGATTAGATAGGTATTGAATGGATATCTAATAGGTGGATGGTTTATTTTGTAGGGCATACTATAAATGATGATAATAGGATGATCAAGGATACACTTCATGAGATCCTAGATGATGTCTTGGATTTGATGGATGTAACCGTGATGATGGATCCAAAGATCAACGATATTCATATAATTGATAGGTGCCTTTAGAATCATGGGAGGGTGGCTCATGAATTGAAGAGGTATAAAGATACCATAGCAGTTGACAAGTGTAGGAAATATTTCATCCTTGGTGTAGGGAATTTTTCCATGAATAGATAGTGTTGACATGAGAGTAGGAAACAAGACTGTTTGATACAAAGGGATGGAAATGCGCAAGGTAGAAAATGTGACCCATATTATGGTGTTAGAGGTTTGGGTAGCTATAATAGAGGGAGAGGCTTGGGATCTTGGTCTAAAGACACATAGTTAACTTGATCCTTATGCGTGACTAGTAAAGCACGAGAAAAGCGAGACTATGCTTGTGATTTGTGTGAGAATAAATCAATATAATTTTCCAAACATGGGATTATCCTAAAGTTTGGGACCTTGTGACTATTTCAACCCTCCGAGAGAATGTTGGCTCTTCTCCCTAAACTAGTGCCACAACTAACCCGAAATGCGAAAGATAACTAATCTAATCCTACTCTAATGCTTTCCAAGGAGACGGGGATAGAAGGATGCATGAAAATTAAAACCTACACTAAGAGGGTGATACACCAAGAAGAGGGGTGTTGAACAATATCCTACATGAGAATGAAAAAAAGTAAAATGAAGAGGGTGGTCAAGCACCATAGATCATTATACAAGTGACAAACCCATTTCCATTAAGCACAATCAAATCTAGACCTGTAATAGATAAAGGACATACACAATATACCCATAACATGAATAAAGGTAAGCTAAAACAACAACACCAGACTAGGATAGATAACAATCAAAAATATGATTTTATTGCTCCAATTATTTTACACAATGATTCATTACATGGGAAAGAGGCAAGATTTCTATTACAAAGCTCCAAAAATGGAGGCTATAATTTCCACAAATCACTCACAGGTGAGAGAGAAGGGAGGGCAGATACAAGAATGTCCAACATTGTAAAAATTCCCTCCATTACATTTTATAGAAGAATGAGGTGAGAGAGAAAGAGAAAATCTTGAATCCATGCTCCAACCACCCCCAAAATTCATCATGGCACCTACAAAAATAATGGGCTTGCTTACACATCCCATGCTTGCTTGTACTTTTCCTTGTGCATTAAAGAATGGCTCCCATACTTGCATTTGCTCCAAAATTATACCCCAATATGGTTCCCATGGCCATGTATCTTCATCATGATTTTTACCTACCAAGTGCATTAATTTTCCATTTTTGGTCATTTTATGATGAGGGGCTTTGAATAAGCTTTCCAATGAGTATAATTTTGTGATATTTTGATAATATGAGTGGAATTTATGAATATTTAAGCAAGGGTCGGTTTTAGGGTCATATCCTCCACCTACCCCACCTAACTCACCACATGGCTCACCATTTAGCTTCGGTGTGGGCTTTGCATTTGCATTAGCATGGGTGGTGAGTGACTTGCGTCATAGTTTCAAATCCCCACCTCTAATTCACCTACCAACTCATCATTAGCTCGATGTGTTTGACCTTTTGTGTCGAGTTTGAGATTTAGAATGCACTTACATCAAGCTCATGGGGTGTGTTTACACCATGTTTCCCCACCTTGAAAACCCGACCACCATCCCCAACATGCCATCCTCCGACTTTCCTATGTGTCGTGAAGATTCACACTCCGACATGCCTTCACCCTATGTAACTCCGGTCCGTGTCACCCGACATGCCATCTCCGATGCATTATGCATCCCAAATCCCAACACACTATGCTATGTGGCTTCAATCCTATTTAGCACCCAAAATGCCCTACCATGATCCATGAAATGTGTCATTGCATTATTAAACCCACGCCTAACACCTATCTCCATGATGGCCCCGTCAAGCATTGGATGTGTCGACGACCAACTCGCCACGACCAATCATGGCTCGCCCAAGCTATGTATAGAAATAAGCCCTCCTTTTTGCATAGGATAGTTTGACCGAGCTAGAAAATGGCCCGACTTGCTATTTAGCTCACCGAGTAGCTTGGCAAGTTGTTTTCAGCTCGGTTCTTGATTAACCCCTAGGGAAATTTTAATTTAATTTTTGAAGTTCTTCAGGATTTTTTAGATTTTGTCAATGCCAAAGGAAGGGAAGGCCCCAAAATTCCCCGAAGTGAATTTCATATTTTTCTAATTTTTCTCATTTTTTTTTGAGAGTTTGCCCAGAGGCATATTTTCACCATTAGGTGGAGTTCTATGTCTTTTAGGACCAAGAAGAGGAAAATTTTCTCTGCTTATTTCAAACCCTCTAAATGACCTATAATGCTCCTAAAATGTGAAATCTCACTTGTGCCCCTCAGTTACCCTATGAAGTCATGTCCAGTGTCCGAGTCAATTCTACCTCCTGTTGTCCAGTTTTCCCAAGGGGGAAAAATGGATAATAAATTTGGTGACTCGGTAGGGTCATCTCGCCTTTGCTAGGTGAAGTGACTAGAAGCCCGAATGCATCCATTGGGCAAGGAGTCTCCTTTCTTCTAGCCTAAAACCGATCAAACCCCTAAAATTGGTCTTGGAAACTACTTGATCACCATTGGCCTAAATTGGCCCACTACTCACACTCTAATTTGTAAAAAATATTTTGAATAAGATTTATGTGAGTAGAAAATTGTTCAGAACCCTGAAATTTTCCTTTATCTTACAAATCTGACCTATGGAGTGGAAAAGGAGCACTCAAAACTCGTTCGTAAACCGAGGCCATGAAACACTTGTGACACACAAGTAAGTTTCCCCCGAATATGATTCTTGAATTCCTACAAAGGGTACTAAAATATCACATGTTGATCTATAGGAACAAGAGGATGAAACTCATTAAAATCCATCCCTAATCAATTTTAGTTGCTCAGTATTCAAATCTTTTGAGGTCTACAACCTGCTCCCTTCCACTTTGAGCTTCATGTTCAACATTATTTTCCAAGATCATACTAGATTTGTGTAATGGTACAACCTAGAGAAATAAAACTTGTGCTAATAGAACTTAAGGAAACCGAAACCTATACTACAACAAGACAATGTGCACAAGCACTTAGAGGAATTGAAAACCTAAAGTAATATGTACAAGGGTGAGAATATTCCTTCTAGTAATAATGCTTGAGATAGATCCCATTGACTAGAATCTGAATTCCACTCCATCCTACTTAGATAGCTAGAAATTGGTGTTAACCTTGCATCATGTGACCATATAGGATGGTTTGCATTACATGCTCTCTTATTTCTTCAAATTCCATTGATTCTACATACCTAGCTTCCATAGGCTCAAAATCGGACAACTATAGCTGCTTCATGAGCTCTAATGTCAGTAACTCAAGTGATATGAGCATCACCGCTTCTTTCCCATAGACTAATGTGTATGGAGAGATTCATGTAGACCTATTTGGTGTTATCCTATCAGCTCACAAGGCTGATTTGAGGTTGGTATGCCACACTCTCTCGATTTTCATCCGAGTCCTCCTAATGATCCTTGGCAAGTTCTTGTTATTTGACTCTATTTGTTTGTTACCCTCGGGGTAATAATTTTATGAGTTTCTTAAATAGATCATGTTCTTAACAACCCATTATGTGATCTTTGTGCCAAGGAATTTCAAAGGGTTATCTCGATATGTTTGTCAGTCGGGACTCCAAATCTTGTGACAATCCCTTCATAAAAATTTAGTACATTGGACTCATTTTCTTCCTTGAGTAACACCGCCTTGGTCCAATTGGTGAAGTATTCTATTGATGTTAGAATCCACTTATGGCCTAGGATTGCTTTTGGTTTGATGCTCCAATGAATTCCAATCCCCACTACATGAATGTATGATCAAATGTGATTGGATGAAGGGGCAGCATTGCTAGTTTCTCCTTTCCCGTGAAGAATGCACATTTTTTTCATTTATTTACCCAAGTGTAATAGTCACTAAACACTAGAGGCCAATAGTAGCATGCCTTCATAATATTGAGATTTTTCACTCGTGGAGAAAAATGACCTCGAAATTCTCCATCGTGTAACTCATGTAGCACTTTTTTAATTTGACTCGTAGGAACACATCTTAGAGAACTCCATTCACATCCCTTTTGAACAAAACACCATCAATGAGCACATATGGAATGGCTTAGAGCCTAAAGTATCTCCTCTTTGCTCTACTCATCTCTAGAGGGCATAGACCTTTTTGTAGGAAATTAATTAGATCCCGAGTCTAATGAGGAGTATGCATGTTATCATTTATTTGTTCTTGATTATCCCGCAATACTGCAGTCTCTTCTCAATCATTTACCTCAACATGTTGACTAGAATCCATTTTCTCACACAATCCATTTCCATGGAATAACTTAGTGACCTTGATCTCTATGTCATATTCCACGACATGATTGATCCAACTCCGACCTTTTATCATTCAAGTATTTTTTCAAAAGAAAATACTTGACCCCGCATGAGACACTAACAATGGTATCATGTTGTTTGAGACTAAGTGCCCGAATTTCTTCAAGCTTCTAATGATAGCAAGGAAATGTTTTTCAATGAATGAGTACCTTATTTCGTAGTCTTCTAATCTCTGGATGAAGAAAGAAATGGTTTATTTGGATCCCTCCTTATTCTCGTTGCACCAAGATTGCGAAATTGTGTCCGAACTATCGAAGGCATAGAGCATGAAATCCTTGGAGAAGTTTGGATTAATGAGAGTTGGAGCTTGGGATATTACACATTTGATGGCTTCAAAACTCTCCTTTCTCTCCATTTTCCATTTGAAACCTTCCATATTCTTCAAATCATAGTCAATGGCTTCACGAGAGTGGAAAAATTTGGTACAAATCTGTGAACAAAATTGATTCTTCCCAAGAAACGTTGGAGATCCTTCTTATGGCTTCGACAATGGCAATGCTCGAATGACTTCTACCCTTTCTCGGATCGATAGTCACCCTTCCTTAGACACTATATGGCCAATAATTTTTCCCTAATAATCCAAGAATATGCACTTTTTGGGATCCAAAGACACTCGAATCTTGCACACCTTTGAAACACTTACCTAAGGTGAAATATATGACTTGTTGCATTCTTGGAAAACACTATGATGTCATCCAAGTGTACAAGAACTATTTTGTTGATCAATCCTTTGAACGCCATGTCCATATCCCTCTTGAACATAGCTCTAGCATTTAAAAACCCAAATGGAATCTTCCTATAAGTGTATGTCCCCCACTTTGTAGTGAAATCCATCTTGAATTGGTCCTCTTCTTTCACCATTATCTGATTGTATCCCGAATAACCGTCCTGGCAATGAGAATGTTTCGACCTAGCTACTACTTGTAGAATTTTCTCCATAGAGGGAAGAATATAGTGACATTTGAGAGATTCCATGTTCGAGTCTCGAAAGTCCACACATAGCCCGATCTCTCCATTTATTTTCCTGACTGGTACTAGATTTGCAACTAAGCTCGAAGTGCTTAATCGTAAAGATGATGCTTGCCTCTATCAACTTATTCAATTCTTTCTTCATAAGAGGTTTGATGTGGGGATTCACTGGTATTTGTTTTTATCTCGATAGGATTAGCTTCAAGATCCAATTCAATAGTGCGTTATGCCAACTTAGGATTAAATCCTTTCAAGTCCTCGTAGCTCCAAGCAAAGACATATGGGAATTCTTGGTAAAGCTATATGAAATCATATTTTTCTTGATCGCACTCACCTTCCCAATTTGGAGCACTTTTCCTTCTCCAACCGAGATAGGCTCAAATCTCCACCCCTTACTTGAATATTCACCTTTTACTTCCGAAATTGATCATTTGGGTTGAAGATAAACTCTAAATTCATGAGGCCCTTTAGAAATTTTTTTGTCCACAACGCCTACTTGATCCCCATACTTCTGCTCTAATTTATCATGATTCCTAGCTAAGAACTCAACTTCTTCTTGTAGGAAATTGGTGATTTTTTTATCATTCTCAAACACTTGACAATTAACGTCATTATCCGTAATTGCTGGCCTCATGACCACTTTGATATAGGGTTGTGTTTTATCCCTCTTAATATTGTCACCGCATCAAATTTTTCTCCAATTATCGCAAGCTTGTCTATAGCCTCATTCTTCTTTCTTGGTATGGAATTGATATTGAATGATTTGAAATATTCAATAAGATCCCATACCCGTATCTTGTAGATTTTAAGAAGATTATTCTTTCTTGCATTGACCCCTTGGACCTCGATTCACAATAAACTCAAGTTATCTCCAAAACTTGCAAGTTCCTAATACCTCTTTTCCTTTCCCAATGCATTATGTGAATCAATGCCTCATACTCGATTGCGTTGTTAGAAAAAGTGAACTAAAAATGGAAATTTGAGTAGTAATTTATACCTTTTGTGACATCAACAATGCACCTCCTCTAGCACCTTTCTTACTCCTTCAATCACAAAGAACAGCTTATCATATTGCATTATCATCCTTATCTTCTATCTTGGTGAGGTTGGGAATGGGTGGGTTTTCTTCATGTAGACAATAAATGCATAGTTCCACCTCCTCTATATCCTTGTATGGGTCATAGCCATGCTTTTTATGGGCCCAATCATTAAGTGTTAGATCCAAATATTCTTGAATTTAGTATCTGTTTCATAGGTTTCTAAATAATCTTCCTGTTCAAATACTGCACAATTAGCATTTATTAGGCTTGTCTCGATAAGAAAAGGGCAAAAATCGGTGGCAAATCGATAATAGACACATCCTGTAGGAATTTAACATTCGGGCATGCATGTAGTGTAAGGGTTAACTCTTTCATCACCCTAACTTTCCCTATTATTGTACCATATAGTTACACCACTCCTTTGGATATGGACTCATACTTTAATCCTAAACTATCAAAGCAATCGCTTAGGCATTACGGAACTGCTTGCATGAGTAAATCAATCATGCGATTGTGCACTAGTTGATCCCCGATGATCAAGGACACATAGAAAGTGGAGTTTGAAAATTTTTACTTGGTTGACCTTTTTCTTGTCACGATGTATTAGTGATCACCCTCTCCTAATTTTTTGATGTCTCATTTGAAACAGAACAATTGTCCATAGTTTTTGTAATAGATCTCATTGTCCCAAAATTGCCAAAGAATTCCCATGGAAATATTGATGTTGTTCCTTTTCATTTGATCAATAATATTAAAATGAGAAGGGTTTTCCTTACGCTTACCCTTACTTGGCACTACCTTTTTGGTGCTTGAATTGGTACATGGGTTGTTGCACCTAGTTCCCTAGGTTGATTTTACACATTTGAAGTTGTACCCGACTTGATAACACCTTGTAACATGGTAGGTGGTCAGAAACAACCGGATTAGATGATTTCCCCCTCTATGTTCTTATTATTTAAGTGTGTGTTAGATGATACACCCTAGAAAGTACATTGATTGTCTCCAAAAATTCTTCTATTCGCGAATTGATTAGTATGGCCTAGGTGTCCGAGGTGCCTTTTGTGAACTAGCTTGCACTTGTTGATTTTCCTCTTGACTCTTCTCTTAAGGCATGCCAACAATTTATACCACCAAGGCCTAATTTGATAAATCTTGGAATTATGTTGTTTGATCATAGGGTTGGTCGTATGGAGTATACCATTCATACTCGGTGCCATGTTGTCCTAAACCAAAAATAGAGCCCTTGATGTTGATGTTGTCTTTTTGGGATAATAGGGATGGAATTATTTAGCGGCAGGAGGTTTCCTTTGATTTTGATTAGTAGCTTGAATGGTGGCTTATTTTTCCGATGTGGGGGCCTAGCTTGATAATGAGAAGAATAGGGTCGGAAATTCTGGGAATGTTGCCTCTTAAGTGCCACTAACTCTTTCCCAAAGGTTTATTGCCCTTGACTACTTCTTACGACACTTTCTTGAGCTCCCGAAATTCGAATGAATTTCCTAAAGAAGTGGAAGCCTCACTATTTCTTTGATTTCTAGGAGTTAGAATAAGGGATGTCTCTAATTGATCCATAGGGATCTAGAAAAACACACCACTTCATCAATTCCATCAGCACCAAGAAGGAGAAACAAGAAAAGTGAGAGAAAAATGAGGTAAACAGAGGTTCTGGATAGAATCGCCACTCAGCATAGTGGCGGTTTCAAAACCGATGCCTGTAGGGTGACGGTCTTGAAACCATCACCAGCCCAGGGCAAGGGTCCCGAGACCGCGGTCCACGCACAAGGTGGTGGTCCTGACACTTTCAAATAGAAAAGAAGAATGGAATGCGAGTGGACGTGTTCTTGAAGCGCCCAATCGTGTCTCTTCCCTTCCATGCCCTTTCACATCCTCCAGTGCACATGAGGACATGGGAAGGCCTATAAATACATGAAAGGAGCAAGAGAATAGGCATTCGAAGATCCAGAGAGATTGAGAAGTAGAGTTGTTATCCAAAATAAGCCCCTTGCTTATTTTTGGCTAACTCCCTTCATTCCTTCCTCCCTTGTGCCTCAGTCAGAATTTTTTTACTTTTTAGGCACTCAAAACCTTCTAGAAATGGCACCATTAGATAGAGCTCCTTCTCAGCTTTCCAGAAAGGTAAATTTTTCCTCCTAACTCCATGTATTTTTGAAGTTATGGCTCGGCGGAGTTTTTGTGGGAAATTTTCCCTAGACAGGCCCGCCGGCCAATCAGAGAGTGCCACGTCAGCAATCAAGTGGCGGATAGAGGAAAATGTAGAAATTTTACTAAGTGTTTGGCAATGGAAAAATTCCCATGGAAGGCCTGAACAAATGAGCAGAAGTTGAACCGGCAGAGGAAGATAAGAATTTTTGCCAAAGTGTTTAAAGGAGGCACAAAGGGGAAATTTTGGCCCATAGGCCCGCCGACAAATCAAATCAAGCCATGTGTCACCACGGCGTCGCGGGGCGGAGGTATGAGAGGAAATTTTCCTTTTTGCCCAAGTGTGAAAAATCAAAAAGAAAACCCGCCCCCTAAAACTCCGAACCAATGAGCAGAAGCCACGTGTCCTAGGGGGCGTCGGGCGTCGAACCGGTGGAGGAAGATAAGAATTTTTGCCAAAGTGTTTGAAGGAGGCGCGAAGGGGAAATTTTGGCCCGTAGGCCCGCTAACAAATTAGATCAAGCCACGTGTCACCGGGCATCAGGGGCAGAGGTACGAGAGGAAATTTTTCTTTTCACCTAAGTGTGCAAAATAAAAGAAAACCCACCCCCAAAACCCGAACCATTGAGTAGATACCACATGTCCTGTGGACCGTCGAGGGTCGAGCACGGGAAAAGTTGGGATTTTTTCCCAAAACAAAATCAAAGGAAATATTGAAAGGGAAAGCCCACTCCTAAAGCCCACATCTAATAGGGTTTTTCTACGTGTCTAGCTTGGGGAAGTGATCAACAGTGGTGGAAAATTTGAAAGGAAAGGTGCGCACCGAATCAAATCATGCCACATGTCCTCGAGTCTTCGTCCGGTGAAGAATTTTTGGAAATTTTTCCAAAGGCCAAAAATGGTGAAAATGAGGTGGGGAGAGCCCGCATCTAATCCAAATGTGCCACATGGCACCAGGCCTGTGGGGCGTGGAGATTTTTAGGGAAATTTTCCCAAATGCAAAAAGTGGGAAATTTTCAAATTTTTGTCCCGCCAACCATTTCTCGGCCCTGTTTTGCCCTAAATGTTCAGAGGGGCATAACTTTTGATCCAACTCGGTTTTTCACATTCTTTATATCAATGGAAAGCTGGTGAAATTATCTACATGATTCCATGGTCAATTTTGTGTTTTGGTGGAGTTTGGAGAGAGAAAATTGGAAAACACCTCTGGCACGTGGAAATGAACAAAACTGACATTTCAACCACCATTTTTAATGCAACATGGCTCGCATTCTCTCCCAGCATGGTCAAAAATGTTAGGGAGTGGACTTTTGAGGATGCCCATGTTGTTTTAATGCATTTTGGTTGCTGGTTGAAGCTGCTCCAATGTTTTCCCACGTTTCTCTCTCCTGAGCTCAAATGGGCATTGTTAAAAGCCAAATTTGGCTCATTTTGAAAGGGTTGGACATTTTTATGTTTTACAGGCTCCTTCTTTCACCCTAGAAAGTGATTTTGTGGAATACCAAACCTCTTTCAAGACTACAACATGTTTTCTACCTTTCTGTTGATGTAATGCATGTATTTTGATATTGGAAAATGACAATGCAAGCTCTGTGAATGAGTTTCAGTCCTCTTCTTGTGTTGTTTGATTCATTCATGATCTTCAATTACATTCTATCAGTTTGTGTATGATGTTTTGTTGCATCTCTATAATCTGTGTCAATCTACATAAGTAAATGTTCACCACTCCTTAGTGTATCACCTTATTAGTCTTAGTTTTATTCTTTTTACATCCTCTATCTCTGTCCCCTTGGAATTTAGAGTAGGATTTTGATTTTAAACCTCTGCAACTTTTCAAGTAATGCACCTGATCGGAGGAGTTGAGGAAACAAATCTCTAATCTGGAGATTCTTTTCCTATTTTTACAAGTCCCACACTTGGGGAAAAGATTCAATGTTGTGCAATCACATTGATGTCTAGATGTCAAGCTAGAAATCTAATCAACATCCAGGGGTGCTACTGATTTGCACTAACAAGAGTTTTATGAGAGTAGTAAGCAAGATCTTCAGTGTTGGAATGGAATTATAGGAGCAAGGTGTAGAAACAGAGAAAGCAAGTAATTAGAGAGAAGGTTTACATTGTTGCTTCTTTTCATACTTTTTGTAATATGTAATTGTCTATGTTTGACTAATAAAAGTGGGAAGAAAGAGCAGTTTCCCTTCCCGACTGGTTTTCCTCCTTGGAGGTTTCTAGGATAAAATTATTGGTGTTGAAGTTTGAATTATTTCCTTCTCTACAATTTCCTTTCTATAGCACTAGATAATCAGTCATGAAGCTCTCATTTTTTTTAACAATTCTATAATTTTCAAAAGTTGAAAGTAGAACAACATAGTTGTGTGATTCGTAGAGTTCCAAAGTAGAAGTTTACGGATCATTTTGGTATCAGAGCTGATTATATATCCAGGACTATGGCATTCAAATCTTTCTTGTGATTTTTATGACAGTGACAAGGTCTAAAGGTGAAGAATTTTACCTTGTGAGCCAGATATTTCTACGAAGAAGTGGAAATGGAGAATTCAAGCTCAAATGGACGAAGAGAACTTGGTCCGTAGAGTCGAGATGCTAGAGACCATGATGGATAGATTGCATAGGAAACAAGAAGAGATTTCAGATCTGTAAAAGACGGCTTTAGTTAAGCAAGATTCCATGGACTCGGTGGTTCGAGCACTAGCTGAAAAAATCGGTATCAAAAAGAGCCACGAAGAGGAAGAATGGGAAGAGCGTGAAGAGATGACCATTGTAAGCGAGAAGGTAAAATTTGTGCATACACCTTTTAAATTTGACACAAAAGTGGAAATAAAGAATTTTGAAGGACAAGTAGATGCGAATTACTGGATAAATGGCTTAAAAAGTTGGAATTCTATTTTAGTGTTCATAATGTCACTGAGGCACAAAGGGTCACCTTTGCATGTCTCAAAATGGAAGGTCATGCTTTGGTTTGGTGGGAATCCCATCTAGCCACTTGTGAGAAGAAGAAACGTCCAATTGTTAGTACTTGGAAGGGTCTTAAAGAATTGATTAGAGATAACTTCTATCCTATTGGTCATAAGACTGACATGATGATTATGTGGCGAGAATTTAGACAGTATGAAGAGTCAAAGCGTGTAAGACTACACTACGGAATTTTGGAGACAAACCATGTTGCTTAATATGGACTTGGAGGATGAGGACATTCTAACCAAGTATTTGGGAGGACTTCACACTCACCTTTGGAGGAAGGTAATCTCCACAAATCCCAAGGATCTTAATGAAGCTTGTATACAAGCATACTACATTGATGATGAGAAGAAGCAAGGAGAAATAGAGCCAAAGGGAGACCAGTCTGCAGAACAGCAGGACAAAGAACAAGGGAAGACAAGTAGTAGAGGTAAATGGAAAGTTAAACATGTCGCTACTGCTTTGAATATTTGTAAATATCCTAATAATTTCTGTAATAATTGTGATGTAAATGGACATACTAACGCCACATGTTGGAAGTTGCATCCGAAATTGCACCCAAAGCACCAAACCAAGGATTCCAAGAAATCCATGGCCACTATGAAGATAGAGAGAGAGGTGGAGATTGAGGATGATTCGGATGTAGACGAGAGGTTGGGATGCATGGCCACTAACATGTACAAGGCAAAAAAAAGAAGAAGAGATGAGTAAGTTATTTCAAATCAGAATCCAAATCAAGAAGACTAAGGTAAACGCTTTAGTAGATTCTGGTTCTTAGTCAAATTTGATTTCTGATGCGGTTGTAGAACAGCTTGGTCTAGAGACTTACGCGCATCCACATCCATACCCACTAGGATGGGTGAAGAAGGGTGTAGAAATACAAGTTATAAGGAAGTGTAAGTTTCAGTTTGGGATAAATACCCAATACATAGATGTATTAGAGGCTGATATTATTCCACTTGATGCATTTGACGTTGTCTTCAGAAGTCCTTACTTGTATATCGTGATGTTGTGTTCATAAGGAGGAAGAACCGGTATAGATGGGTTAAAGATGGATTCATTTTAGCATCCGGACACACCAGAGCAAATCAAAGAAGGCTATGGTAAGTGCCAACCAAGCCACCAAGACATTTTCAGAAAATCATCAATTTTGTTTTCTTTCATTAGAAGAAAATAAAAATATACGTAAGAGCACGATATTTCTCGACCAAAGGATGGAGAATTTGGATAACACTTATCAGTTTTTACGGAAGAATCCACCACAGAACTGCTCATTCAAGGAGCAAAACAAACTTCCACTATACAAATCACCATATATACCTATAGATTCACTAGACCTGACCGTGGGGCGCAAGGAGAAGAAGAGAGATACAAGGAACGGTGGTGACTATAGCAGCAACTTACTTACTTAGGGGGACTCGGCTGATCCATCTCAAAAGACAAAGAAAAGAAAGTACTAAACCACTAAAGTATGGGACCTTCTCCATACTTGAGCAGGTTGGAGAAGAAACCTTTAGGCCATATTTCATGCAAATGCATGCGATAATAAGTTGTAAGAGCTCGCATCCACTAACGCCATCTATGTATGAAAAAGAAGGAAAGATACAAAAGTTACCTTCCAAAGAGGATTGTACTCGAGGAAACTCGGAGGAGGATGTAGCACTGGAACAACAAACCAGAGATCCACAGGAGTCTTGGCAGGTTGGACGAGAGAAGACACCAAGGCACTCCAGTGGTACTCGAATGAGCATGAGAGGGATTTGATTCCTCTACCACTCCCCCACTAAGCTTTTGTGGGACAAAATCCTCCTAAGTAGGGGAGGTATGATCCATAGGGATCAAGAAAAATACACCACTTCATCAGTTCCATCAACACCAAAAAGGAGAAACAAGAAAAGTGAGAGAAAAAAATGAGGTAAACGGAGGTTCTAGATAGAACCACCACTCTATGCAGAGCAGCGGTTTCAGAACTACCACCCTACATGGTGGCGGTCCTGAAACCACCACTTAGCTAGGGCAAGTGGTACCGAGACCACCGGTCTGCATAGGGTGGTGGTCCTGACACTTTCGAACAGAATAGAAGAATGGAATGCGAGTGGACGTGTTCTTGAAGTGCCCAACCGTATCTCTTCCCTTCCATGCCCTTTCACATCCTCTAGTGCACGGGAGGACATGGGAAGCCCTATAAATGCATTAAAGGAGCAAGAGAATAGCCATTCAAATATCCAGAGAGATTGAGAAGCTAAGTTTAATTAGAATAGTGAGTAAGATCTTTAGTGCTAGAATGGAATTGTAGGAGCAAGGTGTAGAAACAGAGTATACAAGTAATTGGAGAGAAGGTTTACAGTGTCGCTTCTTTTCATACTTATTGTAATCTATAATTGTATATGTTAGACCAATAAAAGTGGGAAGAAAGAGCAGTTGCCCTTCCCGACTAGTTTTCCTCCTTAGAGGTTTCCAGGATAAAATTGTTGGTGTTGAAGTTTGAATTATTTCCTTCTCTACAATTTCCTTTCTATAGCACTAGATAACCAGTCACAAACCTCTAATTTTTTTAACAATTATGTCATTTTCCAAAGTTGAAAGTAGAACAACATAGTTGTATGATTCGTAGAGTTTCAAAGTAGAAGTTTACGGATCACTGGTGCTTGACAAGTAGAGGGGTTCCTCGACTGGATATAGTGGCATAGGTGGCCTAGGAATAAGCTTGCCAACTTGAATCAAACAATTCTCCAATCTTATCGCTATGTCATAGGCCCTTGGCAATGTTGTTCCTCCCATTGATTGTATCATCATAGTTATGTCAGAATTTAGAGCCTTCAAGAAGTAAATTAATACACCTTCCGTCATTAGCCTCATGGCAATCGTAATTCGGTCCCATGTCTCTAGAATCAGAAATTGAAATTTTCCAACTACTCATTAAGATTCCTCTTAATTGTGGTCAATTGTTCTAATAAAGACAGATTATCTACCCTTTCTCTCGAACCGATCATTGCGAGAGAGTTATACACAATTGATTCCAATTCATAATGGACCCCATTGTTAAGCTCCTAAACCATTGCAAGGTTTTACCTTTGAAAGAGGAAGCTAACATTTTAAATGTAACATCCATTTCATTGATCTCGTGAATGGTACAAACATTTGCAATGTCTCTAATATGGTCGGAAGGAGTTGTGTGGTTTTCCGAGTGAATTAAGGAATATTTTTTAATTCCACAATTGGGATTGGGTTGTGAGCATTGAGGGCAAGTGGACTACTTCTTGTGAAGTTGACAAAGGGTTTTTGTGGTGCTTGTTGATGTGCCATCCTAATTGGATTGAGAACTTTGGTCGATTAGAGAAAGGGTCTACCCAATGAAGGTGTTGATAAGGTTATGTTTGGTGGGGATGGAGACCTTTTTAATCCTCTTCCCGTCCTTCCTCTACCTGGAGATAATTTTAGATACTCGAAAACACCTTCTTCTTTTACTATAGATCTAGTTTGGATTCTTCTCATGCACTTGAGAGACTGTCTTTGCTACACCAATAAGTTTGTCTCTTTTAGAGTCTCCAGATGTGTTGAGAATGAGCCTCCAAAGGCTAGAGCTTCACCAAGACACACATCAAATCTTGATAAAATAGGAATGTTCTTATTGAGAGCATAAGAATTTGTTTTAGGGTTTGGCTCTTATTTTGTAGTTGTCAAAACCTGGAATACAAGGGTTGAAACTTAGGTCATGCAAGTAACCTTCAAAACCAACATGATTCAGAAATTTCCTCATACAATGCACCTGAAAAAACCCAAAACACTAGCTTTCAAGGTTTAGCACCTGCTTTGCAACCTCCAAAACCCGAAAACACTAAGATTTGAAACTTTCAACTTATTTTGTATGTATGAAATCCCAAAACAATGTTTCCTTTGTGTCAGAACTTGGGACTTGTTATACAGCCAGTGAAAACCTGAAATACATCTGCCGGAAGTCAGGGCATGCAATGCAACCCCAAAACCTAAAATACAAGGATTTGGTCCTTTTGGGTGTTTTCCAACCTTAAACTCCCAATTTAACTTACAAATCCTCCAAAGTTGTAGAAACACTTGATCTTTTACCTATGGTCCCATTGAGCATGCCAAAATTGTTATCAAAAAATCACAACACCCCACGAATGGCTAGTTTGTGATACTTTGGGAATTTGGTGTGATTGTGTAACATGGAGCTATCCTAAGTGTGGGACCTTGTGAAATGGGATAGCTCTCCGGAGAAGACCGGATCTTCTCCCTAAATTAGTGCCATAACTGACCTAAAATGTAGAAATATAGCTAATATAATCCTACCCTAATGCTTTCTACAGAGACAGGGGTAAAAGTATGCATGAAAATTAAAATCTACACTCGAGAGGATGATACACCAAGAATATGGGTGTTGAAAAATATCCTACATGAGAATGAAAGAAAGTAAAATGAAGAGGGTGGTCAAGCACCACAGATCATAACACATGCAACAAACCCATTTCCATTAAGCACAATCAAATCTAGATCTATAATAGATGAAGGACATACATAATATACCCATAACACAAATAAAGGTAAGCTAAAACAACAACACCAGGACTAATACAAATAACAATCATAAATCTTATTTTATTTCTCCAATGATTTTACACAATGACTCATTACATGGGAAAGAGGCAATATTTCTATTACAGAGCTCCAAAAATGGAGGCTAGAGTTTCCACAAATCACTCACAGTAAGAGATAAGGGACGACAAATACAAGAATGTCCAACATTGTAAAAATTCCCTCCATTACATTTTATAAGATTAAGGTGAGAGAGAAAGAGAAAATCTCAAATCCATGCTCCAACCAATCCCAAAATCCGTTATGGTATCTACAAAAAATGATGGGCTTGCTTACATAGCCCATGTTTTCTTGTACTTTTCCTCGAGAAGGAAGGAATGGATCCCCATACTTGCATTTTTTCCAAAATTATACCATGTTATCACTCCATGGTCCTATAGATTCATCATGATTTTTCACCTATCGATTCATTAATTTTCAATTTTTGGTCATTTTGTAATGAGTGGCTCAAATAATCTTTCCAATGACTATAATTTTGTGAGATTTTGATAACTGAGTGCAAGTTATGAAAGTTTAAGCAAGGGTCATTTTTAGGGCCATCTCCTCGACCTACCCCACCTAACTTGCCACATGGCTTTCCATTTAGCTCAGTGCGGGATTTTCATTTGTATTGGTATGGGAGGAAATCAACTTATATCATGGTTTCAAATCCCCACCTCGGATTTGCTTACCAACTCGCCATTGGCTCGACGGGTTTGACATTTTGCATCGTGTTCAAGATTTATAATGTAATGACATCGACTTGTGGGGTGTGTTTACACCATGTTTTCCCACCTTGAAAACCCGACCACCATTCCTAACATGTCACCCTCTCGATTCACCCATGTGTTGGGCTAACTCGCACTCCCAACATGCTCTTGTCATATGTAAACTTGTTCGTGTCACCCGACGCACCGTCTCCGATGCATTGTGCATCCCAACACCTGAAACACTATTCTTTGTGGGTTCGAACCCACCGAACACCCAATGCACTCTTCCACAAGCCATGCAACGTGTCATTGCATTCCAAAACCTGCAGTTGACAGCTATCTCCACATGACCCCACTAAGGATTGGATGTGTCAACCAACTCGCCACGGCCAATCATGGCTCGCCTGAGCTATGTATAGAAATTAGCCCTACTTTTTGCATAAGATAGCTCAACCGAGCTAGAAAATTCCCGACTCGTTATTTATCCCTCTCGAGCTACCGAGCAAATTCTCGGTGAGCTATTTTTAATTTGGTTCTCCATTGACCCCTTAGAGTAATTTTAATTGAATTTTTGAAGTTCTTCGAGGATTTTTTAGATTTTGTCAATGTCGAAGGCTAAAGGGAAGGCCTCAAAATGCCTAAAGTCGACTTTCATATTTTTGCTAATTTTTTCTCATTTTTGCTTGAGAGTTGACCCGGGAGGCATATTTTCACCGTGAAGTGGAGTTCTGGTTAGGATGATTGTGGAGGCATATTTTTGCTAATTTTTTCTCATTTTTGCTTGATGATGTGTTAGGATGATTGTGGACTCACCACATGCAGATGATGTAATTGGATGCATGTGGTGAGTCCACAATCATCCTAAGAGGATATTATACGATAAGGAGAATTTGAATACCATGTATTTGATGTGAATAGTATGTTAAGGCACATCGATAGGGGCCAAATGCATCCCATAGGAGGCATTTTTCTATAATTGTAGCCTTGACACGTGCTTTGGGTGGATTTTAGATTTTTTATAAAGTAACCTAATGATATGGAGAATATTTTTGGGATGTCAGGAGTTCCCTAAATCTCTCTAAACCATTATATAATGGTATAGTATTCAGAGAGCTTTCCGTCTTGTACTGAACAGATGGAGTGTTAGGAATTAATAATATCTAATGCGGAATAATTCCTCAGAATCGCAATAATAAGAAGTATGAATAGAATTATAGAAATGAAAAATGCACAACATGAAGACAATATTTAACATGGTTCACCCAATGTGGGCTACATCCACCAAGAACACTTGCTCAGATTTTATTACAAGCCAACAGTCTTCACAATTACAATAATTAGATCTTATTTGGAGCTGCACTCAACAAACCCTCCCGAATTCGCACTTGAATTCACACACACTATTCACCTTCACAAAACACACTCATATAAATCCTATTGTATGTCCATCTATTTATAAGTACATCAATAGGTAGCCAAAGAGGTAGTTTTACAAAACAATGGGTACCAAAAACCATGGGCCCAAAAACAACCCATAACGGTTACCCATTACCCATGGGTTAATAAACCACCCATGAAAATTTTCTTCGGGGGCTTCGCCCCCCCAAACCCCCTTGACCCGCTCACCGGCAAGCGGGACCGCCGTAAAAATATCTAAGTGTAACACATGGAAGGTGTACCAAACTCTAACATGAAAACAAGCTCCACAAACATAACAATCTCCCACTTGGAGACTGATTTCCACTGAGCAAGCTTCTCAACCCTTCACTGTCATCCGCGAAGGCCAACCAAAGCTGAACATAGATTTATTTTATCCCTTGTGACCACCTTGGTCATCATGTCTATAGGATTCTGACTAGTATGAATCTTCTCCAACTTCAACTTATCTTCCTCCAAAGTTGTCCTGATGAAGTGATATCTCAACTGTATATGCTTCATCCTGGAGTGGAAAGTAGAGTTCTTAGCTAGGTGTATAGCACTCTGACTATCACTATGCAGCTTACATTCCTCCTAGCTTATGCCCCAACTCCTCAAGCAATTGTTGTAACCAAATCATCTCTTTGCTTGCCTCTCGTGGTGGCAACATACTCAGCCTCTCATGGTTGACAAAGCCACCAGCTTCTATAGTCATGAAATCCAGCTCACTATTGTCCCACCTATAGTGTAAATATAACCTGTCATGCTCCTCCCACTGTCTACATCTCCACCATGTCTCGAATCTACATAACCACGTAAAGTGTGTCTCGATCCACTATAGCACAAAACTCGTCCCCATGGTCCTCTCAAATACCGAAGGATCCACTTTACTTCTTGCCAATGCTCTTTACCTAGATCACTCATAAATCTACTCATAGCTCCCACTGCATGGGCAATATCAGGCCTAGTGCACACCATAGCATACATCAAACTACCAACCACTGATGAGTAAGGTACCTTGGACATCTGGTTTCTTTCCTGCTCTGTCTTGGGACACTGCTCCTTTGATAACTTAAAATGGCCTGCCAAAGGAGTCCCAACCGGTTTAGCATCCTACATGTTAAACCTATCCAATACCTTCTTAATGTACTCTTCCTGAGATAAAGTCAGCTTTTGTTCCTTCCTATCCCGAGTTATCCTCATACCAAGGATTTTTCTGAAGCTACCCCAAATCCTTCATATCAAAGGATTCACTTAGTTGTTTCTTGAGTACTTTTATTTCCTGCATGTTTTTACCTACAACCAACATGTCATCAACATACAAACACATGATAATATAACTTCCATCCTCAAATTTCTTTGTATACACGCAATGGTCAGAATGACATCTAATATAACCTTGCTCCATCATGAAGCTATCAAACTTCTTATACCATTGACGTGGAGCTTGTTTCTGGCCATATAAGCTCTTCTTTAGTTTGCACACCATCTCCTCTTTACCTTTGACTTCATATCCTTCTGGCTGCTGCATATATAGCTCCTCCTCCAAATCACCATGGAGAAATGCGCTTTACATCTAACTCGTTCTAAGTGCAAGTCTTCTCGCTTCACTATTCCAAGAATAGCTTCGATAGAAGTCATTTTTACTACAGAGAAAAAATCTCATCAAAATCTATACCTTGTTTCTCGCAAAAACCCTCACCACCAACGGGCCTTATATCTTTCTTTCCTCCTTCTTCTCTTTAACTCTCAGACACCCACTTGTTCTACAATGCTCTTTTGCCTTCCTAGAGCTTCACCAAATCCCAAGTTTGGTTCTCCATGAGAGACTTATGCTCCTCATCCATGGCTTGCTCCCACTTCTTACTGGCATCTACCTTGCATTGCTTCATCAAAGCTCTCTGGCTCTCCACTATCAGTGAGTAATAAATAATAAAGAGAAGGAGAAAATTGTTCAAGTTCTTTTCTTACCCTAGAAGACCTCCTCACCGTAGGAGTTTGGGGTTCCTGTTGAGTAGGTTCCTGAACTGATTCATGGGTCACTATCCCATCCGGAAGATCCTCTACCACTGCATATTCTTTCTTGGATTCTTCCATGTTTTCCTAATTGTTGCTTATACATGACTTTCTCATTAAAGACCACATCCCTAGACCGAATGATTTTCTTGTCCTTAATACTCCAACATTTAAATCCAAAGTCATCACCACCATATAACCAATAAAAGTGCATTTTTTTATTTAGCCTCTAGCTTGGTCCTATCATCCTTGTCAATATGAAAAACACCTCACATCCAAAGACTCTAAGAAATGAGTAATCACTTTCTTACCGTACTCAAGCCTCCTCGTGTATGCCTCCATCCAAGGCACTTGAGGGTCCTCTATTTATCAAGTACATAGTCAGTGCTCACCGCTTCGCCCAAAAATAAAGAGGCGGTCCCGCATGTATCCTCATGCTCTTAGCACGTTCCATTATTGTTCTGTTCATCCTTTCGACACCCCATTCTGCTCATGGGGTTCCCGAACTATCTTTTTCCTACGGATTCCATTCTTAGAACAATAATCATCAAATTCATTGCTGCAATACTCCCCTCCATTATCTGACCTGAGACATTTTAACTTAAGACCTGTTTCATTCTCTACCAAGGCTTTCCATTTAACAAAAGTATCAAATACATCAGATTTGTTTCTAATACAATAAACCCAAACTTTACTCGTTACATCATCAATAAAAGTAACATAATAACTTGAACCCCCAAGAGATGATACCTGAGCCCCCCACACATCAGAATGTACCAGCTCTAACTTACTCTCTTTCTTCATAGGTCCAACCTTGAGAAACCTTACTCACTTCTGTTTCCCATATATGCAGTTCTCATAGAAATCCAAACTTGTTTCTGTATATCCAGAAAATTCTTCTTTATGATGTCCATGCCCTTATGGCTCATATGACCGAGCCTATAGTGCCATAATGTTGTATCTGCATCTAAAGCCACAAGATTACAATCATTAGTACTATCAGTGGATAAATACAAGGTTCCAACCTTCTTACCTCTTGCCACCACAAGAGCACCCTTGGTAACCTTCCAAGAGTCAGCTGTAAATATCACAGTACAACCATCACTTCCCAATTGCCTCACCGATATCAAATTTCTCCTTAATGTAGGCACATGTCTAACATCCTTCAATAGCCATGTATTCTCATTCTACATCTTAACCTGAATAAAACCTTTTCCAACTATACTGCAAGGCTCATCATCACCAAGAAAAACATGCCCAAAATCCCCTTGAACATAATCAACAAAATAATGCCTATGTGGAGTAGCATGAAAAGAAGCCCCTGAATCTAAAACCCAAGATTCAGTAATATTATGCAAAGAAATAATCAAAGCATCCTAGCATACATTACCCGATGCCACATTTGCCTCCTTGTTTTCTTCCTATTGTTTCTTCTTATCCCAAGCTCCCAACAAATTCTTCATGCCCTAAACTTTCCACAATTCCAACATACAATCTTGCTCTTGGATTTTGACCTTGCCCGATCTTTCGATTTTCCACGGTTTCCTCTATTCTTCTGTCTCCCTCTAGTTTCCACTGTCAAAGCATTCCTGAAGTAGAAGATTCCCCAGAGCTTTTTCTTCGCATTTCCTCGCTTAGAATCACCCCTACAACATCCTCAAACTTCAACTTCGAGTTAGTTGGAACCGAGTTGCTTACCACCATTACCAAGTTATTCCAACTTTCAGGTAAAGAGCATAGAATTAATAAAGCCCTAACTTCTTCATCAAATTCTATTATAACCAAAGCTAGCATATTCACAACCATATTGAAATCATTTAAATGATCTGCTACTGAACTATTCTCATACATCTTCATATTAAACAACTTTTTCATTAAAAATATCTTGTTAGAGGCAGAGGGTTTTTCATACAACTTCCCTAATGCATCCATTAGATCTTTTGTAGTCTTTTCCTTTGAAACATTAAATAATACCGAAGATGCAAGACACAGACTAGATTGTCCCAAGTGCCTTCCTATCCAAAAAATCCCATTCCGCATCTGTCATGCTCGAGGGTTTGTTCACCTTCTCAAACAACGAAGTATAAAGATCCTTCTGATAAAGGTAATCTTCCATCTGCATCTTCCAAAGACTGAAATTTTACCCGTTGAATTTATCAACCCTAGATCTTCCATCATCTGCCATAGCTCCCACTCAAGCTAAAAACTTTCCCGTGATTCAACACTTCAAAGAAACCAAACCAGCTCTCGATACCAATTGTTAGGAATTAATAATATCTAATGCAGAATAATTCCTCAGAATCGCAATAATAAGAAGTATGAATAGAATTATAGAAATGAAAAATGTACAACATGAAGACAATATTTAACGTGGTTCACCCAATGTGGGCTACATCCACCAAGAACACTTGCTCAGATTTTATTACAAGCCAACAGTCTTCACAATTACAATAATCAGATCTTGTTTGGAGCTGCGCTCAACAAACCCTCCCGAATTCGCACTTGAATTCGCACACACTATTCACCTTCACAAAACACACTCATGTAAATCCTATTGTATGTCCATCTATTTATAATTACATCAATAGGTAGCCGAAGAGGCGGTTTTACAAAACAATGGGTACCAAAAAACCATGGGCCCAAAAATAGCCCATAACAGTTACCCATTACCCATGGGTTAATAAACCACCCATGAAAATTTGCTTGGGGCTTCACCCCTGAACCCCCTTGACCCGCTCACCGGCGAGTGGGACCACCATAAAAATATCCAAGTGTAACACATGGAAGGTGTACCAAACTCTAACATGAAAATAGGCTCCACAAACAGTGCTCCACATCAATAGGGGCCAAATGCATCCCATAGAGGCATTTTTCTATAATCAGTAGCCTTGACACGTGCTCGGGTGGATTTTAGATTTTTATAGAGTAACCTAATGATATGGAGAATATTTTTGTGATGTCAGAGTTCCTAAATCTCTTTTAACCATTATAGAATGGTATAGTATTCAAATGAGCTTTTCGTGCCGGTACACTGGAACCAAAAAAATAGACTTTGCATACTCAAGTTATGGTCGGTCAAAGTTTGGTCACAATTAGGACTCGGAAGAGTCAACTGGCCAAGGTGGAAGTGACATGTGGTGGAAGTAGAGTACAAGCATAGAGGAGCAAAAATATTTATTTTGCGATGTCAGTCTTCGACACTCATATTTGGATGGGTAGAGCCCACCTTTATTGATTGAGGACCCATGCCAGTTCGACACACTCTTTTCACAGAGGGGTGCCTTTGTCGCCACATCATTATTTCACCATGTGGTGGGTCCTTAGGCCACCACATGACTTGCCACCATGATGAAAATTTCATTGGATCAAGCTAACTTAGCGATCTCATGGGCTAACTCGAGAGCTCTTTATTTTCATTACAGGTAAGCTCTTTATCCGACCGGGTGAGCTCTCTTCATAACTCAATCAAGTCATTATTTATCTCGACACTATATGGAAGGGAGATTTCATTAGAGGACAAGTGGAAATTAAAACTCGGTGGTGAAAGTTAAGGCACTACAAACTCGGTGAACCATACAACTCGATCAAGACCGCCTAAGCCACCCATGTGGCACAACATAGCTCAAAGATGAAAAACTCGATGGGAACACAATCCAACCCAAGTGACCCATGTATCAACATAGCCATTACATGGAAAAATAGAGGTATACATGGCCACAACCACAATAGATATTGGTGGGTGGGCTAACTTAAACCACACCGCTCCTTTGATGTGTGCATGTGGGATTAATACCCACAATTCAAATTGAATCGGTTGGGGAGATTTGAACTCCCAACCACCCCTTTTCTAAAATTAACACTCACCAAGATGGTATGAGGGTTCAATTAGCATATATATATGCTCATTGGAATTTGTAAAAATAATTGTTCTATGAGAGATCACACAGCTCGCTAAGATGATCAAGGCCAATTATAGGCCATATCAGTAAATGCCCATTTTTGGGGCACTTAGGATTTTTTTCGCAACTCGGCATCAATCGGAAAAATTTCTAGCACCCCGAGATGCTCCTTGATACCTCTTAATTTTGCATTTTATATTTCCATTCGGGAGTTATGGAGGCAAGTTCGATCACTATCTATATATAAGCCATGTGCTTAAGGAGCAAAGATATGGAAATCATCATTTTAGGCGTGTTTAGAGGAAGAATGAGTCTTCGGTGTAAACTGGATAAATTATCAGAATTCCGATATGCTCTTGATGATGTATTTTTTCATAATTTGGAGGTGTTGTGATATCATTTTACCTCATGCGAATTCATTCGAGTGCTTGGAATCCAGCGTGCATTTCTTTAAAGGAAGACATTTTGGAGATCCGATCTTCGACACATTATTCATCTCAATTCTTCACTTTGTATAGAGGTTGTTTACAACCATGAAACAAAGTGGTAGTTATTAGTGGACGAGATTATTTTTCTCTATTTACTAGTTTGGATTCATTGTGATTAATTGGTTACGTGATCATTTTATTATTTGGTTTGGAGTCCTTGTGAGTCAACTAGATAGATGATCACCTTTATGAGCTATCATGCGGATCAGCTAGGGAATTGTTCTTTTGCATTTATTTATCTTGGTTATTCACTATGCGTAAATTTTGTTCATGGTCATGTAACAAAGTGGTAGTTATTCGTGGAGAATACTTAGTACTTCAGGAGGATTAGTTTAAATTCCATTGGAATCAATTGTTATATATTCTTCTAGAGGCCAATTCAGATTCCTCAGGAATCAACAGTAATATTTGGTTCATTGTTGTGAGTTCATAGCTTCATTGTAAATTGTATCTATTTACAATCAGAAGTGTAATGAATTAGTTCAACATTTGAACCCAAAGACGTAGGCATTTTCCAAACTCTGTTATCAACTTGTTTGTAGTGTGTGGGTGTTTTCTTCCCTTACATTTCCATTTAAGTTGATAATTTTATGGATTTTATTTAACAAGTGCCTATAGGAGTCTCGAGGGTCATAAAAAAATTTAGCCCTATTTTCATATCATGTTGGTATCGTAGCTGGTCATCTTATTGGTAACCTTTTAATCTCCGAGTAGGTTAGTATCATCACAGTCGGTTGATAGCATGTTTGCTTCATCTTGTGCTTTTGGGAGTCTAGATTGGTGAGAAAGACTAAGGGACAGGTTTATAATACTCAGTAGTTTTCTTGCATTTAAATTTGGAATACTCCGTAAATATATATCCTAATCATCTTTTGAGTGCCTATTATAGTTTGTATACAAGTTTGAACTCATATTTATAAGCTTAGATATTTTTCAGCCATTTGTGTAGACAGGATCTCATCGGTGCCCTATTTTCATTGTGTAGAGGATCATTATGGTCATGTAGCGATTGGTACCGATTATCATTTCTAGTCGTGATTTATACTGCGGTAGATGAGATGTCAGTGCAACAGGTAAAGTCACCATCACACCACGTACACTTATCACTACCGTGTAGAGGTAGAGACCATGCAGTGGGGTGAAGGAAATTGTCTTCTTTAGTTGGCATCAAACTTTGTTCTATGTAGAGGCATAGTCCATACAAAGCAGGATGGATATTACCAAGATGTGTCATTGGCCTAGTGTAAATTCCACATGTCCTAGGGATTGAGCCATCAATTGTCTCATTATGGAGTAGTCATATGTTGTGGAGATCTCTTCTCGCTTCATTAGAATCAAGATTCACAAGATTTTTGTGGACAAAAATCCTTCTCACTAGGGAGGTGTGATCTGAAGTAAATTTTTGGGATGTTAGGAGTTCCCTAAATCTCCCTAAACCATGCTAGAATGGTAGAGCATTTAAGAATATTTATGTCGCAGACTGACCATGGAAAATGGACTTTGTATGCTCAAGTTATGGCCTCACAAATTTTGGTCTCGCTTTAGACTTGGCAGAGTCAACCGACAAACGTGGCGGGGACACATAGTAGAAGCAAAGTGCAAGCGTAAAGGAGAAAAAATAATGGTTTTTTGACGTCGGTCTTTGACACTCTCATTCAGATGGGTGGACCCCACTTTTTGTTGGTCGGGGTCCCTCGTAAAATTTCGGCACACTCTTTTCACCGAGGGTGCCTTTGCCGCCACATCATTATTTTTCCACATGGTCTCGCCACCAAGATGAACAAAGCATTAGATCGAGCTAACTCAAGAGCTCATGGGCTAACTCGACGAGCTCCTTATTTTCATTTCAAGGTGAGATCTCTATCTAACTTGGAAAGCTCTCTTCATAACTTGGTTGAGTCATTATTTAGCTCGGTAGTGTATGGAAGGGAAATTTCATTGGAGGATGACTTATACACCATTCGGCCGAACCAACTCAAAGCAAGTTCACAACAACTCAAGCGGAGGGCATCACACATTACCCTCCTAAGTTAGCACTACGTGGCATTCTATACAATGTCACCACCTATTATTAAACCCACCAACCATACCACATAAATGTGGCCTTTGGATATAGCTCAGTGGAAATTAAAGTGCGGTGGCATACGTTAAGGTGATACAGATTTAGCAAACCATACAACTCGGTCATACTGCCCAAGCCACCCACATGGCACAACATAGCTCGGCACATAATACTATGTGGGAACACAGTCCAACCCATTGCCCCACGTATCAACACAGCCACTACATGGAAAAATAGAGGTATATGTAGATACGGCCACAATGGAGATTAGTGAGTGGGCTAACTTAAACCACAACACCCCTTTAGACGCGTGCATCCGGGATTAATACCCACAAGTCAAATTGGGTCACTTGGGGTGATTCGAACTCCCAACCACCCCCTTTCTAAAATTAAAAATCACCATTATGGTATAAGGGGTCACTTAGCCTATATATACACTCATTGGGATTTGTAAAAACAACAATTTTGTAAATAGGTCAAACAGCCTCCTAAGGTGATCAAGGTCTATTATAGGCCATATTGCAAATGTCCATTTTGGGGCACTCATGAGTTTTTTCTGCAACTCGGTGTCAACTAGAAAAATTTCCAACACCCCAAGATGCTACTACTAGACCTATTAATTTTCCATTTTATATTTCCATCTAGGAGTTATGGAGGTAGGTCTGATCACTATCTTTGTATAATCCATGTGCTTAAGGAGCAATCTTGTGGAAATCATCATTTTAGGAGCACTTAGAGGAAGAATGAGCCTTTGGTGTGAACTAGAGAAATTCTCATAATTCTTATACACTCTTGATATTGTATTTGTTTTCCTAATTTAAGGTGTTCTCGACACCGTTTTACCTTACAGAATTCATTCGAGCACTTGGATTCCATCTAGAGCCTTTATCAAGTGTGCATCTCTTTAAAGGAAGACATTTTGGAGATTTGATCTTTCACATGTTATTCGATTGGTTCTTCACTCTGCGTAGAGGTTGTTTACAACCATGTAATAGAGTGGTAGTTTTTAGTGGAGGATATTATTGTTCTCTATTTACCACAGCTTTGAATTCATTGCAAATGAATTGGCTATGTGATCATTTTATTATCTAGTTCGAGTCCTTGTGAGTCAACTAGATATATGATCACCTTTATGTTTTGGTTCAAGCCATTACGAGATCAGCCGAGCCATTTTTCTTCTACATTTTTAGCTCAGTTCTTCACTTTGTGTAGATGTTGTTCATTTCCATGCAACAAAGTGGTAGTTATTTGTGGAGAATACTTAGTACTTCAGGGAGGATCACTTTGAAGTCCATTGGAATCAATCAAGTATATGTTCTTCTAGAGGCCAATTTGGAGTCCCTGTGGAATCAACTAGTAACAATTGGTTCATTGTTGCACATTCATAGCTTCATTGTAAATTGTATCTGTTTGCAATTGGAAGTGTAATGAATCGGTTCAACATTTGAAATTGAGACATAGGCATTTTCCAAACTCCTTTATCAACTTTTTGCAATGTTTGGGTGTTTTCTTTACCTTGCATTTCCATTTAAGTTTATATTTGTATGTATTTTATTTGACAAGTTCCTATAGGGGTTCGAGGGTCATAAAAAATTTGACCTTTATTTTTGGATCACCTAATATCTTTATGAAGTCGAGAGAAGAAAAAAGTATTGAAACCTTCATCTATGAGGGATCTATTAATTTTAACGTGTCCACTCTTGACAAAGATAAAGTGGTGAGGGTCATCAATACACAATAGGAGTTCATCCGAAGTCAAGAAATCAAGGGGGAAGAAAATGCATGACGAGAGATTGGTAGAAAGGTCGATGAAAATGGATCTCTTCACATTGTTGCATAATGGTCTCTTCCTCGAACATAACTGCTCACATTGTCACATAATGGTATCTTTTGAACTAAGTATTGTAGGTTGTTGCACAAAAGTGAGTGGAAAGGAAATATTCATGGGTAACGAGTGTGGTCATAATATTTTTAGGATGTTAAGGTGAGGTACAAAAGATTTATAACAATAATATTTGGATAGTAAAACAATAAAATTTTGCAAGAGGATCTTATTCTTCAAGGCTAGGCTATGTAGTTGTTTGAACCTAAGAAGGGTCAATCTGAAATTGTTTTGAAAAAGAGGGTATAGTAGAAAACTATAGAAGAGGGGTATTATATACCATTTCTATGGGATCGGTCATGGTAGTTATACCACATGGGCTGATAATGTATGAAGTAGCAGGAGTTATGATATATGGGATCAACCCTATAGGGATGTCTCGTAGATAGGGGCTAGTGGCATTCATTTGTATTGAGGTTTTGGGTATAGTGGTTGGTTTTTGAGGTGTTTTTCATGAGGAATACAAATATATTATCCCGTAATGGTGAGTATGAGCTTAAAGAGGATATACAAGTTCAATGTAAGTGAATATACGTGTATAAACATCCAAAAAAAAAAATAGTAGATGAAATAGTAGAGGGACATGAGCTATCAAAAACATTGTATCTACCTTAACAACCTGATATGTGTTGTATTTTTAGGTTTAATGTGATCAAGAATGAGGTCATTCTATATTTTGATTCACGTGTTAGGTTAATGAACCACTTCATATCGATCACATTATTGGGCTTTGTCACATGCCTCGATGAACTCGTCTAATCTTTCCTAGGTGATAACTTCATGATTAAATTTATCATCAAGGAGAAAGACATGGTAAAGTATCAAAGGGCAAAATATATGTCATATGAATGGCCCCAATTGGTGTGATGCTAATAAAATTTACTTTCATTATGTTTTTGAGGGAGAGGGTGAGAGGGGTCTAATGTCATGGTAAATGGGTGTGGTAGGTGTTGTCTCAACTCTTCCTTAGATAGAGGTTGGTGACAATCATCATGGGAGGAAATAGAGTTTTATTGGGTAATAGATTGATCAATGTTATGGATGGTCCTATTAGAAGAAGTACCCTGAGGACAAGTATCTATGAAACTATCATTAGTAGCATTCTTGTTTCTAAGACATGCAAGGAATCGGGTGTTCTTAGTAGTTTGTTTATTTGGAGAAGACTTTTCAAATTCTCTCATGAGATAATATTAGCATTTGGCTTATTTTAATTCTTCATTCAACTAGGTAGGAGAAAATTCTCTAACCTTTTATTAATGTGAGGCTCAAGTGCTCTAAGGAACAATTGGAATAGGCTCATGTTAGACATGTTATGTTCAACCCTAATGGATAAGGTATTCCAAAGTTTGATGAAGGATTCAAAAGATTCATTATCCATATACTTTAATTTTATGAAGGCACTAATGTTATTTTCAAGAAGTTCATGATATTGGAAGTCACTAACTAGGGTGGTTACCAAGCTTTCTGTTTTAACAGTGGAGTTGGCTGGGAGAGTGTGATACCAATCCAAGGCATATCCTCTGATGGTATTATCTAAGAGCTTGGTGGAATCATAAGAGTTATTCTTGACCTGGTCCTTGTAGAGATTACCAAAATATTTTATATGAAGAGTATGTTTAGTAGAACCATCATAAATGGTGGAAGGGGAAATACCTCCAATGTTTATATCGGTGATGTAAGGAGCTAATGATTTTTATTGGATAGCTTGAAGGGTCTTGTTGTGAATTGATGGCTGTGCAATGGTATTTCCATTAGATCCAACTAGAAGTAGAGGGGGTTGGTATTTATTTTTCATACCCCGAGAGACCATTTGAGGTTGATTAGTAAGATGAGTTGTGCTGGTTTGAAGTTGTAGAAACTAATTTCCAGCCATGGTATTTTGGTGACTTAGACGGTTAATAAGATGCATAATGAGTTGGGTAGACTTGTTATTTGGAGAAGTGTCACTATTTTTAGATGAATTAGGATTTTTTCCATCGAGGGAGGCTCATGATGGTTAATGTCAACATCCAATTTTTAATAAATGTATTTTCTAAGATAGTTACATAGCATTTTGGGAGACTCTCGTACATACTTAGAAAATTGTTACAAGAAATTTTGCATAGCTGGAGTATAATTAGGTACAGAGACATCCTCGTGTTCCACTTATTCTTCAAGTTCAAAGACAAGATTTCAAATATTGGACTTGGTTTAGATGTTTCAAGTCGGGGACGTGGTCCTCCTAGTATTGGCTCTATGACGAGACAATCAAAGTTATATGAAATTAGATTGTGAATGACTTGATTCTAAGAGCTATTGTGATGAGGTAGAGATGGATCAATTAGAGATGTACAAGAATATACGAATAAGTATTTCATGGTTAAGTGATAATGCTTTAGGAAAGCCTATTGAGATTATTTTTACATGGGATCGACCATGTAGTAAGATTATGCATGGGTTGATTGAATCTAGGCTGATGTTTTTGAAGAAATGGATAGTTTACAAATAGTATCGACCATGTTAAAAAGTTTGCATAGGGGTTGATGGTGTATGTAGATATTATCCTAGTGAGAACATGATTGAATGTGTAATAGGATTGTGCACAAGGGATGATGGTGTACAAAAGCGGATAGTGGAACGAATATGACCTAATTTAGGGTAGAGTAAGATTCACGTCGGGATCACCAAAGTGTATGATTTGTAAAAGATTAGTCCACAAATATAGGGATCCAATATAAGAGCAACCACATCATATAAATAAAAATCTACTCAAGGAGTGCCAACATCACAAACCTATAGGATAGTAATCCTAGGATAGTTATAGGTTCCTAGGGACTACAACCAAGATAAACACAGGCATCCTACTAGGATTATGAAATAAAGAGGGAAACATCTAAGGGGTGGATGAATCCAAGGGTGTATTCATAATAATACAACATAAAAAGCCAAAGAAAACATACATCTACTCTAACCTATAACAATGAATGCACAAAAAAACAAGCATGCACATAAAAGAGAGAGACTAAAGAGGGTTTAAAATACTTACCTATAGCATGTGTTTGATCATTGATGCATAATCCTTCCTAGAGAAAACAAAACCAAGAGATAATTTCCATGGGTGGAGAAATGGAAATATCAATAAGAATATGTCCAATCCCAACTCACTATGGTGACCCAAGTGCAAAAGAGGCAAGCTACAAGACTCTAAAGCCGCTTAAGAAGTGTGAAATAGTGTGAATAAGAGAAAATAATGCACAAATGTATGTGAACAAGTGATTGTAAATTACTTGATGTGGTGAAACTAAAAAAGAAACAAAGGGTATATATGTGATGGTTTCAGCCATGGTAAAACCAAAACAAGTGCCATCACTCATGGGTGATGGCATCGGCCTTTGGGGAAACCATAAGGTAAAAGGTTGAAAAAATGAGGAATGGAGGCCAAAATATGAATAGGGATAAATGATGAAGTTATAAAATGATCAAAAGCAGGGGATATTAGGATATCGCAAGAGGAAATAATTAGACATAATATGACACTTAGGAATAATGAGTACAATGTGTGAACAAGGGGACGAAATAAGGCAAGTATAGAGTGAATAAGGCTAAGAGTATCATATCTCAAATGCTATGGTCTAGTACACATGACCAATTCCTATCATACCTCAATCTTGAAAGGCCCCTTAAGGAACCTTCTCAAGAAGAGAATGCATCAACAACTCCTACATTAAATAAATGGTTAGCATGTGTAAAAAATATGGTGTATATAAAAACATTGGTTTATGGTAGAGAAATCAGAATTTCAACCCTTGCTAGTATTGTTAGGAAATAAGAGATAAAATATGTGGAATAATCCCTCACGAATCGCAATGAGAAAACTAATATGCAAAAATTATTACAGATCTGAAATAAAATTGTAGAATAAAATAACACAACACAAAGAGACAATATTTAACGTGGTTCACCCAATTTGGGCTACGTCCACCAAGAATCACTTGCTTAGATTTTATTACAAGCCACCACTCTCTCAATACAATACCCAGATTTGTTTGGAGCTATGCTCAACAAACTCTACAGAATTCACAGCCGAATTCAAAACACATCTAGCAATGTTTTTCATACCTCTATCATATGCATAAAACCATATAAATGACAAATCATGCTTAGCAGCTTTACAAAACCGTGGGTATCAAAACCATGGGCAAAACCCGTCCCATAAACCTATGGGACAAAACACTCACCCATATGAGAAGAGCATGTTTCCCGATATGTCGGGTGCATTTTTTTCGAGGCCAAAAAATTTAAACCTAAAAAGAACCCCGTGAGAGATACATGAAAAGTGTACAGTACTCTTTGTGTACAGTCTTCAACACTTTCACACATGAAAACAGGCTCAACAACCTAACAAGTATTGTTTGCCCTTTATTAGTTTAGGAGACAATCTAAAAGTGGAGAATGTTGGCCATAATTCTAAGGGTATGTTCAGATATATCATGAAAGTTTTTGATGAGCTATAACTAGGCGATAAGTTTTACCTAGTGGCTATGGAGTGTTGAATTGAGAGAGATTCCTATAGGAGTAAGTCAATTAATTGCACAAATGGGAATGATCTAAAAAAATGTCAAACAATTATTTCTAAATTTAATTAGTCCACATTTAGGGTGCTATAATTTTCTCCATTTTAATCTAGTAATTTAATTTTTTTGGATAAAATAAGAATTATAAATGCAAACCTCCCAATAGGATATGTGTGTTTCCTTATTAGTATTTATGCACATGAAAAAGCATGTATTAATTCTCAATCAAAATGCTTATAAAAAATTGTAAAATAAATAAACTAAAATAAAAACATGAAACATGTAAGCCTATGTATCCCCAATGTCAAATGCAGGATGTAAATGTCAAAATGTTTTTTTGGATTTTAAGCTTTCTATAAGCCACTATAGAAATTGAGCATGCTATGAGAGCCAACTTATGTGCAATTGATCCTAGCATGGAGCCAACCTATGTGTATTTGAGCATGCCAATAGGCCAATTTGTTTGTGATGTGAATATAAGACATAATGTTATATATATGTCATAGTTACACATGTTTGAATTTTTACAATATGGTTAGAATAACCATATGATTTCTATTATATGGCATTTGATAAATCACTCCATTTATGATTTGAATGAATTTGTTATAATTATCCAACCATATGTGCCCTTTTAGGATGAGGGATGATGAAAAGGCTCATTTAGATTAATTTAGAGAAAGTGTTAGTTGTATAAAGTTTATAAACAGCAACATGAATGATATAAGTTGTATCTATTGTATCACTAATCTGGTTATAAGGAGTAGTGATCATAATATGTAAAAATTTAAAGCACAACTAGTATGTATCATAAAAAGAGTGAAACATATTATGATAATGTTTTTTGTAATTTAGAAAGATAACATAACAATTATAGGAAGAGAAGTATAAAAAACAACATATGAATCGACACCTAATGGATTCATAATGACCTATGGCATGACATAACACGACATGATATGAAAAACCCATCATAAAGAGACATAACTGACAAGACTTAATCAAATGGAATATTGTTAGTAGTGTTAATTGTTAGATCATGTGTGTAAAAACAAGCATGTATTCAACCATGCTCTTAAGGAAAGTACATAAAAAGAAGTGAAATAAAATAACTATTACGTAATGATATTATTGTAATAGTTCAACAAACAAAGGGCCTAGAGTAAAGGTACAAGCTATTAATCAAACATTAATTAAATATTACAAAGTTTATCAACTATTGCAAATTAAACTATAATATAAAACATAAAAATTAAATATAACATAAACACCAAGATTTAATGTGGAAAACCCCGAAGGGTAAAAATTACTGTAGAAATAGATTTCCAATTAGTGAGAAAAATTTTACAATCCAATAACTTCTTCTCCCCTTTTTACATTTTCCAAAAAAAATCGCATGAATTCATATTCACCTTTTTTTTTTATGGGTGTGTCTCCTCAGTAAAGCACCCCATCGCATTTATAAATTTATTTAAAAATTAAATTAAACCTATAACCTAAATTTTATATTAAATAAATAAAAATATTATATATTTTTATTTATTTAATTATAAACTATAGTTTATAGCATATAGAACACTTAATATTAATGTTCTAACACTCCCCTTAATATTAAGTGGGGTTTATATGCCAACATTACATGTTTATACAACAAGATTTACAATCCTTAAACCATAGTGAGGGTTTAGGCTAGCATATCACATTTGAAGGATTTATACACTTTTATCATGTTAAATTTACCTTTTGGTAAAAAGGATTTGGAATCCATAAATCAGAAGTGATGATTTAGGCTAAGCATGATTTTTGAGACTACATCTCACAGTTTCTCATGGAAAATCTATACCAACATCTCTAGGATCCTTTTATAAAGTAAGTACCTCCTTTACAACATGATGTTACATTACTAGACTACACAATAAACTTAGAGTGATAAGTTTACTAAGATCATAAAAATATCTTTTATAATGCTTTAAATTGGAGCAAAAGTATATATGTTAAGAAGAAAACATATGGCCGGACGTTAAGAGGTGACATTGTCATACACACCGCCCTGTAATGGAAAATATGAAATGCCAAGCATTACATAAAACTTTTACATATTTACAACACACAATGAATTCGTAAATATATCTACAACTTATTTTCATTTGGGCAGTATTAGAGATCTATATCACCGCAGAGTACCTTCTCTTGGATGAATTACATATGTATCACTATAGGCTTCATTATTTTATGTTGAACTAGATTATTAGCAAGAGAAATACAACTCTAACTATCACATAGAAGAGGATTACTTCCTTTAACTTCCATGTGAATCTCTTCCAACAACCTCTTTAGCCACATGGCTTCTTTCGTTGCTTCCATCACACTTCTATATTTTTCCTTAGTAGAAGACATGGAGACTATCGTCTACTTTGTACTTCTCCAAGTAATGACACATGTACCAAACTTGAACACATATCTAGTCGTAGATTTTCTATCTATCACATCACCAGCATGGTTAGAATCACAATATCAATATAAACATGCATTATCAGAAGAAGTGTAATGTTAACCAAAATTAATTATTCCTTTGATATATCTCAATATTCTTTTTACTAACTTACAATGATTCTAATATTTTTCCCGCATGAATTTGGATGCAATATCTACTATATATGAAATGTCGGTCTAGTAATTGTTAGATAAATTAAACTACCTATAAGCTTCCTGTAAAGAGTAGAATTAGTTTTTCACATGCAAGTTTAGGATCAAGTTTACAACCAACTTCAATAGGAATAACAACTAGTTTACAATCTACCATATTAAATCTTATAAGCAATTTAGTAGCATATTACAACCGAGATACACCAAAAGACTTTTTTCTTTACAAAATCCATTCCTAAAAAATGATGTAATAATCCTAAATCAATCATTTCAAAGTATTGTTTCAATTTAGCTTTAATTTTAAAAAATAAACTATTAGAATTTCTAGTAATAAGAAAATCATCAACATATAATACAATAATAATAATCTAATTATTTTTAATTTTAACAAAAATATCATTATCAAATGAACAATTAGTGAAACCAATATCTTTAAAAAACTATTTATTTTTACATACCAAGCTCTAAGAGCTTGTTTTAAGCCATATAGAGATTTTTTCAATTTACACACATAAAGTTCTTTTCCAGTTCCTCAAAACCTTTAGGTTGGGTCATGTAGATTTCTTATTTTAAATCACCATTTAGGAATGCATTCTTAACATCCATTTGGTGGATTTCCCAACCATATTGAGTAGCTAAGGAAATAAGAATCCTAACTGTGCTCATTTTTTGTTAGAGTGCAAAGTTTTCTACGTATTCGATACCAAATTTTTGAATAAACTTGTGTTGGAAAAAAATTGTGTCGCAAATTATTGATTTTTCACTAAAACTCGGGCCTAAGCCCCTCCTTCTCGTGGATGGGGAGGCTCCCATTATTGAATGTAAACTAACCTAAAGTTGTGGGTAGTCGTTAGGTCGGTGATCACACATGAATACTCCACTAAACCTGTGGAAAATGCTTTTGCAAGGTAGAAGGGAGGAATTTGTAGCAGAGAAAGGTAAAGGGAGTTGGGGAAATAAGGAGAGAGAGGGTTATTGTTGTGAGTAGGGTTACAAAATTCACATACGGTGACTAGATTAGGTCCACATATAATTATAAGAACACATCAATGTAAACAACAATAAGACCAAAAAATCATAGACACGGAATTCCATTGGCTCATTTATCAAAGGTGCAAACACATTTCTTGGTTTTACAATATTATCATGTATGCAAATTTGGAAAGTAGAGAGAGATAGTAGAGGAACATAAGCAAAGGAATAGAAGAATTGTAACTTTTATTACTTGATGTAGTAGTGGTAATCTCAACAACATACATTCAATTAACAATTTCCAACCCTTTGGAATGGAGAATTCATTCTAATTTATAGCATACAAAAATGTCTCTTCATCTACCCCCACATGACTTTTCACCTATCCCCATCACTTGTGACCTTTCATATTCCTAGGAGGTGAGTCTTTTTCTTATTGATGAAAAAGGACTCTTACAATGTTGAATTGAGGGTCACTTAAGTGAATAGGATGAAATAACAAAAAGTACATTCTTAATGGAAAATTAGAATATGGAGAGAGAAGGAGAGACAGTGCAAAAGACAGAAGGGTTGACTTATCTGATGAAGATGAAGCTTTGTGGATAGACCTTTGATGAAATGTTTCATGAACAAGAATCTTGACCTCTAATCACCTGTTGAACTGAAACACTAAGATGACATATGATTCCTCATGTTATGGGATGAAAGAATACTCCAAAGTGCAAAATAAGTGTTTAGAAACACTGTTGTGAGGCATTACAAAGTGAACTTGGGATGACCACTAACACCACCCATGATGATCCTCTTTTGTCATGCTTCTTTTGAGTACTTCCTTTATCACATGAATTATGATGTTTCAACACCCCCATAGGCTTCATAATGTTCTTAATTTCTCCTATTGCCTAAGTGACCATCTGTGGAATCAGAACACCATGGTTGTAAATTACTCTTCTGATGATATGTAGAAACAGTCCAAGAAATTGAATTAGTGTTAAAGAAAACTGTTATGATATCTACACTATGATGGAAACATGATGGTTTTTATAGCAGGAGTTAGGACATAAGGATCACTTTCTTGCTTCTTAGGCTTTCAAAATTTACCCCAATGATCACAAAAAACAACTCCATGATGCTCTAACTTTTTTATGCTTTTCCTTTTCTTACTAAGATGAGTCTTCATCATGCGGGTGAAAGGATTACCCTTGAGTGAAATTCTTTTCATGTGGCCACATATTGGAATGAAATGAGGTGATGGAAATGTCCTTCCTTCTTGAGGCATGATCACACTACAAGGTTTTAGGTGAGTGTTTAAGAATGCTACCAAGTGGATGGAAATAAATTAAATGGAGATTATTACCAATTCTTGTACATACAATGCTCAAATGAAGATCGTTACCTTTTTACCTTTCTGGCTCCATAATCTTCTTTAAATGGAATCATCCTTAGAATGCTCATGCACTTTATTTCTCATATGCCTCTTATGAGAAGGTTTCACCACTAAGAAATTTACATTTGGATGTCAATGAAGAGCAGGGGTTGTAATGGATCCATCTTACATGGCTCAAGTTACTTTATGGGATTCAGGATAATTTTCACCTTCTTATGAAACTTCCTAGGATAAATAACCTCTATGTGCCCTCTTTCCTCATCTTTCTTTTTGAATATTATTATTAAATGACCCTTGATGACACTAAAGTGAGATTTGATTGTAATGTTTCTTCCTTTGAGGAGTGACCACATTACCAAGTGTTTGATTGAGTGTTTAAGAACACTATTGTGAATGACATCAAATGAAATTGAGATGATTTCTCATTCTTGCATTCATGACCAGTGTCCCACATGAAGATCACATATTTACCCCTCCTAAATCCAAATAAGTTGAATGAAATGAAACTTGGGATACTTACATACCTTCATGCTCATATGTTCTCGATGGGAAATTATGATTCCTTGATTCTTCACACATGATGATTTTGAGTGGCTTGATAGCTCAATTAGTTCACTTCACTTGCTTCTCGAAGAAATGACCTCAACTTGCTCCATGAGTTTCTTGTCTCATTTTTATCATGATGACACCCTTTTCAACTTCGCAACTCACTCCTTTGACCAATATGCCATTTGAGTGAAAACATGCCTACAACATTTGAACACCCTTTTGATCAATTTGTTCCTCATAGGAATAGAAATTGAAGATGAATCACATGTTTTAGACCTCCACATTGTCTTGAGATCATCACCAAGAACCAATTAAGTTTTTAGAAACATTCTTGGGAATTATGTTTTGTTTGAGAGTATGATATGATTTCCAACATCACTCATGGTGGTCTTTTCTCATCATTTCACCTTCTTGCATCAAGTGGCGCTTTGCGAGGATCACTTGAAATGATGCTTTAAGAGTTTACAGAGGGTTTATTTTATTTTTTGGGCCACAAAAAAACTTATTGACCTTGAGATGATGGAAAACAAAAAAAATATAAGCAAAACCGGAGCTACCACAACTTTATGGGATAAATTCCAACACTTACTATTTTTTGCAGTCCTATCTAAGGAACTTTGGATGATATTAATTCACCTCATTTGACCACTTGATATTTTTAGGCATTCCTTACCATGACCACATGTTATTTTTAGTAAGTGCACTGTAGGTGTCGATTGCAACAAAAATAGTCTTGAAATTATGGGTTTTATTCCAAAATTCCCTGCTCCAAATTTCATATGATTCCTTCATCTGGATGAATTGGAAAATTATTTTTTCATAGGAGGATGAAGAATGATGATAAAAATTAGTACTCCATATCTTGAAATAGCAGCAACCCCATTGAGAAAGAAATGTCTCAGATGAAACTAGATTTTTTAAGATCCTCCTCCAAGTTTCCAAGTTTTTGCCTACCAAATCTTCGTGAAAGTGAAAAAATATTAAAGGATGGTAGAATTTTGAGAGGAAAAACATTCCTAAATATCCCTAAAAACAAGATACTTCATTATTCAAAAATTGGCTTGCATGAAAGAAGAATTTTTATGATCATTTGTTCCAATTTTTCGGTGATTTCGCATGTCGGATCATTGGGAAATGGAGAAGGATATCATTTTCACCTCATTATTGTGGAATGAAAACCATTAATTCAGGTTGGAATTTTTGACATCGAAAAAATGAAGGAATTTAAACCGTGTGTGAAGAAAATAGCCAAATAGTTAAAACTATGTTTAAAGACACTTTATATCACCTCGTTGACCATAGTTAAAATTTGGGTTGGAGCGGGGTCTATGTGAGGTTAAGATCTAGTTAAAAATGGAAAATGGGGACATTAGGGAAAATGGGGACTCAAATGTGCACCTATGAGAAGTATGGAGATAAGTGGCAAAGACAGAGCAAGTGTGAGTGAGATGGAGGGGTTGGGAAAATAACATGCGGAGCTGGGAGAAGTCACATGGAAGTCTAGGGGATTGACCATGGGCATGGGTACATTTTATTTTCCCTTATGTCCCCTAAGAAAATTTTGAAAATTGGGACACAAAATTTTTCCCATAGGCAGGAGTGGAAGCAAGGAGGGTTGAGTGAATGAGCACAAGGGGTTGTAAAACAAGCCAGTGGAGCACATGTAGGTCATGTGAGTGTTTAGGGGATTAGAATGAGAATGGGGTGAACTTTCTTACCCTTATGTACCCTTGGGGACATGGGGGATACAAGGGAAACAAAATTTATCCCCAGTGTGAGGGAGTGTGGATGCATCTTTGTGTCCCTCATGTTCCCTTTGTCCCATGGGACAAACGGGACATGCGAGACACCCAGGACACCAAAGTGCTCAAAAGTGCTCCTATAGGAGGAGTATGAGGGTGATATTTTGTTTCCATCATGTCCCCCATGTCCCAAAGTGTAAAATATGGATAATAGGATGTCAAAAGTGAGCCTTACCATAACTACAAAGCTTGATTTTGCATTTCTTTGGCCAAAATAGCCTAAAGACCAACTTTTTCACCCAGAAGCTTAAGATAATGTTTTGGGGTAAATTATATATGAATTTGACTAAAAAAATTATAAAACCAATTGAATATGTTTAATACCTTGAATATTCCTAAAACTCCAAAAATGTCCCCTTTTGTTTGGAACTACAAGGGCTAGGTGAATTTGCTATTTAGACTGTCTCAAGACATCTTCATACCTTAGACAAAAATAAATGTTTCCAACATGTAGATAAATATCATAAATTTACAATTCCTATTTAATTTCCTCATAAATAATTATGGATATCCTAAAATCAGCTAGAGAAGTTAAGGTTCGCCATTGGATTACTCATTCCTTGCACCTAAAAACCCACCGTTAAACAAATTGTCCCTCAATGATAAAAAAATTCTAAATATTCTTAAATTATTTCCAAAATTTTCAAGGCTTTCCAATACCACCTCCTAATTCTTAATACCTTTTAAAACCCTCCTATATGATGCATACAGGCTCAAAAATGGCCAAAATTTGCTTTTCTAGACTTCCTAGAGAACTAGTCTTTGAATGTACTTCACTCAATGGAATAATGGACCTTTTTACACCTTTTTTAAAATTATACATGTTCACCCAATACATTAGAACTAACTTTAAGGACAAGGTTACCATGACACGGGAGGCAAGTTCGCTAGAGATGGATTCGTGGAGATTTGAAGTAAGATTTCACGTTGTGGCTTGGTTTTCATGGTTTAAGTTTTGGATTTTTGGGATAGTAATTTCACATGAAAACAACTGGATCTAACTTGAGGATAGTGTAATGAAAGGGGAAATAGATAACTATAAATTTATCATGGGTGAACAGACTAATACCTTGTCAAGTTGGACCATACAGATTAGTTCTTTTCACTTCTTAGTATGTAAACAACAAACATGCACGAGGAAAACCAAACAAACACACCGAATCGAATGGAAACACACCAAAACTGGAAAGGAAAGACACAACAGAAAGGGAAATTATAGTAGATGGGATGGAAATTTATTGAGGTGGAATAAGAATGTACACACACCCAACAATGGTTTAAGAGAAGTACGCACCATCATGGAATAGTGGGTTGAATTCATGCTTTCAAAGCTTGAAGATAGTCATCCGATCATTTCATGCTCTCGTGATGGATCTTGATGGTTTTAGAAGAAACAGAGAGACCAAGTTTCCATCCTCGTATTGATATTACATAAAAAAATGTTACATCCAATTACCACTTTTTAACTTGCTTAGAACCCTTGCCTTGATAGTCTCCACCTGATGCTTCGTGACCATAAGGAGCCATTCTCTCATGTTCTCAAAAGGGAATCTTTGATTTTATCATGAAATCATTCATCATCCTTGAGTGAATGTTGTGGCACTTTGAATCGTTCCTAAGATCAACAGGAATTTGGAGGTGGTGAAAACAAGTTGACTTTGACTCCATTCACAAGACTTCAGCACATTCTCATTCATTTTTTCAAATTTATTTCTTTATGAGCCTATCAACTCATCGCTAACCTTGATATCCCTTTCTATGGTGGAGGTGTTATCTTTATGTATGAATAAATCCACATGAGACTTAAACATTTTATTTCCTTTCCATTCACATTATTCTTCACAAAACAGGAAAGGGGAAGACTCGCCTTCACATTCATATTCATTCATCAAGGCTTCAAAGAGAATATTAAGCTCATCCACTTGTTCTATATCGTTATTGAACATTTGTGAATCAAAAGGAGAATAACAACTGAACTCATGCATATCTTGCATTGTCATGGCATATGTCAAAATTTCAAGACTCACTTGAGGGTCTTCATTCTCTTCTGCAATCTTCAAAACATCTTGTATGGATTCCCTCTTCAAAGCTACCACATACCCATTTTCACATTATTTTAAAGAATCTTCAAATTGGGTCTCAAGGAGATGATTATAAATATTATATTCATATGGCCAAGACTCATTTGAATAATCTTCCTCCTTGTGATCTATGTTTCTTGTCATCTGGGGTTACCTTCTTACATGTTTTGCAATACCTTGTCTTCATCATTTTCAAACAGAGAGAAGAGATCCATGTTGCATGGGAAGGGTACACCTTTCAATTCAAGATTCATCAAATCATCTTCATGATAGGAGGAAGAATACAATGTTGGGTCAGCAACATGAGAATATTCATTTAATCCGTCCTAAACGTCTCCTAGGAGTCTTCTTCTTTGTAGGGAAAATGGAAGACTCCATACTTATTGTGGTGATCAGCATTACATTCCTTTTGTGATGATAGGGAAATCAACTCCTTAGAGAGGCAATGCTCTATTTGTTCACCCACAATTATTTCAAGAAGGAAATTGGATTCTTCCATTTTCTCCATTTCATCATTTATCATTTGTGTATTAGATGAAGAGGCAAATTTGGAAAGAAAACCATCAATGATTACCTCAAATGCATCCTACTGAAGAGCCCATGATGGGGAAAGAGGGTTCATCTCTTAAACATCCTCGAGATTAGTGGAATTCTCAATAAGCATTGTATCATCCATCAAGAGGTAATAATTCTTACCCATGGTGCATATTATTCCTTCAACGAATAGTTCCTCAAGCCAAAATGAAGATATGAATGGAATTTCAACTTTCATGCTTTCTTCATTATCCTCCGAGTGTTGATTTGACTTCTATCGAAGGCTTAAGAACAGGGAAATCATGAGAAACACAGGAGTATTTCAGGAATAAACGCTTCATAATAAAGAGATTCATTAGATCTTCTTCCAAAAGGTGAACCCCTTCTTCTTCACTATTACGGAGTTCTTCAAGATGCTCATACCTTTTTGTAGCCTTAACGTAATTGATAATATCCAAATTAGTTTGGGGATCAAAATTTTTAATACTCAAAGATTCTTTTCAAAAAATATATTTTCAAGGTTATCATTTCTTCATCTCCATAAGCAAGAAAATCATCCAGAGGAAGAGAGACAAAATAAAAGCTTTGAGTTTCTCATTCAGTTGCATCAAGTTAAAAACATTACCTTCAATAGATTCTTCACCTTCATGATTTTCATACAACATTTCATATCTATTTTTCATCTTTCTCATCAAGCTCTTGGATTCTTGATCATCAATCAATGTAATTCCCATTTTCTTTCCTCTATCAGTAGTCTCTTGAATTGAAGCTACCAAGATTTGATGGCAGGATTGTTAGATGCAGCAATTTTATCTATTCTAGACATTCTTTTCATAACTATTGTAGATATGTTACTAACCTTCTTTCCTTTTTCTGGTTGCATATTTTTGTTTGAAGCATTGTGCCAAAATCCTTACCTTTGCAAGAGCTAGTCTAGAATGATGGTTGATCAAAAATTTTCATATCTTAGTGGTCATCTTTATCTTCTTCTTCATTGTTGTTGTCACTTATTGGTGTTGAACACCAATCTCAAAACTTCATCATTGTGATGTGGGAAATAAATGTGACATGGATTTGTTCCTTGATAGAGTCGCCTTCAAAATCTGATTTTTACTTTGATATCTGATTTTTTTTGGAATATATATATATATATATATATATATATATATTTTGTATTTTCTAGAGATCTTTAAGGGTGCACGAGGGATGATATCTCCCTAAAGAAGTTTCCAAAAAAAATTGGCAAAACAATTTTTCATGTTTGAAATTATTGATTTTTCACCAATGCTTCGAGGTTGAGGCCCTTCTTCTTGTGTATGAGGAGACTCCCATTATTGAATGCAAACTAAAAAGTTATGGTTTTTCATTAGGTTGAGGATCACATAGGAATACTCCACTAAACCTGTGGAAAAAAATTGTACAAGGTACAAGAGAGGAATTTGCAGTGGAGAGAGGTAAAGGGGAGTTGGGGAAATAAGGAGAGAGAGAGAGGGGTTAATGTTGTGATTAGGTTTACAAAATTCACATACAATAACCAGATTAGGTCCACATTCAATTAGAAGAACACAACAATTCAAACAATGATAAGACCAACAAATCATAGACATATAATTCCATTGACTCATTTATCAAAGGTGCAGACACCTTTCTTGGTTTTACAAGATTATCATGTATGCAAAGTTGGAAAGTAGAGAGAGAGAGAGAGGAGGAACATAAGAAAAGGAATAGAAGAATTACAACTTTTATTGCTTGATGTAGTAGTGTAATATCAACAACATACATTCAATCAACAATTGCCAACCCTTTGGAATGGAGAAGTCATTCCAATTTATAAATATAAAAATGTCTCTTCATCTACCCCCACATGAATTTTCACCTATCCCCATCATTTGTGACCTTTCATATTCCTAGGAGGTAATTCTCTTGTAATTGATGAAAAAGGACTCTTACAATGTTTAATTGAGGGTCACTTAAGTGAATAGGATGAAATAACAAAAAGTACATTCTTAATGAAAAATTAGAATATGGAGAGAGAAGAATGAAAGAGAGAGTGAGAGAATGAAGGGTTGAAGATGAAGCTTTATTGATAGACCTTTGAGGAAATGCTTCATGAATGAGAATCTTGACCTTTGATCACCTGTTGAACTAAAACACTGAGATTACATATGCTTCCTCTTGTTGTGAGATGTAAGAATACTCTAAAGTGTTGAATAAATGTTTAGAAAAATTGTTGTGAGGCATTATAAAGTGAACTTGGGATGTCCACTGACACCACCCATGATGATCCTCTCCTATCATGCTTTTTATGACTACTGCCTTGATGACCTGAATTTTGATGTTTCAACACCCTCATAGGATTTATAATGTTCTAGATATCTCTTATTTCCGACTCGACCATATGTGGAATCGAAACATCATGGTTACAAATTACTCTTCTGGTGAGATGTAGAAACCATCCAATACATTGAATTATTATTGAAGAGCATTGTTATGATACTTGCACTATGATGGAAACATGATGGTTTCTATAGCATGAGTTAGGACATAAGGATCACTTTCTTTCTTCTTAGGCTTTCACAATTTACCCTAATGATCACAAGAGACAACTCCATGATACTTAAATTTTTGATGTTTGTCCTCTTATTGAGATGAGTGAAATTATCAACATGTGGTCACTTGTTGGAACGGAATGAGATGATGGAGATGTCCTTACTTCTTGAGGCATGATCATAATACAAGGTTTTAGGTGAGTGTTTAAGAATGCTACCAAGTGGATGGAAACAAATTAAATGGAGATGATTTCCCGAGTTCTCTACATATGATTCTCAAATGAATATCATCACCTTCTTACCTTTCTTGGCTTAGAATCTTCTTTGAATAGATTCATCCTTAGAATGCTCATGCACTTTCTTTCTCAAATGTCTCTTATGAGAAGGTTTCACTACCGAGAAAGACACATTTGGATTCCCATGAAGAGTAAGTGGGTTTTGATGGATCCATCTTACATGAATCAAGATACTTTATGGGATTCACGATGATTCTCAACTTCCTAGAATAGAGAACCTCTCGTGAGCCCTATTTCCTCATCTTTATTTTCAAAAAAATTGTTTAATGGCCCTTGATGGCACTTTAAGTGAGATTTGATTGCAATGTTTTTTCTTTAAGGAGTGAGCACATTACCAAGTGTTTGACTGAATGCTTAAGAACACTATTGTGAATGACCTCAAATGATATTGGGTATATTTATCATTCTTGCATTCATGGTGTCCCACATAAAGAGTGCATATTTACTCCTCTTGAATATATAATACTATGAATGAAATCAAACGTGGGATATGTACATACCTTCGTGCTCGATGTCCTCGATGGGAAAATATGATTCCTTGATTCTTTGCACATGATGATTTTGAGTGCCTTGATAGCTCGATTAGCTCACTTCACTTGCTTCTTGAAGAAATGAACCTCATATTTCTCCATGAGTTTCTCATCTCATTTTTTATCATGATGACACCCTTTTCCACTTCACAACTCACTCATTTGAAAAATATTCCATTTGAGTGAAAATGTGCCGACAACATCTGAACACCCTTTTGATCAATTTTCTCCTCGTAGGAATAGAACTCGAAGATGAAACCCATGTTTTTGACCTCCGTTGTACTAAAATCATCACCAAGCATTGATTAAGTGTTTAGAAACACTCTTGGGAGGTATGCTTTGTTTGGGAGCATGAGATGATTGCCAGCATCACTCATGGTGGTATTTTCTCATTGTTCCAACTTCTTGCATCAAGTGGTGCTTTGTAGGGATCACTTCAGAAATGATGCTTTGAGAGTTTGTGGAGGGTTTCTTTTCTTGTTTGGGACACAAAAACTTATTGACCTTATGAAGATTGAAAAAGAAACAATATAAGTAGAATGGGATTTATCACAACTTTGTGGGCTCAATTCCTAGACTTACTATTTTTAGGTCGTCCTATCCAGATCAGTTATTTTTAGCAATTTTGCATTGTTTCAACTTCCTGATGTTTCTTGCTTGTTTGAGGGACCGCAGATGATAGAAATTCACCTCATTTGACCACTTTCTATTTTTAGACATGCCTTACTATGAACACATGATATTTTTAGTAATACTCTCCTTGGGGAACTCTCTATCATCGAGGATATGATGAGACCTTGTTATGGTGTCTAAATTTGGAAAAGCCTATCTAAGCTACCAAAGAGGTGCATGTAGTTTGTTTTCTTACTCAAACCCCTATACATGTTGGAACATCACTCGACTCGATCCGAGTGCTCACTCAAGCATGCAACGGTATCAAGTCCCTCTTTTAATACTAGCTTTTTTAAGGTGTTAGCATGATCACACAAGTATTCCATACATGTAACAAGCAATTAAATGTAAAGTATAGCATGAGCTATATCACAACCATAGTGCATAATGAATCAAACAAGGATCAAAATCAAATTTACCATACAACAACCACTAACAAATATGTCAACAATCAATATCCATCCGCAAAGCTCCATTGTATTAATCCATAGCAAAACCAATAGTTGAATACATCATAATAGTCATCACTAAGTGAAGCACGCGAATACACCAGAAGCATAACTTTGTTACATCCAATGTATATGTAGTGGAGACTTTCCCTTCACTACTCATACACTCTTAAAAATAGGGTGCATGCTAACAATAGTCATGCATCGGTACAAAAGTAACTACAAAAGGATGCAAGCTTCGCTAATAATAGATTACCTATAAATAACTCTAGTTCTAATCCTATTATTAGCTCAAAATTTGCATGACTCTTCATCTCCTTCTTGTTCCAAAAATAGCATGGTGTGTCTTCTAAGTCTTCTATAAAAACGTGTTCAACACTCAATTCATCCTTAGCCTATCCCTTCTTACTGAGTCCCTTCTTGGCCCTAGCAGGGATGTCACTAAGCACCCCATCCATATCATCTAATGTCAAGTCTTATACCTGGTTCTTTAACACTCTAAGAATATTAACAAGTGATGAGAGCATGCCTTCCATTACATCCATTCTTCTTGCTATATTTTGAGGTGACTTAAGTGAAATAAGGTTGTGTGATGCTCCCCTAAGGTACTTTATGATTTTTTTGTCGATGACTTAAGTGATGGGTGAATATGTGGTACTTTATTTTCTATTTCTTTGTTGGGGTAACTTAAGTGTACTTTTGGCATAGTGGTGATAAAGTAACTTAAGTTATTTTATTATTATGTGGATTTTCCCCAAGGAGGTCAATTAGGGTTGTTTGGGCCCTTTGTTGTAAAAAAAAAGTTATAAAAGGAAGCGCTTGGGGGAGAAAAGGGCATTCATTCATTCATACACTCACTCTTTTATGATATTGAAGCCATTGTTCATTGCATACTTTTTGCTTGTGGAGTAAGATCCCACAGGAACCCTAGCTTTGGTGGTGAGAGATCCACTCCTAACTAGCAGAGCACTCTTCGGTCGTGAAAGATCCTCCCTAGTTTGTTATTTTGGAGCTTTATTAAAAAATTTGGATCAGATATGGAGAGTAATCAGAAATTTAAATTCAGAGAAAGAGGACAGACATTCTTCATCAAGGGTTTCAGTTTAGATTTGGAACAACTATTTTCTAGGGTTTTATCTACTTAGTTCCAGATTTGAGGAGCAGTTTTGGAGGGACTTCTATGGTTTGATTCTAGAGATTTGGGAGCTAGAGATTGTTATCTTCATGAAGATGCCCTAGAATTTATTTCCATCAATTTTCCATTTTTATTCTGTAAATTACGGTCATATGTATTTCTCTCATTTTCTGCCCTAAAATAAATAAATAAAATCATATCTGAGAGATAAAATTTATTTCTCTCTTGTTTATTGTTCTAATATATTTTTCTGAGTTGTTTGAAGCTTTTGAGTAGTGTTGGAAGTGATTAGTTTACAAAATAAAAAAAAATCTTTAAAACTACATGTTGCTGTCATAAAATTTAGAAAAATCATAATTTAGTTCGTTGTTATTTTATACATATTTTGTGAATTTCAATTGATATCCCACAAGGGATATTTCAGTGGTATCAAAGCGGTTGTTTCCTCCAACCTATTTGGGTTAAAATTGGATAGTTCTAGGATGGAATAACGGTTGGTGCAGCAGTTGATTGGGACAATTATAGAGCTACATGATCTTTTACCTCCCTCGATTTGAGGAGGGCATTAACCCATGTTCTAGACCAATTAGTTGGTTTGTTGGTTCAAGTAAATTTGTCACCATCACAAAGCATATTATTTACATTGGACAAACTCGAGATATGTTATTCTTCCCAGCTTTGTTAATACATCGAGTAGGAGAGTTAGCTTGAGCTTAACAACATGCGTCATAGAGATATTCCAAGTTACGATACCGGATATACCGATGATGAGGACTCGATAAGATGACTACTTCGATCATTGGTTAAGTCTTTTGGTTGGCTAATGCAAAAAATGTTCATCATTTGGGTTGAGTGTCCGAATATTAGAGGTACTAGCCGGAGTTAGACTCTATTGGATGGTGTGGGACCATGAGTGTTGGACCTCGTCGAGTGTGTTCCATCTTTCCATGTAGTGGTCGACAAGATGCATTCCAGGAGGTGTTGAGTCACATTCATGAGATTATTACATGTACACGAGATGAGGATGTCTCGGGGATAGTGACCCATGAGTTATGCATAGATATTTTGGAGTTATGCACGCAGAGCAGCCGCAGATTAGACAGTGATGTGGTTGAGACCTTGCACGAGGAGAGATCTTCTTATCGAGTGTTGTGATATGGTGTCACGGTGTGGAGCTAGATAATCATGAGATGACTATAGATGTGATCAAATAACATGTAATTTAGGAGGGGCATATTGTGGAGGATGGTATGATGGCATTGAGGAGTGTACCATGCTTGCTTGCCATAGACATTGTGTTGGCACCTATTGTGCCAATACTAGAACATATATCATCGACATGGTACGTTATTTCCATGAGTTGGTTGGACCTTCTTCCATCAATGTTTGGTTGAGGTGGATACCCTACTATGATTACAGAGGATATGTTTTCTAGTTGGTTCTTGGGAACCGATGATGATGGTTTAAGAGCCTCGGATCATAGGTGCCTAAGAGAGGCAAGATACAATGTGTTGATTTGGATCCTGGTGTGGAGACTTTCCGATGTCTTCATCCTTTTATGATGACTTTTTGGATATGAGAGTCATACTTGTTGGCTATAAGACTTATTCTCGGGGTTCGATATTCTGGTTGAGTTTTTTAGCACATTTTAGGTATATTGGGACATGTATGAGGTGGGTGACAACATTAGCCAAATTGTAGGAGAATCCACATTAGTGGTAAGGACCTTGTTAGTTGGTCCATTATTGTTTGGAGAGATCCTAAGGAGTTGGTTTCTTTAGCATTACATTGGGATATTGAGTTCCCGTGTATTGGAGTTTGCTTTCCACCGATTGGGATTCATCTTTGTGTCATCACCATTGGCCTAGTATTCTTCAGGAACACTTCGGGGTGTTTCACTATCATTGGCTAATGTGGAGTTCGATGGAATAGACCATGGAGTTAGAGCTCATGGTGGTTAGATAGACAGATACGTGGATCAATTTTCTTCCTTTCCCGTGAGATTTGGGAGTATCCTTAGGAGCACGCTTTCTCAATCCACTTTGTCGGGTGAGACAAGTGGGATATTTGATGAATCCTATTCTGATGGATTGTTTGCTACAGACACAGAGCACACCATGATGACTTATGTGGAAAGTGATTTGGATGATGTTGAATCGGGGAGTGAGTTGGGTATGATGCATACTTTTACTCTATATGACCGGGTGAGTGGATTCATGGATGTGGGTATGACCAGTAGTGTTGTACATGAAATAATTACAGAGATTGGGGTTACATGTTCAAATCACCCGAGTCTATCATTATGTTAGTTATCAGGTTTCGGTAGACTAGAGATCTCATTTGCTTGTTGAGTACTCCAAGAACTGACACACTTGTGAGATTTTGGATGGTCACATACAAGATGATGACATCTACAAATTGGAGGATGAGATGATCTTCTATCAGGGCAGATTGTACCTTGTGTTAGATTCATGGTTAAGGATGGAGATACTGCGACATGTGTGTTGTTCTTCTGTGACTGGTCACTTGAGATTCGATGAGACCTACAGGTTCATATGGGAGAGGTTCAGATGGCATGGGTTGAGGGAGGATATCCTCAACTTTATACAGGGATGTACGGTTTGTCATTATGACAAATCAAAGCTTACATGTTCATCATTTTCTAAGCCGACATGGGATAGCATTCCTATGTATTTTATTATTTCTATGCCCGGTGAGCACTTCACCCATGTGTTAGTCAAGGGGGGATGGAGTTGACTCAATTACTTGGTTATCCAGTAGGTTCACATTCAACACAAGAGGTGGACTATGTAGAGCGATATTGTCGGTTGACCATTTAATGGAGTCTTGGGACGTTTCCCCCACATGACACATTGAGACACATTATGAGGAGCCTTGCTCTCACACGAGTGTGGGTCATGTGAGAGATTTGGAAAACTTAGTGCTTATACGGGATTATTCACATGTTGATATGCTCCTATGATTCGAGTGGACTTTTGTACCCATGAATTGACTAGAGAGGCAAAGATTGTGAGTGATCACATGATGGTAGCTTCACATTGGTAGAGACTAGATAGATTGGCGCTTCGGTGTGGGTACCAATGGAGAATCAATGTGGGCATCATACTACTTCTTGGGTCAGCATTGTTCTCTACACAGCATGGAGAGCAGGATGACTACGTGGGGTGTCTAGGTTACGTTGGATCACACTGATCATTGGGTGACTGCAGGGTGAAGTGGAGGAACTTATTTTGTGGTATTCAACTTCTGTAGGATAATGTTTGGGGTCAAGCATTTCTCGAGAGGGGGAATTGTAATGTCCCCATTTCGAGTAGGTGGCCTACGAGGCTTTTCATCCATCTTAGCCTTGGTCATGCCCAAGGGGCTAGTGACGTTGATGGTTATTGGGTATGGTTTGCACCTTCATTTCACTTATATATTATGTTTTGACATTGGACACGTACTTTGAGGTGACTTAAGTGAAATAAGGTTGTGTGATGCTCCCCTAAGGTACTTTATGTTATATTTTGTCGATGACTTAAGTGATGGGTGAATATATGGTACTTTATTTTCTATTTCTTCATTGGGGGTAACTTAAGTGTACTTTTGGCATAGTGGTGATAAAGTAACTTAAGTTATTTTATTATTATGTGGATTTTCCCCAAGGAGGTTGATTAGGGTTCTTTTGGGCCCTTTGTTGCAATGAAAAGTTATAAAAGGAAGCGCTTGGGGAGAAAAGGGCATTCATTCTTTCATACACTCACTCTTTTAAGTTATTGAAGCCATTATTGGTTGCATACTTTTTGCTTGTGGAGTAAGATCCCACAGAACCCTAGTTCAGTGATGAGAGATCCACTCCTAGCTAGCATAATACATTCTTCGATGGTGAAAGATCCTCCTTAGTTTGCTTATTCTAGATCTTTACTCAGATTTTTGGATCAGATCTAGAGAGTAATCATAAATTCAAATTCGAGAAAGAGGCAACTCATTCTTCATCAAGGGTTTAGTTCAGATTTGAGGAGCAGTTTTGGAGGGGTTTATGTGGTCTGATTCCGGAGATTTCGGAGCTAGAGATTGTTCTCATCATAAAGATGCCCTAGAATTCATTTCCATCATTTTTCCATTGTTATTCTAGAAATTATGGTCAGTTGTATTTTTCTCATTTTTTGCCCTAAAATAAATAAATAAAATCATATCTGAGAGATAAAAATTATTTCTCTCTTGTTTATTGTTCTATATTTTTTTTTTAGTTGTTTGAAGCTTTTGGGTAGTGTTGGAAGTGATTAGTTTGCAAAATACAAAAATATTTATTTCTACATATTTTTGTTATAAAAATAAAAAAAATCATAATTCAATTCATTGTTATTTTATACATATTTTGTGAATTTCAAGTGATATTCCACAAGGGATATTTCACCCTTGTTGTAGGTGGCAGAGATGCAAGAAAAATGATATAATTAATGTTACTAAAGATTGAATTGCAATTGTTCTCTAAATTGTATGATCCATTTGAAAAGAATATCATGTTGTTATCATTGAAATTGTTGTATTGTCATATTTGGTTAGTTATAATTATTGTATCGATTAAAAAGGATTGAAATTTTGCATATCATGTACTTAAAAATAGTATGTTACACCTAAACAAATCTATTAAATTTCAAGAACCATTTATTATCGTGTAGTTGTAGCCTTGCACGGAAAATAATGTAGGTAATGGAATGAAACAAACAAATAGTTTGAAATTGAATTATTCTCTAAGTTTATCGTTGCACCATTTTCCCTTGGTTGAATGGAAACTAGCTAATAAAACCCTTAAACCCCATAGGAAAAAACTTATGTAGTTTTACGAATTAAGATTCACTTATACGTGTAAGGTGGGAATTGAGTAAGACCAAGCCCTACAATCCAATAAAGAAACCTTGGTTGTGTTGTTTCTTGGTGGCACCTTGTGTTGTTGAGCTCTTTTCCATGTGTCACTCTATTTGTTGTTATGAAAACTTGAAAGGATAGGGTCACATGTGATCCTTACCTTGTGGCATGTTATCTCCATCCTAGTGAGTATGGGGTTTTGTCCTTAAAACCTTTCTTTGGTTCCTAAAAGTATATTGGACCTAATGAGTTGCTACCCTCAAGGGAGGTGTGATATTGCAACCCAACAAACTCTCCTTTCCTAGTGTTTACGCTCTAGTTCAAGCTAAGAAGGGATCCTCATGTGTCCCTTACTCTTGCAAGTAACAAATGAATGATTAATTAAATTGTGCAAGCTATAGGAAATAAAGATATTGTGATAATCCTAGTGACGATTCCATTGTAGGTTTAAATTATTATGAAGTTAGGATGATCCTAACCCTAGGACCTCCTAAGGAGGGCGCTTGTTGGTGGGACTCCATAACTTATAACAACCAATTTGTGTTTAATAAGTCCTTGTTGAGTGTGAAATTTAAAACTTGAGATGCTTCCTCTTTAAACTTGTGGTTAACCTTTGATTACTTGATAAAATTAAAGTGGGGTGTTTCATGAGGGGAAACACGCTTAACTAGAAATGGAAATTCATAACTTGAAAACAAGTGATATGTGGCTCTTATATACTTTAAATGTCCTGCAAAACAAAAGATTAGTTAAGAAATTTAATTGTGATAAATGTGTAAGCTAAATTGTAATCTATGTAAATTGTGGATAAAATCTTTTCTTCTCTCTCTTAGTGGTTTAGCTATTGTGTTGTGAATCACTCTTTTGAGAAAATGTTGAACTTAAATTATTGTTGTCAAGCTTGTATGTAAGTGTGTGTGTGTGGGTGAGACTACATCATTGTTTAGTGGAGGGATAAGGGGTTGTTAGTTGAAAGGAGGAATAAGGATTTGTGTGTTGTTGCATTGGAGGAACCAAGGGAATTCGTGGCTAGTCTTAGTGGAGGGATAAGGGGGTGGTTTAAATGGAGGTATAAGGGGTATGTTGTTGTTTTGTGTTTTATCTTAGAGGAAGCAAAGGCTAGTCAGGATTCCTTCACGAAGGTAAAAGGGGTAGTACATATGATGGTCTCTCCCTTTTGCAAGCTTTATGGATAAGCTTGATGGTATGTGTCCTTTTTACACTTGGTGCAATGTCGTTCTCTTATCTCTCATTTGAAGTAAGGTTAAACCATTGCATGAGTGGGTTCATGATTTTTGTAATGTCCCTTTTTGGGGACTCTTAGGAAACTATGCAAAGCTGGGCACAAACCACAATTTTCAGATTATGAATAAGTTGTTAGTGACTGAAATAAATATATAGAAACCCTCAATTGCTACCAGCAAACACCCTTCTAGGGCAGCAACCCCTTGGGTTTCAAACCCACTTTTGTGCCCTCAAAACCCTTGAATCAACTATCTTTTAATTTCTAAAATTATTATAAATTCCCAACAATCATTCCATGCAATAAAATCTGAAATTGCAAGCTTGGAAGTGGATGATCTGATTTTTAGATAAAACCCTCAGATTGCAGAAATTAATTAAATATTCCAGAATTGTAACTAACTTCAAAGAGCTTGGAAAAATAGCAACACACTTCCAAAATTAATAAAACTTCAGATCTTGGCCTCTAAAAATATGAAGAACATGATTCTAATCTCAAATCCACAAAATTGTTGCAAGAACACACCAAACTATTCCTCTATGCGGTTGCCCACTTGGAACAACCAATTTACATGCCAAAATATACCACAAAGCAGGTCGCTCCACTTTAGAAAGGCCAAACATGCATTAACAACAAGAAATAGTGCAAAGATCTTCAATTATTGACCAAATGGCACCTTAGGGCAATTCACCTAGGGCTGGAAATAAAGATTACAGCAGCAAAAGATCCCTCAAGGGGTGGAGACTCCCGTGTTGAAGTCTTCCCTAGACTTGGTGAAGGGTTTTGTCCTCACACAAGACTCTCCAAGGGTTTTCATCCTTAGGAGAGAGAGAGAGAGAGAGAGAGAGAGAGAGAGAGAGAGAGAGAGAGAGAGATGTTTCACAAGCAATCTTTCCAAAGAGATAATAAAATTCACATAATTATCAATTGGCCAAGCAACCTCCTTTTATATCATAAGGGGTGCTAACAATTCAATGATGGTCGACCTCATAAAGTACTTTAATAATCTTTTATAACTTGAGCCTACATGCTCACCAAATTAACTAACTAATTAATTAATTAAGTCCCTCTATTGGAGCGCTTGGCTTCCCAATAGGAATACATAATGAAATAAAAGCAAACATCAAGATATCATCAGAAACGTTCCTCTTGCTCCATTCCTTAATCCCACGAGGAAGAAATGGGATAAGGTCTTCAAAACGTTGGTCTTCAAGAAGGGACATGACAATCGTGTAAGCATGTCAGGCATTGTTGTGTTGTAATAAGTGATCCCTAAGTGTCGTGTATACAACTATTTTTTTAAATATTTCCCTGCTTTTAGCTTGTGAATTATGATCTATGCATCATGGGCATGACAAATTACATATGTGCCCATTGAGTTGAGATACAACTAGTAATCTATCTTATCACTTGTTCATTGAAACCAAATGCCGTCAAAGCCTCAGCTAGGAAGGACCAATTTTTCACACCTATCAAAAGCTTTTGGCATAGCCAATGTGATGAACATGCCTATCAAATGTTGAGATTTAGTCAAGTGGAGAAATTCTTGAATAGCCATTATATTCTCTATGATCTATTGGCCTGAGACAAAGGCTGATTGGTTATTTGCAATTAGTTGTGCAGTACAAGAAGTTTGAGCATGTGAGCTATCAATTTTTAGATAATTGTGTAAATGATATTGCAAAAATATTTTGATCAGTATTAATCAAAAGAACTTGATTTCATAACCTTTTGAATCAAAGCTAGTTGTTGGGCATTAATTTGTTTTAGCATCTTGTTGTTTCTTCTAATTCCTCCACTGCATCTATAAGTTCATAGTTTATGATATCTTAGAAGGATTAGTAGAACAAGGCAGAAAAACCACCCAGCCCTAGGGATTTCTCCTTTATTGAAAGAAAAGGCTATTGCCTTCAATTCCTTGTGCTCAGTGTTCATGGAATTGTCTATGTTAAAACCTTAGGAAGATGGTTTATCATTCCCTATTGAGCTTGAGCTGTTTCAAGGCGAGGTGCTTCAGAATTTAGAAGTTGTCTGAAACAACCTATTGCGTAGGCAATGATATATGTGGAAGTGTGAGTACTTTCCCACTCCCAGCTTCAATAGAAAGTAGGGAATTTATATGTTGTATGTTAAGAACTGATTTATGAAAGAAGGCAATGTTGGCATTCCCTTTCAAGACCCATGCCTCTCTGGATCTCTCACACCACTGGTGTACTTCACAATATTGGGTGATTACCAGTTCATTTATTAATTTCTGCTCTTCCTTTGCCATTGTATATGTAAAACCATGTTCTGTTATTATCTTTTGGAGTTTGGGATTATTTGCATTTGCCTGGATTGAACAAAGATGTTTTCAAACTCCTTTTCATTCCACTCCTGCATTCAGAATCTAAGTATTGATGTTTTTTCACAATTCCAGACATGGTGTGGCCTACCATGGAAACCCTAACCACCATATGGCTTCTAAGAAGCCTCAATGGGTAAGCCACATACTTTCAAATCCGAAGTGGTATTTATGGAATGTACTTATTTTGCAAATATCCCATGTACTTACTTTTGAAAATATCCCATATGATGAGGCCAGTGATCAAAAAGGGCTTGTATTTGCGTATTGTCGAAACCCAGTGGTTGGAGTGATCAAAAATCAGTTGTGCAGGTATTGATCAAAAAGAGTGGAGACACTCCCTTGTGCTTGTATTTGTGTATCGTCAGAAACCCATTGGTTGGATATTAAGATTCTGTCTAATTTTTCTGCAATTTGATCTCTCACTTTCCTCTTATCTGTACAAGTGAAAAGCCCATCCCTAAAATACACCAGTTGTACTTGGGAACTTCAAGCAGGTTCATTTATGCATCAGTTGTGCAGGTATTGAACCATGTGTCCCATTTCTTCTCCTCATAAGATTTGATGGTATCGAAATCACCCATAGGAATGAAGTTCTCACCAGCATTTGCCACTGACCTATCTCTGATTTTCTCAAAATAATCAATCCTCGAGTTGCCATGAGGGGGAATGTAGATATTTCCAAGGGTGAGTTTTGATTGCATTTCATAAGCGTAAAAACATGATGTCATTCCCCACAGAAATGGTTCATAAGATAAGAAAATAACGTAATGGATCCCGTTGCATTGCTACCTTTGTATGCAAAATACATATGTTTGCTGCCCCACATACGTGTACTTTATTTTTTGTAGGTCGCTAGCTCTAATTTTTCTTGCTTTGTGATTAGACCTATCTGATGGTCCTTCACTTTATGTTTGTGCAGAAAGCATTTGTTGGGCACATTTGCATTTCAAGATAAAATCTGCATCACACGAGTGAAGTGAGGATAGGGTACTCTTCCTCCACGAGTTTTCCAAGCTGGAGAATTTTGGCATTCAGATCTGCATGATTCTCTTCATTGCCTTCTCTCTTGGCTCCTCATCAGCTTCTGTAGGTTACCTCTTTTTCGTTGACAACTTTTTTTTCCCGGTTCCCAGATATCCAGATTTCTTGAAATACTATCCTCTTGATTTCTGTTGTAGGCTTGTGCTCTTCACCTTCTGCTATTTGGCTTGGGAAAATCTACCTGTGTTGTGAATTATAATTGGTTGCTTTGGGATAAGTCTCTTGCTGCTCGCTTGGAACCAGTGACTGCTTTTGAGAGTATTTGCTTTGGATCTCTTGCTGCTCGCTTGGAACCTCTCTTGCAATGGGCACAACCAAGACAAATGCCCATGCTCATGACAAGCCCTACACCTAAAAGAGATATTTTCGTAGTCCAAAGGCCTGTTCACATTGTATTCCTCCAACTTCTAGAATCATTATATCTAGGAGGGCTTGTACAAGCTTAGATTTACACAAATCCCTTGCGAAGTTGAGCATCCCTAGATTCTTTGTGAACTTTGAGGTTGTTATGTACTCTCCAATGGCTCCTCCAATCGTTCTTAATGATGTTTCCTGCCAATATTCACCAGGTAAGAGGGGCATCCTAACCCACACAAGCACCGCACTTGGCAGATCATTAGATTAAAGGTTGGGGACCAATGCTTCATGAATAGGTCTAACATTTTAATAAGCCCCCAAAATACTTGAGCCTTTTCCTTCTTTATTGAGAAGACGGCATAAAATATCCTCTTTGATATCATTAGAAGTTTTACAGATTTAGAGGGTTCCTAGTTCTCTCGGACCCAAATGTTCAGCATTTTTTGACCAAGAAAGGCTTCCATGAATCAGTTGTTAGAAGATGTAAACAGAGAAATAACAAAGAAGGGTTAGATTGCACACATTATTCATTTTGTCCATAATTTTATTATGTGAGAGATGGTTACAAAATGGTTGAAGTGGTTACAACAGTTTATTAGTTAACTTAACTAATATTGACTTAATGCTAAATTATAAGCCTTATATTCTAATACCCCTCTTAAGGCTTACACTCTAGAAAGAAAATACAAACATACTGACAGAAGATTAAAATAATAGAACCAAATAGGACCATGCCTTTTTCATAAGCTTCTCCTTTGAAAATAGTTCTTTGACTAGGTAGAGCTCCATCAAGCTACCTCATAACCTTCGTAAAGGTGTAGTTCCTGAGTTGAATTCTCGAGTTCCCATATTCCACCTCCCCAAACTCTTGAATCACGAACCTCCCAAATTATTAGACAACCATCCATATTGAGCTACATCCACAGTGCTCCATCAAGTTGTCTCATGACCCTCGTAAGGGTATAATTCCCAAGATCCACAAACTTCCGAACTAACTAGGCAACAATCCATGTTGAGCTTCATCTACACTAGATCCCTTCATGTCTTCAACATGTGGGGCTTATTTAAAATATGTATTCTTCATCATTTTCAGCATCTGGTGGATCTTCAATAATGGCTACATTAATTTCATTTGAATGTGTTAGTTTTCCTTCGAGAATATTGTTGGCTAGAATGGTACAATTTCTTGTGTAACCTTGTTTTTTGTAGTAGTAACATTCAATTTCCCCTCTATCTTTATTTGATCTTCTATGATTATTTCTTGAATATAATGCCATCTCAGGTTGAAGATCATCTTTTGTATCTTCTACAATAGTTCTCTTTTCTTCAACTAAGAGAGTTGAATAATATCTTCCAGACTTTGAAAAGGTAGTTGATTTAAAGTAAAAATGACATTGTTGAATTTAGAAGGCAGATTGATTAACAAAATGAGTTTGCTATCCTCATCATCTATCGTGGCATTAACGTATACTAATTTTCTAAGGAGATATCTTAGATTTCTTATGTGGCTGGACATAATGACTCCATCAGCCATCTTGAATCTAAAAACTTGAAGTTTTAGCAAAATTTTGCATTGATAGCTTTTGCTTCAAACAATTTATTTACGGTATCTCAGATTTCCTTGGACAATTTTTAGGTCTACTTGATGTAATTTAGAATCGGAGAGAGCAAGACCAATAATGGCTTTGGCTTTATCATCTTTGCTCTACCAATCTAGTAATTTAGTTGCATTTATAGATGATTGTTTTTTCCCATTAACTATTCCCCACAAATTTTTATTCATTAATTGCATTTGTATTTTAACTTTCCAAGTGTGAAAGTTGAAGCCTAGATATTTCTCCATTGGAATTTCTATTCTTTAAAAACGACTTAATCAAAAATACTCTTGCAAAATTTGTAACAAAGATATGAAGATAAATAACCTCAACTACAACATCAAGGAAGGAAATAAATGAAGTCCGGAAATGTATACCTTTGACTAACATATCAAAGCAACAATGATACTTTTGTTTCGTTAATGTACCCGAAAGTATTATGTGCCCTAGCAATTGCAATAGAAATACCAAAAAACAAGATGCTCTTTGCTCTTGAACTAGTGTCCACATTGCTCCTATGCCCTTCGAAAATCCTTTATCGTGATTTGTGTTTTTGTGCCCTTTGAAAATCTTGAATTGCGATTTGTGCTGAAAATGCCCTCTAAAATGAGTGTAAATTTGCGACTATATTAATTCGCAATCCATAGATTTGCAATTGTATCTTTGTTAGTGACTGTGAGTTTGTGCTTTCATGACTTTATTCTTCCATCATGTCCCCTAGATGCTTCAAAAAATAATCTAAATGATCTTCCTTCACAATTGAAACTTGAAACTTAAGTCACGTGCCCCGATGCATTTGAAAATACATTGAATACTTATTTCTTCGTGATTGAAACTAGACTCATGAATCTCCTTTGAAATATTCCCTTACGTCTTGCTCCTTGCTTGTTTGGCTTTAATACCAATGTTAGAAGATGTAAACAGGATATAAGGAAGGATCAAAATGCACACATTATTTATTGTGTGTCCACCATTTTATTATGTGAGAGATAGTTACAAAATGATTAAAATGGTTACAATCATTTATTAGTTAATACTTAACTAATATTGACTTACTGCTAAATAATAAGCCCTACATTCTAATATAAACAGATTGGGGATCTTTCTTTTACAACCAGATTCTTTACTCCATTTCATCCATAGAAAACGAGTTCTTTGGTGGGTTTCCAATTTTAGATAGAACACATTTAACTTTTTGAAGGGTAAGTTGGGTCTGGTAATTGTTCTTTTGGCATGGTATTGAATGAATCCTTGTAGATCTTATTTGCAAACTTGGGGGTTTCCCAAGAAACAAATGATCTGAAATTTTGATTTGGATTCTGAGGGTTGATATTTCGAGAGGGGGGCATTGCCTCCTGTAGGTAACTACCTCAAACTCCAATCAGCCATCAGCTGCTTGGGGTAGAGAGCTGGAGATTTTAATGGCTGAAATATATTAGAGGTTTGACGAATATATTAGAGGTAGCTTAAGGGACGTGTATTTTCCGCTCATCAAATGGCATGCTCCTTTTCTTCCAATAAGGAAGCAACTTTTCGGTTCATATGGAGCATAATTATAGATGGCTACAAATGTGCATAATGCATCTGCTTCCATATACAAAACAGCTTCTGGAACACATGCTATCAGTCATTGTCATGTCTATTTCAGCCCTAAAATATGTATATCACAACCACTACGATGCTGAAATCAAATTTATATATTCATGCTACAATCATTGTAATGTTGGAATGCTGCACCCAAGAATGAATGACTTCTTTGATCTTTCCATTACTATCACTTTGCAATGGCGTTGAGGATATTATTCATGGAACCTACTCCTTGTTTTCCCCCTTCTCCGACCACTACGTTTTAGAGTACATGTGTATCAGATACTTCTTTCCCCTTGACCTTAGTTGTATTTTCCTTCATGGCTTGCGCACTTTTTTTCTCATGGTGAAGTTGAGGATGTAATTTCCAATACTTCATATCTCAATACCCACTTATGTTGTAATGGCTACAATAATCCTCTTTAATAAAGTTGGAAGGAATCCCTTTCCTCTTGCTTTACACTTCAAGATGTTTTAAATAATGGCCTTCACAACTTTGCCTTCTCCTTGAAGTACTTGGGATTTTGGTACCCAATCAATCACTCCAACACATGGCCACACAATAATTACTCATTCCAAAAAAAGAATCCAACAATGGGATGTTGCATGCCTCTTTTTAAAGATGGAAATTCTTGGGCTGTCCTTATGCTTTCTTAGACAAAGTTGATGGAGAGGTGACACTCTACCTTCTCCTTTTTTGCTTCAAGGCTGGCCTCTCCTTTGAAATGTGTGGCATTATTTCTTTGGAGATTCTTTGCACTCTTTTTCAAATCTTTGTACAATGGCTTTACCTTCATTACAATGTTGCCCTCTTTGAAGAGACTTTAAATTCTTCTTCAACCTTCACAAAAAGATATTGGGGGTGTTGACACTTGTTTGGGACATATTTCGACAAATGGGTGCCTTGGATTCCTATTTGGAAGATGGTTCTGTTTTGACTACCCTTGAGCATTCTCCAACCTCCTCTTTACCACCAAAATACCCATAACCTTCATATTGTGTCCTATAGCCTAAACCTCCATGCAATTCTTATTAATTGGGCATCAAGTCCTTGCCCGCTATAACCCATATTTTCCAACAACATAAAGCTAGTTCCTTTAGCGTGATTTTCAAAACCACCAAGGGACTCGTTTAATGCTTCACCGGAAGAAAGAACATATGGTGTGTTGCTTACAATGCTTACCTCTAACATCGTTTGGGCATATTTTCTAAATGTTGGTCTTCTTTGTTGGGTAGGCTCTTCTTTCCTCTTCACTTCTTCATAATCTTATTGGATCTTGAGCAACATCTCTTCTTTCGTAACCATTTCTTGTTACCACTCCTCATTGACATCAATGGAAAAGCTCCATGGCTGGCCAATTAATCTTGTAACTCTTGATTCTACATTTCTAATTGTTGTGCCATTTGACTTGACTTTGACTATGCAACCAAATATGATGTACAATTCCTTGTGAAAAATAAACAAGTATGGATCTCTTAAATACGTTTAACTGAAATATGCCTAGAGATAGCAATTTCAAGGCCCTTATGTTGGATATTTCACATACCACATTGATTAATAACTCCATTACTTCCTCTACAAATTTCCCACTGATTGGTGACAATTAACAACAATTTAGTTGCACCACTCTATCGGGCTCGAAAAAATATTTCTAGGAAAAAGGACTCCAAACTCTAACTTATGGCCAAGAGTTAATGATTTTTCAATTGAATTCTCCAAGAATAAAAGAAAAAACTTCTAAGTGATGGTCAAATTGATGTCAAATTTTAGGTAGAAATTGCCCTATGATGGTCCAATGGATGTCAAATTTAAGGTCAGGAATTAATTGTTAGCAACATGGACATCACACTCCACCACTACCCTAACTACCACTCTAGGGTGTCTATCGATGTAACTAGTTACACCATTGTGTTGGGCTCAAAAGGAAAATTCCGGAAAAAAAAGGAGGGCTCCAAACTTAAGATATCACCAAGATATTGTGATTTTATCATGAATTCTCTAAGAAATTTAAAAATATATATATATGTAGGTGATGGTCCATTTAAAGTCAAATTTAAGGTTGAAATTGCCCTGTAATGGTCAAATGGACTTCAAATTTGAGGTCAAACAATAATTGCTAACTCATGGACATTACGTTCTCCACCACCACCCCTGGCTACCATTGTAGAATGTCTATCGGCATAAGGACATCAATAGGAATAAATATGAAAGCAAATACACATAGAGCTAAAGTGTGTTAGCAAAACTTTTCACAAGCCACAAGGAAAAAATTCACTGATGTTCCATAATTTGTAATTGACTTGGATATTCCAATGTACAATTCTTCTACATAAACTTAAATTTTCTTATGTGCCAATCCATTTCAAACTGCTACTGAAACCAACATACATAAGGTTGAGAATCAATGTGTTTTATAGATTGGTTGCCATCTATATCATTTAATCAAATTGCAATGATTACATGTCCAAATTTATGCCTATGATGCCAAAAACTAATCCTAAATAAAATAATCAAATCAAATTTGCTTGTGAAAACCATCAACTTAACATAAAACACATGATTGGATTGTAATTGGTTTATCCCACATTGCTAATAATTATAAGAAAAGAGTGATTCATCAGGCACTCACCAAAATTTTACCAATGGGGAAAGAGGCTAGAGGTTGAGAAGCCCAAAATGGTGAATTATATTCACCATTCCTCCCCTACTAACAAACGCGTTTTGGTGCTTGTGTGCTAAAGTGGGTCCCCCGCCTTGTAAATAGTACCAAAATACATGATAAAAATGTCATTAGAGTAATGACTACTCATGGAGGTCATTTGAGTAATGACTAAAAACCACACAAGTAAAAATCCCACAAAAATAAATAATCTAATTAAAACTGTTAGTGGAAACCATCAACTTAACATAAAATACATTATTTGCTTGTATTTGGATTGACCCCACATTGCTAATAATTGACATACAATACATGATTGGGTTGTAATTGGGTTAATCCCATATTGCTAGTAATTGTAACAAAAGGAATTTATTACGAACTACACTCATCAAAAGCTTTGCCAATGAGGAAAGAGACTAGAGGGTGAGAAGCCCAAATTGGTGAATTATATTCACCATTTCACTCCCTACTAACAAATGCTTACAGTGCTTGTCTGCTAAAGTAGGTCCTAGCCTTTTAATTATTACCAATAATAAATAAGGAAAAATGTCTTTAGAGTAACGACTACTCATGGAAGTCATCTAAGTAAAGACTAAAAAACCACATGAGCAAAAAAATCCCACAAAAATAAAATAATCTAAATAAAATTGCTCGTGGAAACTGTCAACTTAACATAAAATACATGATTGGGTTGTAATTGGGTTAATCTCACATTGCTAATAATAGTAAAAATGGTGATTTATTAGGCACCACACTTACCAAAAGCTTTGTCAATGAGGAAAGAGGCTAGAGGGTGAGAAGCCCAAAGTGGTGAATTATATTCACCATTCCCCCTACTAACAAATGTTTACGGTGCTTGTGTGCTAAAGTGGGTCCCCTTGCCTTGTAATTATTACCAAAAATATATGAGGAAAATGTCATTGGAGTAATGACTACTCATGGAGGTCATTTAAGTAATGACTAAAAATCGCACTAAAAAAATATAATCAAATTGTATATATTTGTATGATTCCCCTTAACACAAATTCAATGGTATGTGACAAAACTTATTTTTCTTTCTTTGCAGTAGACTAAAACTATTCATAAAATAAGCTTTAATAGAATCGGAATGTTCGCTTAAATACTTAAAATGAAATCAACATGAAAGAAATGAACATTTGAACAAGTAAAGTATCACACAACAACAAGAACGTATTTATATAACTTTGAGAAACCCAATGTAAGAATACTCCGAAACTTGGGTCGTGCCTCCTAATGTCAACTGAAATTAGTAATATGACAAGCCAATGCTTTTCTTTTGAGCCATCTAGCACACCATCTAACTATAACACTTTGCATCTACAATTATTATTCTTGCTTGCTATGCTTTATAACCATCTTTGGAGCTATCAATAACGCTATTGAACTATGACATCTCTACAACGATTGTTCTTTCTGCTCTGCTCTATAACTTCTTGTAAAGCTTCATTACATCTCCTACACTAAGTTTGGAATGCATATAGTAGTTATTGATCCAAACTCGGATGAAGATATTTGCAATTCTGTTGGAAATGAGGTGTCTCAACCTTGTTTGGTTTATTCATTTAAGATTTTCCTACAACCGTTTCACATTGTCTAGGCTCTAAAAATAGAAATAGGAGTTGTCAAAAGATTCCCATATGATAGTATATCATGGAAGGACTATTTTTAGAGATATTATGACAGATTTTATGACATCTGTAAGGGTCAAAAATAGGGGAGAATATTGTGGACGTGGGAGCCTAATTTTAGACCAAAATCTTGCTCTTTAATGCTATCCACCTCATGAGAGGTTTGGCACATGGTTTTGTAAACCATAGATGGTTTCTTGTATAACCGGAGGTCTATAAATTGAAGGCTTGGAGAAGCAATTGGAGTAGTGAGTTTTAATCCTCCTAGAATTGTTTCTGGTGATACTCCTGTAAGAAACTTGCTCTGCAAGTGTATGTAATCTTGTTATTAGATTTGAAATACATTGAGTGGGATTTTGGAGTGTGGGGTTTTTTATCCGAAAGGATTTTTCCCGCATATATCTGGTGTTTGTGTTTTGTTATGAATATGTTGCTGATATTTCTATAACTGTTTCACTATGTTAAAAGTTTTGCATAATATCTCTCCTCAAAGATTAGCGTAGGAAGTTGTTCCGCTACTCTTAATTTCCTATCAATTGCAAGAGCCCAATGGGCATATTTGTGCATACGTTGAGTTATTAAAGCGACACAAAAGACTCGAAAACGCCATTTCATCTCGATAGTCGGGATGTGCAACATCATGGGTTCCACTCTGAGTTGTTGGTCTTCCTATTTGTTACATTCGACTGCTGACATACCTGCCTAATACATTAATACAATCCACTCATTTGCTTCACCTGACCTATTTTCAATCATTGATTATACTTCATGTTTCTCTAACGATATCAATAATTAAAGAAGGATGGCAAAAATTGTAAGATCTCTCGTCAGAGTTCTCATGAAAAAACTTTCTAAATAGATGTTTCGCCATGAACCACTTCATTAAGAAAGACATTATATATCTCACAAAATGGAGATGCAAATCAGAGCTAAACCCCATTTGATGCCTGGTTCATTATTTAAATAGTTCTGATAAAGGGCCCCAAAGAGGATCAACCGGAGGTTAGGGAACTCATACTCGATTGATTTACTAATTAGTAACTTGGGTTGTAATATGTGTTGTCATCAACATGGATCCTTGTCCTTGTTCTGTCAGGGATATCATTGCCAGTCGCAGTGATTCCTTATAAGGGCATTGATTCTCGCGTTAATTTTTGCTATAATGAAACGCTATTTCAAACACAGATGTGGAAGAAAATATTCTAATGACAAACTATGAAACCCATACATACCTACGATTTAGGAAAACACCATCTAGTTTCTCATCATTCACAAAGTAGGAAGAATGATTGTTACAATTTAGGAAAACACAATGTAGTTTCTCATCATTCACACAGCAGGAAGAATGATAAAATTTAAGTTACCTGATACTTCACTCAACACCTGTCTGGTACATGTATCAAGGGCAGAAATATACCACCAATACATATCAGGTACATCTAGTTTTCCAAGCCATATCTGGATACAGCACTCCCATAATTGGGTTGTATCCAGTTATAGCATGATGTATCCAGTCATATCTGGCTATGACACTAGTATCCGGCCAAATCCAAAACTTAATCAACCATATCCAATCATTATCAATCAATGGTATGTCATATATTTGTCATATGGACGAAAATATCACATTTCAATCTTCCTACACATATATACACGTGTGGGTGGGAAGGCCATATCCACATCATACCATGTCCACGAGTACCTAAAACAATTTGTAAGCACACCCTTATCTATATCCATATCCTTGTAACAAAGTATTCTTATTTATATCTGTACCTTATCTGTTCATAAGATTCTTGTCTATAGAGTACTATTGGTGACTATCTTTTCATAGTTTTCTGTCAATGATATATTTAATGTATTTGATTGTCAATACGGTACATGTGATGAATGTGATTTTCTAAAACAATTACGGTACGTCAACTATGCAGTTGGCTTGTAAAGTTGTAATCACTTTTCCTTATAGTACAATTGAATGGTGTCGCACTTATGATCTTGGTGAGATCCTCAATGATCATACACAAATCTTTGGTTCTGTGCATTATTGTCTTTGTTCGTTTAAATTTGGATGGCTTCGCGATGTGTATATCTCATCTAAGCTATGCTGCTATACAAGTCTGTATCTGAAGTGATCGAGAAGTTATATCATGCTGAACTCATTTTTCAAGAGCACCATTATCCACAAAAACCAACTCTTAAACCATGAATGAAACATATTTTAGAATTTAATGGAAAATATAAAGATTATAAAAATACTGCTACTACCCCTCAATCCTTACTAAATGGCCTAGGTTCTGACCAGCAGAGTGTCACACCTTACACGAGGCATCCCTTTATGCTTTGAGATGGAGCTTCACAAAGTGAAAAAATATAACATATATTTGAAATAGAGAAAATGGCATGTAGAAAAGAGTAAGTAAAACTTGCACTCACTTGCATGTACTTTGTTATTGAAGTAATGTTTTGTGGGAAACTTATGGTGTGTCCTGAGTATTTGTATTGTCCTCCACGTACTTGGGTGACTTGTAGGAATGGATTGACTCGTGCGATAAGCATCTCCTTGATTTGGGTTAAAGATGCAAGAATGGTAGGCTACTTTTCAGGGTCCATGTTGTTCCACGAAGAGAAGCGGTGGCCGTGTTTTCATTTTTGCATCTGTTACAGGAAGGAAAACCTTCAAAGAAAATTGTTTTAATTCTAAGGTAATTTTCCAAACAGATTGAGCAAGTTTGGATGTTCGCCAACAAATCTATTCTTTTGCGAGAACCGGCATTGGGCTTCAATAGTCTATGACAAGGGCAGGAATATGGGAAATCTCTATGTATGGGAAGGGGTGGGGTGTTCTGTTTGGGTCGATTGTGGATTGCAAGGTGGAAAGGTCAAAAGGAGAGGAGGAACTGGTTGTACATGTGCGAGGAACCAAAGCAAGGTCGGTACTTGAGACAGTTTCATGTGGCATCCCAAGCAAATGCGGAGACGTGGCAGTAGTTAGCAAAGATGGGTTCGTATGAAAGCAAATGGTAGGGTTGTGTAAAATGTTTCCATGGAAGTTACTTGTGTAATGTTGGTTGGTAATCCTACAGTAGTTGTATTTGATGGCAAGTTTGGAATGTCAGGGAATGGTAGGTTGTTGGTCGATGTAAGTTGACGGATATTAGAGATTGTCATTGTTCTACACTCTAGGTGACGACATCGTTGCTCAACATTTATGTGAACTTTATTTTTTGCGTAGTTCTCTCTTCATCGGGCTCGTTTTGCAGGAGTCAACATGATTGTGAAGTGACACACCTATGGAGTACCACCTGTTGGAAAAAAATCGTGTGGGTCAGTAAGGAACGATGCATTGTTTGTTGACATACAAAAAAACTTTATACAATAAACTATATACAATTGTAATGCATGTGGAGTTCCAATGGGAACTATGCGTAAGAGGTAACATTTTGAGGATAAAAACTACATTTGTTGCTTAAGGAAAAGAATATTAGTTATATGGAAAGATATAATACGTTCCAATAATATACAAGGATGCAAATACGTACATAACAAAAGTGCAAGTAATTTTCATTTATTTTCTTAAAAGTACTTTCAATCCACATAGTAGTAGGAGGCAATAGTATGTCAGAATCAATAAACTATATACAATTGAAATGCATGTGGAGTTCCAATGGGAACTACTCGTAAGAGGTAACAATTTGAGGATTAAAAAATTGCATTTGTTGCTTAAGGAAAAGAATATTAGTTATATGGAAAGATACAGTATGTTCTAATAGTATACAAGGATGCAAATACATACATAATAAAAGTGCAAGTAATATTCATTTATTTTCTTAAAAGTACTTACAATCCACATAGTAGTAGGAGACAATAGTATGTCAGTGTATAAGGAAATACAACAGTTTTCTTTTGAAGCAGGGAAAAAGTGAAACATAGATATGAAATAACTAACATAGTGGTGATAGTTCAAAGTATAGAATGGGATGGGTGAGGGTGTAAAGTTTGAAGGGATGGGTGCATTTGAATTCTTTGTGTAAAGAAGGTTATGAGGAGTTGCACTGTTATCCGCTTTCTTTGAATTGAGGATGACACATTTCAATCTGTTGTTTCTACAATATGTCTCTTTTTTAAGGAAAGTGTGAAGCAGTATTCTTTTTCAATGACATTGCTTGTAATTTCATTAGTTGCATCTTCATCTATAGACAATAGGTGGAGGTCGCTAGCTGCAACACCCATGATTGACTCAGTTGTCTCATCAAAAGCGGTAACTAATTAGAGTTCTCTTGTTGGGTCCTTTAGATCGATCTTGAGTGCATATCTATAATCATAGTTATGAACTTGTACGTTGCAACTCGAATAGAACCATGAACCATTGTTATGCTCTCACCTTTTTTCCTGCATTGTTTGTCACCTTTTTGAAGAGGACATGCCTTGTAAAAAAATTGTCCATGCTTGATATTTGTGATTTTTGCAGTAACCATGGCCCATTCATTTCTCTCAATGTTCCCCATCTATAGGACCTGCGAAATCGTTGTTACAGAGGTCAAGCTTTTTGAGGGCCTAGAAATTTGCTTGTGATAGAGGGTGCTTGGAAGGGAGTAGTCATCAGAATCAACCCAGCCATGAAGTGTATTGGTTTCTAAAATTAGAGGGTTGATGTAACATTTGGTACTTGAAATAGTGTCAACTGAGCTCCCATTGAAACTAGAGATGCGAGCAACTTTCAAGGCAAGGACCGGAAGAGGTGGTATAGAAAGCATGTCTTCAAGTTCTTTTCTTATCTCATCTAAGTGTTGTCCCCACAATGTGACAATTACATTAAATCTTGACATGTCCTTTAATTGTAGAGTTCTTCTCTTTGTTTCAGACTTGTCATGCCTACGAATTGTTGAGCATGGTGACATCGCAAGAATAATGCCAATCAAATCAACTATAGAACCGGCAACGCTTGCAGTATGTCCTTGATTTTGGTGAAGTGAAAGTGATGGGAAGGTATTGTATCCTCATTTTCTATGAGTGGAGTTATGGTTGAGGACACTTGTAGGAAAATCTCTAAAGCATTGTTCAAATGGTTGTAACATAGCTTTACATCAACAATCCTCCCATTGGAAATTATATATAGCTTCCCATTTTCAATCTACTCATAGAATGCTTCAGCGGCCTCATTGAAATAGGTGATGTGGATTTCCCCTCCTTCCGATCCACAAAATCAAACCCAAACACGGAACCATCTCCCCTTGGATTGTGATATTCACGAAGGGTTATTTTTGCTAGGGCATGACCCTCTACGGACCACATGCGCATAGATGTATTCAATCCACTTATTTTAGTTGGTGTTCTCACAAAATATTTGTTAACCTGGTTTGCACTTGCATTTGTTTGTGGCAACTGACTATCTTTGGAGAGCATTTGTTGGTAGTCGGGTTAGAGCACCAATTACCAAATGTGTTTCGACAACAACATCCATTTCAATGATAAGAACAGTCCTGCAATGGAAAAGAAAATTGGGAAAAAAATAGAATAGATCAACATATGGAAAAAAAAATAGAAAGAAATTAGAATTACCCTACGGAGATTATATACATTGGTAATCGAGTAAGAGATGAATCTTACAGTTCACTTTTGATCATTCTAATGCGGGATTTGTGTAAGCACACAATGGAGCCTTCTTGTATTGATTTGTCGGTTACATAGGCTTGCAAATTTAAAGGTAAGAAGAGTTATCTAGAAAATGTATCCCATTGGTCAACACGATGTTGGGCACCCGTGTTGAGATTAGACCGTAGGGAGGACATGTACAATTATTGTGGGGTCAACATTGGAATCACCCTCAATTAATTGACAAATGCCTTTGTGTGTCAAAGTTATTTCCATGGCAAGTAAAAGGTGTTTGAGATAGTGGGAGTTCTGCAAATATATGGTGGAAAATGTAAACTTGTAGTGCAGTCAAACATGAAATGAAGGGTGTGTTCACATTGCATTTGTAAACAATGAGAACCTTTAACCTTTGCTTTATTCATTTATATTTTTAAAAAGCGCAAACATGAATTCCAACCCTTAAAAATATTCAATATGCAAAAAAGTGATATAATGTACAAAGCTTTGGATGAATCTCTAAAAATTACATGGTTCTTTCTCAAAATTTTAAATCTATACATATTTGTGTGTAGATATAATGAAGAACACATTAAAAATGTGTTGTTGTTGGTTTACATAAAGAAGCGTGCAATTGTAAAAAGGAACAATTGAACACGTATGTTGAAAAGTTAGATTTTGTGTTCCATATGTTCTGCCACAATATATACATGCATTTATTTGAAACAAATTACAAATTATTATGTTAAGCAAATAGAATGGAAAACAATAAGAACAATATATACACTTGAAGTAAGTAAACTATAGGTATTTGTATGGAGATATAATGATAAAGAAATTAGAAATGCATAGTTGTTGGTTTAAAAACATTGATTAAAGTTTGTTTCTAATATATACTTTACCACAATACATACATGGAATTATTTGGAACGAGTTACAAGTTGTTTCAAAAACACTTATAAACAAACTAGTACAATCTATTTTTTAAATCAAATTTCTTGTTTTTTTCTTATGAAATTTTCTTTGCATGTTTCTTGTATTTTTGTCTGAATTGCAATGCCTCGATTAATATTCCCATTCTCTTCAATTTGTGGGGTGGTTCATATTTTAGTGCATCTTCGTTAGAATCATAAATCAAGCAAAAGCCTCGTGAATGTGATCCAATTGTTCAAAATTTGGAGAGAAAAATTGGGGATGTTGGAAACAGGTGGAGGCGATCTCTCGATCATTTCACTATCATTGTTTTAGGTGGTTTTGTAATTGCTTAATGAAAACATTAACAACACATTAAAGACATTTAAACTCTTCCTCCCTTTGCAAGCGAGGCATGTAGTTAATGTCAATCCTATTGTAGGGATGGGTATTGTGTTTCTAGTCGATCATATTAAACCAAGAGGGAAAATAAGTGTGTTAGTCTAAGAAGATATTCTTAATTATGATGGGCAGCTTTAAAAGCCTTGTCATTGATCAATCTAACGTCCAACTTGGGACGCTTCAAATGGCTTCATTGGTGAACAAGTCCCTCATAAGACAAAACGAATCTTATCATTGACAAAGGCACATGCCCCCACATGTCACCTCGAAAAAAAAATGATTAGAGCCAACTATAAATATAACTGGAACAATCAAAAGCAAATAACATGAAAGCACTCTACAATAATTTTTTAGTCCATAACATGTAATAAACAGAACAAATGAATAAATACTTCAATCAATATTGAAACCCACCTGAAGTTCATTTAGAGACAACACTCTCTTCTTTAATAAAAAAAATTCCAATGAGACAATATTCTTGGCATTTTCCGGGAAAAGCATCCCCAATTATAAAACTAAATGTATTAATTAGCAATAATTATGACATTTTTTAAAATAACTTGTTTTTCAATGATTCTACCACAAACAACACTTATCACCTTATATTTACCTTTTAAGAATGAACAAAGTTCTTTCATGCTTTATGTCTTAAAAAAAGATTCCGTGTGAAAAAAATCCAAGCATTTAAAATGCTTGTGTATGATTTAATAGCTTTTTTAAACACATTCATCAAAATAGCCTTGTTTTTTTATGTCTCGTGCTTTGATAGTCATACTTTTAAGTTCAAAGATTACCCATGTGCTCTGGTTTATGAGAAAAAGAATAAAATAATGGTCCTATTAATGGGTGTAAAATGCCATTGGCTCCAATTTTCTTGCATAAAAATGAAAAAATGGTATTGATAATTTTAATTTCATTTCACTAGAAAATTCCATAAGTTCAAGTGGGAATACCCTAGCTAATTTCAAAATTATCCATTTTCTCCCATTACTTTGCTCATAAATGCATCTAATGCTCTCCTCTACTCAAATCATCTAATGTTCCCAAAATTACTAGTAATATCGTAGTGATATCCAAAACATGAGGCTGAACACTTGACTGAATTCTAATAAGTGTTTTGAATGATATCAGATACGAGGGCAAGCCTTCCTACAGAAAACCGAGGGATAAATTTTGTGTGAGGATCCTCGAAAACAAATACGTGAAAAAAAAAGAAAAAAAAATACTTAAGCAAAACAAAAAAGCCAACATGTTCAACTGATATATCCTACAATGGCTTAGAACACTTGAGATCAACATTAATGGACCTATGCATCTAGTTTATGGATTTTTATTACAGATATAAAATCCATATTCAAAATTGTTGGACCAATGCAATGAACAACATCCATCTCAAAATTGCAAATGACATTGATCTGTTTGGTTTCAGAAATTTATTATTATGCATAATTATAGCTTTGTACCATTCAAATCATCCTTTTCTAAAAGCTCTGAAAACAAAATGGAGTAAGGTTCATATAACTAACATGGCTAGACATGATTTCATATTATATAGATTATCGACAACAAATCGTAAAGCAATATCTTATTATAATTTCTTTAATTGACACATTTATTTGCTACATTTAGGTTCTTCAAGGTTGGTCATAAATTCCAATGGACATGGCTCTTGACTATACGATGAATAATGAGAATCATAGAAAATCTAAATGAGAAGTATATAATTGACATTTTTGGTACTTCAAGATGTTTATAAATGTGTTCTGAAGAATTGTAAACCAATTGCTTATCAAGAGATTATACATGTACCCACAAATCTTTTGAATTTGAAAATGAGTTCTTTCTTTCTATCTAAGCATCAAATCAAAATCTTGTGAAAACCAAGTCATGGATATTCACTTTCTCCACATGGAAATCATTGTTTTATGACACTTACATGGTAAACATAAGTTTCTTTTGTGGGACATCTACACAGAGGAATAATCATACTTTTAAGTTCAAAGAAACCCATGGAGAAATTTTATGATCTGTTTGAATGGAGAACTTAAATGAAAAGAAAATTGGGTAGTATTGTAGATTCTTTAAAAAGTTAGAGAGGATCTTAGTGAATCATTTGTTGATCCGGTAACATGCATCGGGGGCATAGACATGATTTCATATTACGTATGAATATAGATCACAACTTTACTATAATTTTTCATGTTAGTTATTTTCATAGTCAATAATCAGATTTTTAGTTTTCAATGACATATTGTTAAATTCAATGGCATACATGTAATGCATCTATAACTATTGTTGGATAAGTCATCAATTCTTGGTCTAATTGTTGTAGAGGTTACATTATATGAAATTGAGATTTCTTTGAGTTAATTTAGTATGGTAGAGTCTCATTGAAATGAAAAAAGAATTTAGAAGATTGTGTACGTCTTTCCAGTTTCTTCCTTGAAATAAATCATTTAACCAGTAAATGCCTCTCATAGAAAAAGCATCCTAGTTTCAAATCTCACTCAAGGTCTAGTTAGTCATGTAAACCTCTTTATAAAAACAAAACCATTTTGTAAATTTATAATAGTAAAAATATTCAAGGGTGGAAAACTCTTAGTCCATTTATATGAATGCTAAAGTTTATCAACAACCTCTTTATAAAACAAAACCATTTTATAAATTTCTAATAGAAAAATATTCAAAATCTCATTTAAACTATACATTCATCCAAAATCTTCAAACCGGGATACTTTGTACCAAGAACTTCATCTCACCTATAGTGATCTTTGTTAAAGGAATGAAATTCTAGCAAGGAAAGGATATTTGGACCTAAGAATGTATTGATAAAGGTTATCAAGTCATTAGGAGATTGAAGGGGGTATAAGTTTCACAAACTATTCTTATAAGGAGTGTTTGATGAGTGATTTGAGGGTGCATAGGTGGCGTTGAGTGTAAACAAGAAGGCTGAGGAGCCCTAAGATATTTGAAAAATCATTACTTATACAAAATTGTAAACACAATCCTAGCTATACCAATTTGAAGGTTGAAGGCAACAAACTCTTGTGATAAGTGTTCTTAGAAGTCCAAGTAGAAGTGGATATTGTCATTGAACATGTTTAAGGATGATATGTAGGAGTGTTAAGACCTTGAGGAGGGTGAAGAAGACATCTCAGAGATCTAACAATGTGGAATTATCCAAATGCCCTATCACAATACAGTCTTGTTCTAGCATTGTGACAATCAAGTCTAGAGTAAGGATTACAATGTTTGCATAAAAGGTGTATTGTTGTCTAACAAGTTTAAAAAAAAGAAAGATATTAAAATAAATGAGGGTCTTGAGGAAGTCCTTGGAAGCCAAGAATAGTCTCTAATTGCAATAATAACCATAAAAGGCTATAATAGTGATGATGATTGAGGTTATTGTGAACTCCAATGGAGATCTACCCTATTGTAGGTGATATTCTTGCATTTTTGGATAGAGCTTATTGTTTAGAGCATAAGGAGCATCTACAAACTTCATCTAAAAATAAGAAACTTGCATCAAGTTCCCATAGAGCTTATTCAACAAGTTAAGGAGCCTAAAAGTCTGTAAGGTAAGAAAGTTGAATTTTTCTTTTCTCAGGCCCTTAGAAACCATGTTTTGGGTTTTCAAATCAAAATCTTCATATCTTTGCTATTGCATAATATCCAAAGCTAAAACTATTAACATATCATCTACAGAGGGTGTGTTTAAGGATAAAATGGGTTGTAGAGTATTTAGGCTTGATTGGTGAAAGATCTAGTTGACATTCCCTTAGGACCAATTGTGTAAACCGATAGACCTAATCTTTTGTCCTCTAAGCCAAAACTGGGAAGAAACTCTAAGGAGATAGTCTATGAAACTTTGTAGACCTGCTAAACTGTGACAGAAAACATAGCCATAGTAGATGTAAGGAAAATCTTGTGAATTGGACTCCACCTTCTTTTCTAATCAAGAGATCATGATAACAAGGTTGAAATAGGTAATTAGAACAAGATAGACCTTTGTAAATCTCAAGTACTCTCGAAGTTGGTATTGCTTTATTATTATACATTGGAAAACCAAATTCTTGTTTTATCATTTTAAATTTTACAAAGGAAGACCCTTGACCATATAAAACAAAAACATCTTCAGAATATATGAATTTAGGCCTAGTTTTTACACAAGTATCAACACCCACATCAACCAAAACCACACACGAAGGCTGAGTTTTTACACACAAGTATCAAGTTTTTACACTCAAGCCAAGAAACCCTCTTAGTGGTTAGTTTTGGGTGTAATTTTATACAAGTTTTAGACCCATACCCAATACAATGTTTATTGTTTTTCCCTTCTTAGAGACATGGGCTGACACAAAACCTATTATAATAGCTAGAATTTTTTTCAAAACCTAATATCTAAAATGCAATCTGTAATGATATTTCTAGAAAAATACAAATTTATGCTTTACACAGAATGCAAATACTAATCAATCAAAATAAAATCCATGAATACTCGAGTAGATAATTGTGTTGGAATTTCTTGGAAAAAATATAAATTTATGCTTTACACTGAATGCAAATACTAATTAATCAAAAGAAAATCCAACAGATAATCGAGAAGATAACTATGTTGGAATTTCCTTAAATTAATCATCATCGAATAGGAATCATAATCTCAACCAATGTGGTATACATACATTTACGAATACGGGCAAAGCACGGTATGCACGGAAAAACACCGACTCTTCTGAATGTGAAAGCTACGTCGGCCACAATGCACGCAAAGGGTAATAATGTTTGGACAAAGATTCCACCTTTTTGTTGCAACAATCGAGATGAATCTTTGGATGCATGATAGTGAAACAAATAAGCTTATGCACCCTATTTATAGCTAAGCATTCTTCTAGATCTCAAACCTAGAGTTTAACCAGCGATTGCATTGAAATTTCCCATCCACCGACTATTGTTAACTGGACTTATCTGCCACTTATGATCATGCATGGTTTCCATCCACCGGTCCACTGCACAGGACAAACTTTCTGGGGACTAATAATAGGAAAACAAAAAATAGAGAAAACAAAAAATCCAAAAAGTAAATCTGCGAAAATAGCATGGAAAATTTGAACTGTCATTTTGGTCGTCAAAGTTGACATAGTCTCGTGAATGTTGGTAAATCCCTTTCCCATAGAGGAGCACCTTCGCATAATAATGGTAATATTTTTTAAGTTTACGAAATATGTTTTAAGTTTAAGTTGTCATGAGTTAAAATTTGAGCCAAAGTCAATATAAAAGTATATCTTTGTTTGAAAAATCCAATCTCTAATTGGGTTTTGGGTTTAGAATTATTGTCAAAATTGTTGTGTTTTCTTCTCGTAATCATCGTCACATAAAGTTGAGTCACACTTTTATTATTATTTCATTATCAAAATTTAGTTGTGGGTAAGTGCACGGAGATGGGGGACCAAAAAGTAGCAAACAAAATTATTTGAAGTGAAACGCAAATGCATTTTAGGAAAGCGCAAACACGCTTTGAATTACTATGATTGGTAATTATCAAGCCTAAAATGCAAGCGCATTATAACATGTTCATGTTCCTATTAGTAATGGTATATATGTGCATTTGGGAGGTATATATTTACAAAAAGTAAATTTATTTTAGTAAATATAAGAAATTAGGGTCACTCTGCACCTTATGGAACTAGTCTCACAACTCCATAAGTCACGATTTAGAAGATAGTTTTTCATATTCTAATTTGGTCAATACATAGGTATTTTTCAAGATTTCAGATATTCAGCCTAAATCTTTTAGGGTTTAAATTCTATAATCAATATCTATTTTGGGAAATAATATAGTCATTGTTTAGGTTTTGGGGCCTTCTTGATTGGTTATTGACATGTTGTCATCCAAAATATATAGCATGCAAAATTGAAACTTTGAGCATGACAACTAAGCCTATGATTGAAAATCATGTTTCCCTATCATTGTGAATCCTTCCTTTGGCCAAATTTCCCTCGCTCAACCCTCACCCCAGCTTAGAGGAAAGTCTTAAAAAGGTTTTTAAGTTTGTTTAAGTGTGAGTCACATCCCTCAATTTCATTATGTTTTGTCGCATGAGTAAGTTGTAATATAGGAAGTGGTTTACGAAGGAAAGGGGATAGGCATAGTTACTTGGTTGAGTTTACAGCTATACGTATGTATGTATATCTTGAAAAAGGATATATACACTTACATGTAGTTTCATGCCCAACCACGTAACAATGTTTGTCGTCGAGAATTCATGGAGTACTTGATATTTATAACTTAGTTTATCATACTTAGTTTTGTGAATTTACCTTACCTTGTCATGTGTGGTAATTTCATAACATCAAGTATGTAATTTCATTTTTGTACCTATTAATTTGATTCGGGTTTATCTTGCTAACTTTAGTTAATGGTTTGCTAATGTTGGTTTTAATGTGATCCTCCATACTTTGAACTTTGGCAAGTTTTAAATGCTAAGATCGATAACCGACCACACTATGGAAACATCTTAAATTGCAAAAAGGTTTTGGAATGGTCGTTGATCAACCCATGCAACATGGTTAATTATTGTCTTCAACCAAATGTGCTCGCCATGTAAACTATAGAAATATGGGAGATGTTAAGCTGTTTATTTTATTGATAATTATCACCATGCAAACTATGACAAAGTATTTAAGTTTTTTTCATGATCAACTGGGACCGCTCGTAGCTCTTTTAGAGGGAAATATAAAAGGGCAGTGGTGAGATTACTAAGCCATTATGTGGCATCTCTAAGAAATAAAGATCAATAAATTTACTTGGGAAACCTGAAGCTTCCTTAGGAAGCTATCTTGCATGTAATGAAGTTCATTCTTTATTTTGTGTTATTGATAGTTTGAGCTCTTTCTTTAGCCATTCGAGCTCCATGCATGTTCAGACTATGCACGAGGTTTGTTAAGCTATTTTTGTTGGAAATATTAAGGAAAGACTTGGTAGTATATTATTGTTATTTTATTTGGGTTGATGGTGTTGATATTTTTCAAATCTGGGTTGATTTATTTGAGATTTGTTGGAGGAAATACTTGGAGAAATTATCAATCTGTCTACTCGACTTGCTGGAAGTTTCCAAAGGAAATAATAGGAAGAAATTTGTAGAGATTTTTCGGACTATCATGTATGACTATCTCTCTCCATTTTTGTTGTTACATTTTATCTAAATGAAAATAGAATTGGGTCTTCTCTCTTTCTTAAATCTACTGAGATTGGTTTGCATGGATAAATCTGAAAAGGGTGTTGGAAAATAAAATAAATATGTTTGAATGATTTTATGTTCTGATGAATGTTTATTTCTTTCTCTTTTAAAGAAATACTCCTTCCTTTATTAAAACGAACCTGGGATTTGTTTGTGGCTTTTTAAAGCATGAATTTATCTCTTTCTTCTACTATTACGATTGGAGCTACATAAATTTATGGGTTTTTTATATTTTCTTAAACTTGTTATATTCGCTTAACAATGAAGTATGATGAACTTTCAGGAAAACTTGGGATCTAGGCTTTAAAAAATAAAGATCTTGTCTTTTTACTTGATGGGTTAATCAATGTTGGAAAATGGTGTATGATTGTCTACAAATAGATTCCTTGATAACGATTAGCCTGCTCAAACTTTCTAAATCAAAGAATGGGTAATGAGTAGATATATATTTTGAAACCTTACATCTCAATATTTCAGTTCTGTTACAACACACACACACACACACACATATATATATATAGAAACTCAGGGTTTTCTCTTCTAGTTGCATGAGAGTAAAACATGTTTTTTTCATATGGGTTCATTTAATGTTTTTCGTATAGCATGTAATGGAAGTCAGAGGGAATAAGATTTTTTTATTGTTTTCCCCATATGGGATGGATCTACAACTACTACAAATTGGATATCACAAAGTTTGAGTTAGTGAAATAAAAACCTTTGATGACAAATATATTAGGAAACTTCCTTAGTTGTTGATGGGTTGGTATTACTGGATTTTGTCATTTCTTATGTGAGTTTTGGTATAAAGAGGAGGGCTCTGCTTTTATTTCGATGATTTTTGTGGGATTAGGTAATTCAAAGGATGATTTTTAAACTTTGAATCTATTGTCCATTAAGGTTTTTGGAAGGACCACCTAAGAAAAACTTTGATATTGGACTTTGATTGGACTTAGGTATGGTATGGTATGTTGGTTGTTAAAATGTCGAATATTGTGATTGCTTCGTAAGGATTAATGGTGTAATTGTTAGCCAAAATATTAAGCTTATTTGGTTTTGCTTTGAAATAGAGAAAATGAGAAGTTCTTTTCCTTATTACACACAGGGGGTGTGGATGCATTAAAATGTTTGTCCTAAACTTGTTAGTATTAATTTCCTTTAAAAACCATGAGTTTGTTATGTTGGAATATTGTCTTACTTGTATTAAATCTTTAGACAAAGAAATGTGAAAATATCATAAACAAGTGATGGATTATTGAAGGTCATTATGTTATTAGAATAAATTTGATTCAAATAAACAGATCATATTGAATTGCAATAGAGTCTATCTATCTAGTTGAAGTGATTAGGATTGAATAACAATGTTTGATGTTTGGTTTTTGTTTGAATTTTATGAGAATTGAGTTTCATCATTAAGCTCATGATATTATCTAAGTTAACCATGCTTGATTAATATAATGTCTTATATGAGATCTTTATGTGGGATAAAGAATATCATTAATAGGTTATTCTCATAATTATGGATAGTTTTGTTAGTCTAGTTATTTGTAAGTTAACATGGTTCATTTCATGTAAATAGGAACAAGCATACTTATTTAATGAAATGAGATGATCTTTTAATATTTATTTAGTTCATAACCTAACAACATGAATAAAAGAGAACTATTCATACCAATTCTATTAAACTGACCATGTAAATTATTTTATTTATCCTATAGATTGCAGGATAGAATAGATACTAAGAGGTTCTATTTGGATTATTTTAACGCATGTTCTTCGTGTGATGATTTTGTTTATCGATTTCGGATATTGATTGTGTTGAACATCCAGCTTTTGGATCATTGTATTTATTGAAAAGTGAAACATGGTTTCACACATTTTTATAAGGCAAATTGTCTAATTGTACTATACGCACCCAAAATTGCATGTGCTACATTGTTGAAAAAGGTTACAAAAGTCCCCAATGATGATTCAAGTCCTTTTGAGAAGGTGTTCAAGCTCCAAAACCCATTCGCAGTGTATATTTGTTGCCTAGACATCTTTACTTAGCCTTCTCATGCTTTTTTTTCAACTCTGCCTCTTTCTGCGCATGTTTTGGTCTTTAGTGTCAAGATCACCGCTATGCCATGCACAGGAGGCGGTTCAAACCACCGCTCGTGCAAGTAAAGACCTGAATGAATTTTCCAGATTATGTTATGCGTGTTTTAATAGGTGACGATTCACTTAACTTCACTTTTAGCATGCATCTGTGGCCAAATTGTCTAAAAATAGTTTTGATTGCTTGGTTTTCCTTCCCTCTTCTATTTTTGCATGTGCTTTAGTTAGTTGGAACTGCCTCTTCTTTCCTTGTGCATGAAGGCACATCCCAACCCCAATTCTTATATATTCCATGATTGTATTCAAGGAAAAGGCCTAAGAATGTTTGTGTATCTTGCATTATATTGATGTCACAATCTTGCTAGGAATTGCATAGCCAAGTTCAGATCTCTTGTGTTATCTTTCTTCTACTTGCATTGCATCCAGACTACCTTCAAGTCATTGCTCAAAAGCACCATCCTCATACTATTGTTCTTGCATTCCCAATCCCTTCGACTCATATGAAAACTCGTGAGAAAGAAAGGAACAAACCGAGGAGACAGATACAGATACAACCAAATTTGCCAAAGCTCTTTCTTATCCAGGTTGGAATTGTGTTTTGTTTGCTCTATTTGTTAAATTGTCAAATTCAAATCAATAGTTTCAATTACATATCAAATAGATTAGTAAAATTGTTCATTTCAATAGGTTGGACAATCACAAGTAGATAAAATCATTAGAAAGTTTTCTCTTTAAACATTACCAGGGAAGTTGTGGGGAACAATATCCCTTATAGGGTCATGATTTGTTCTGCACCTCTGAGGTAGGGTTTGAAGGGTTTTGATTGGATTAGGTTATTTGTTTTAGATTAGATTCACATATTCACACACGTAACCAGTGATATCCAGTCGATTACTTGTCTTTAGTTTATTTACTATATTAGAATACATTGCTTAAAAATTAGAAAGGATAAAAAAGATTTCCTTTGATATATTAGTTTTCTTTTATTGTTTTGATCTGATATATTGTGAAAACTCCAAAAACATAAATTAGATTTCCTTTAATAGTTAGTTTGCTTGTTAAATTCATTTCATTTCACTTTGTATGACCATCAATGGTCCACAACAAGAAAAGACGTATAGTTGTGATCCATTGGTCCCACAACCCAACGGGCCAGAATTGATAACTAACATTGATACAATTTTATGTTTGACAGTCTTACGCACACCTGTAACTTTTGCTAAGAAAATAGAACAACTAAATACGCTAAACATCGCTACTAATCAAGCCTGCGATTATTGGACTACTCTGAAACAGATTTTGATTACGCGCATGACCATACAAGGGCCATAGCCTCCACGAGTCTTTGGTTGTGATCCTCAAGTCCCATAACCTAACGGGCCTTTTAACCAGTTAGACATTGACACTAGTTTACGTACATTAGTATTCAGATCTTCACCACTTCGCCAAACATTATTGCACAAATTTTCTTACTAAACATAAAGAATCGATCGTGGCTAATACTTTTGGACTAGACCATAAGATCACCCATAAATCATTGTGGTTCCACCACGTCTCTCATTCTTACTTCCATGACCTTATCTGGAAATCCATATGAGGCACCCGCAGGTCATTTTCTGCATGTTCAACAACCAACAAACAAAATCTCGTCAAAGCTTGATATTGATTGGAGTCTCCAAGCATCTATTATATCAGACTCGAGCCATCACACCACTTCAAGTTAGGAGAGAATTATTTTCCTTAGACTCACAGATCCCGATATTACGTGTTGAAGATATAAGATTGCCCAATTAGCTTGATCCCTGTCACCACACTCACATTCACATTCATTCTACACCGGATGTCTCGGTATGACCTCGAGAGGTTGGGTACGAAGAAGGTCACATGTTGATTTTCTGTCATACAAATTGGTGAACCCAACGTGAAGAGCTAGTCTCTAAATGTTTATGCTTTCTTCGTCCATCCTTTATTCTGCATGTATTCTTATAGCCCCAAATATGTCAGGATACAATGAGTACGGTCAACCCATCCCGGTTTTGACATGTATAACTACCAAGCAAGTATACCACAACAATCACCTTCACTTTCAATGTGGGCAAACAACCACTCAGCTACTCAAAACCCTCTTCTTCAGGGAACCAATGTTGGTTCCTTTGTACGTATTGAGGAACTTGACCAAATCACGTAGACCTATCCTCACAAACAATCAAGTTCAAACAACATGACTTTCACTAGGGAAGCAAGTTCATCTCCTTGGGTATTGTTTCAATAGCCCATTAACATGCAATCAGACCAACTCCCGCATCTAGATGAGGAATATTTAGCACGATATGCTAGGAGTGAACAACACTTCCAGAACATGAACCGAGCTTTCAATAGGTTGCAAGGACAAGGTGATGTTCTTGCTCCAAAACAATAATGCTACCCCTCCACCAACTAAAAATACTGCTAATGAGGGGTGGCAACATAGTGAACAATTCATAGTAGGATACCATACTCCTCAACAACCTCCGAGGGTTCAACAAAAAGCACCTAAGAAAAGCACCACCCCACAATGGGTGATGTCATCTCGATATTGGTAGACAAAGTCAAGGAGCTAGAGCTTTCCCAAAATGCTCAAAATTCATACGCAGGGCAAGCAAAAACTTCTCCCTACCCGCAGAATTATGAACAAATACCTACTGCACAAAATCCTCCAGTTTATATGGATACTCCAAACCCTAGAGATCTACTTATGGGGATGGGCACCTTGGGTATTCCCCTCATGCCACATATGGATATCTATAATAGGCACTGGCCGAAGGTGTGTTATCAAATGCCATACCAGCCAGAAATGCGACATTCCCTAGCTTTGTGCCTTTGATTCCATATCAAGGTAATCAACCCCCTAAACACCCATATATTTTAAATCTCTGTAGGGGATATGTACACCTACCCAAGTCCGTATAGAAAACCACGGGGATATCATACACCCAAACAAATGTCTATATTGTCCCATTTTAGCAACCGATGCAACCTCCACTTCCCAACAAGGATCTTCAATGGTCGAAACGTGCGTAATGGGGACCTATTATGAATATCTTAAGGATCCTCTAGACTTCTCCATTTGGACATTCATGCTCCCGAGACCCTTGCCCGATCTTCCAAAATTCAAAGGGGAGGGAAATCCTAACACCCATATCAAAGCTTACGCAACACCCATTCGAGAGGTTCTCTCATGGGACGCAGTTGTTGCAAAGATTTTCCCTAAAACACTAGAAGGTATTGCTCTCGATTGGTACTATAAAATACTAGAGGCTTCAATACAATCCTTCAAGCAACTTGTATCATAATTTATTAAAGCTTTTGATATGAACAAACTTTTGAGAACAAGAATCAAGAATTCCTTCATATCAAGCAAGAGCACAATGAGTCTGCAGCCCACTTCATTCAAAGGTGGCAAAAAGTTCTCTACTCCTCTACAAGTGCTCCAAATATGGATTAGATAGAGCTTTGTGATTTGTTCCTCCACTCTCTCAATAGGGAAACAAAGGAAGAGGTTCAAAAGTTCCCACTAAGGAGCTATGAAGAGGTACTAGAGGGTGCTCTTCGAATTGACCAAGCAGCCATTGATAGTGGTCGTAAGACTTATGGAGCTAATGGAAGGTTAGTCACCCCTAATCAAAATAACCCTAGTTACTCCAACAACACGAATAACAACCAAGGACCAAAAATCCTTAATAAGAATTGTGGAGTCATGACGGATGGGGTGACGGACCAACCTAAGAAACCTAACGTTGTTAATGCTCCCAATACAAGCACTTCAAACAACAACAATAACAATGAAAACAATCAAAGAAACAATAAATTCTCACCCTCAATCAATGTTGTAGATTTTAACTGCATCAACAACAACAACAACCTCAAAGAATCAAGACAAACATAGACCCAAGGCCCTAACCAATACCCAAGCGGGTATCTGAACCAATTTCAAAACCAAGGGCAAGGGTTCCCAAATTTTAACCATAACAATCAACAACTAAACAATAACCATAATTTTGGACCGCAACAAGGTGCAAACCAAAGGCCTCAAGATTATGATCCTGATTTATATTGTGGTTTCCATAGGGTTCACGGGCATGACGCAAGAACATGCCGCAATTGTAACAAGTTTTTACAATGTTTTCCAGAGGATCAAAGATAGTTATTTGTTGACATGTTTTTAAAACCCAACAACTGCCCACTCAAAACACCTACATGGGACCAATATCTCCATAGAACACACCACTTGGAATCTTTAACGATCCTCTCCCCACATATCCAAAGGACGGTAGAATAGATCCCAACATGTTCAAACAAAGGTATTGTAATAAGGACCCATAATCACAAATGCCTCAACTACATCAAACCCACAAGTGGCACCTCCTTTGGATGGTTTTCAAAAAACAAAAATTGTGGGGTTCGTCGAGTTAGACATTTGAACCTCAAATTAATGCTACCACTAGAACCAAGGATTATTCTTCGTAGCCTATCCCGATCTACCCGAATACATCAGGTGACATTTGTGATACACTAAGCAAGCTAGTAGGAGCTTATGATTTGATCAACGAATTAACTAAGACCTTCTCTCACATTTCCTTTTTGGATCTGTTAAAGAATTCCCCTGCTCATAGGGCCGCTCTACTAGAAGCACTTTGGGTCTTGGTCATTTAAATAACATCACCCCTCCTCCAGAAGCACAAATAAACCACATGGACTTTGATGTCTATCCTCCAAGGCAGCTGAAAGAGATGTTGGATTTGTATTTGACATCAACAAGATGCCCACAGATGCTGAAATAGCTCATAGAGGTGATCTAACGTTGTTTTTACAAGTCTAGATTTACAACAACTATGTAAAACATGTGATGATTGATGACGGGAAACAATCAACATAGTCCCCTTCTCTTTCCTTTAAAAGCTAGGGTACAAAGAGACCAATTGCTCTTCGACATGAAATACATTGAGAGGCTATGATAACCTCAAAGCAACATCAATCGAACTATAGTGTTGTCAATCACCCTTAGACCTAAGACAATACTAATCAAGTTTTATATTATAGATCGAGAAACCAACTATAATATGATCCTTGGTCATCCTTGGATTCATCGCATGAAGGTGATTCCTCCAATTTGTTTAGGGAAGTTAGGTTCCTACATTTAAGGAAGGTCTTTGTGGCACAGGGTGATCCAAAACCCTTCAACATACACCTAGCTAACTTGAAAAAGAGGTTAGGGATCCACTCAAAGTTTGAGCTTCCTACAAATCAGTTAAATAAACCTGCAAGATTGGTACTAGAGGAAAAGTTGGTTCCTACAATGGAATTAGAAGTCACGGGTTTGATTGAAGGCGTTCCATCACTCAAAGATAAAACCATCATCGTAGAGACAGTATCGTTGGGAACCACAGAAAATATTGTTGACCTATTGGAGAAATATTTACCCATTCTCCTTCCTTTCGATTCTATGGGCATGGGACATACCCTGGGACTCGGTTCTCTTCCAGTAAATGAGGTTTGTATGGTTGAGGTAACTGAAGTAAAGGAGAAAGATTCAAAAGATGATTGAACATTCATTTTTCCAAGTAAATGTTGGACTCTCCATTTTGATGGAGCCAAATGTTGTTTTGGCGCTGGGGCAGGTGTGATTCTTACCTCTCCTGAGGGAAGGATTCTACCTTTTGCCTTCAAATTAAACTTCGAGTGCATAAATAATGGGGCTGAATACGAAGCCCTTATACTTGGTCTCATCGTAGCTTTGAAAGAAGGGGAGCTCTTAATATCAGGGTGTTGGGTGATTTGCAACTTGTTGCAAATCAAGTATTCAAAGTATATGAGACTAGAGTTGAGCATTTACAACTCTACAAAATAAGCAAAGGTTTTAATTTAACAAAGAGATTTGACTTCATATCAATCGAAGCAATTCCACGAGAGAAAAATATCCTCGTGGACTCGATAGCAACTTACACTTCTCACTTTACTCCAAGTAGTGAGTTGGAAGATTCAAACTTCACGGTCTCGGTTCATGCAGAACCTTTGGTTTGTAAGACACCGGTAACTCCAATGTTGACATACATAGAGATTGAGAGTGAGTCTGTCATTACAGATCGCATTGACATTGACAAAGAAACTCTAGGATATCTAAATGCCCTAGCAGAATTACTAGCAGAATTACATCTTACACACCATGAGGTTAATCTTTCTCTAATTCCACACTCTTCTTCTTATTTTGGAAATCCCATTATAGAATCTTCCCCTGAAAGGAACTCAAAATTTGTGAGGTAGGAGAAGAGGGGGATTTAGAGTTGCCTCTGTCCCCGCCTAAGTTTGAGGAAGGCAACACCTCCTTAATCAAGGGAACAATCGATATAAATATTGTAAACGAGGAAGAACCAAAGATTTTGAATTTAGGGTCCTCTTTGGCTCCGAGGAAGTTGAAATACATACTGTTTTCTCAAGGAGCATCAAAAACATTCGTGTTTAGCTACAAATAAATGTCGAGAATTACATCACACAATACAATGCACAATCTCATCACCAAACCAGATGTTAAGCCGATTAAGCAAAAGTCAAGGCCCATGAAGCTAAAGGTGGCCCTCATGGTGAAGGAAGAAGTGATGAAACTCCTCCAGGTGGGGTTCATCAAGCCAGTTGACTACTCATAATGGGTGTCTAACATAGTCCCTGTTCTCAAGAAAAATGGAAAGATTTGCATCTACATAGACTTTCAAGATATAAATAAGGCTTGTCCCAAAGATGATTTCCCATTACCATCCATCGATGTTATTGTTGATACAATAGCTAGTTTCAAGTTGTTGTCTCTTATGGATGGATTCTCTGGTACAATCAGATCAGGATCTCTAAAGAAGATCAGGCCAAAACTACATTTATAACTCCTTAGGGAACCTACTATTACATTGTTATGTCGTTCGGGCTTAATAACACGGGTGCTACGTACCAACAGTGATGAATTATATATTCCATGATCTTATACATAAGATTGTGGAATCCTACATGGATGACCTATTGGCTAAGGCCAGAAAGTGTTGCGATCACCCAGAGGTGTTTCATATCATCCTTTCTTGTTTGATCGAATACAGTTGTCACATTGAATCCATAAAAAAGTGTGTATTTGGTGTAATAGGAGGAAATATTTTGGGGTACATCATATCTTCACAAGGAATTGATGTAGACCCAGCCAAAATCTGAGTTATATTGGGAAGGATTCCACCAACGGATGAGTCCAAAGATCGATCTTTTTTGGAAAACTTGGGGCAATTTGAAGATTTATCCCTGACTTGACCTTTTTATTCACCCAATCAACAATTTGTTGAAAAAGGGTTGTTGCATTGATTAGACAGATGAATGCAATGAGGCATTTGATTTGGTAAGACAATTCGTATTGTCCCCTCCCACACTCATGCCGCCTAGGTCAGATTGCCCTTTGATCTTGTATTTGCGAGCTACTGATGTTTTGCTAGCCTATATGTTGGCTCAAGAGGATGATGAAAAATGAGAACATGTAGTCTATTTTAATGTTTAATTATGAGACACGTTACACCCAGGCAGAAAAAGAATACCTTGCCATAGTCTTTGCGATAAAGCGTTTGAGACATTATATGTTGAATCAAGAAACGAAGGTTATTGTTAAGTTAGATCACTTACGGACATTCCTCACACAAGGATCCTTATCTAAGAAATTTGAGCGCTTTATAACTTGGATGGGTGTATTTGAGTTAACATTTGTTAATCAGAAATCCATCAAAGGACAAATCATTGCGGGTCATTCTTTAGCTGATAATCCATTAGATGGAGGAAATTTGGTAGATCTAGACTTCCCCAATGAGTCTGTATACTTCGTCGAGACTAGGCCCCCCTTTTTTGTTTGTCCATGGTATACTGACATCATTAATTTTATAATGGACCATACCTATCCAGAAGGGGAAACATTGTAACAAAGAAGGTGGTTACGTGTCATTGCCACTAAGTAGCAAGTGCTCTATCGTAGAGCCTTCGATGGAATGTTATTAAGATGTGTTGATGCAGATAAATCTAAAAAGATTCTTTACAAATCACAAAGTGGAGTATTTGGAGGCCACTTTGGTGGCCACGCATTGCTCGAAAGATAAATCGGATGGGCTATTTCTGGTCCACTCTAGAGCATGATGTAGTAGAATTTGTGCGCAGATGCCACAAATGTCAAGATTTCTCCCACGAGATCCACATACCGGCACAAGCTCTGCAACCGATTACAACCCCGTGGCCCTTTTCCACGTGGGGCCTGGATTTGATAGGGAAATTCTCTCCCTCATTAATAGATGGCCATAACTTCATAATCATGACCACAGAGTACTTTACTAAGTGGGTAGAAGCCATGCCTCTTACCACTATACCCGGGTCTGTGATCACCAAGTTCATCTTGAACCAGATCATTTGTAGGTATGGGGTGCCACAGGTCATTATCTCGGATAATGGCACATCTTTCAAAAATGACGAGGTACGTGAATTATGTGTAAAGTTCAAGATAAGTCATCACATGGCTTCTCTTTATTATCCTCAAGCCAATAGACAGGATAAGGCTACGAATAAGACATTAAAGTCCATCCTCCTTAAGACCGTTAAGGAGAACAAATGAGATTGGCATTTAAATCTTTTTCGGCCTTGTGGGCCTATCGGACATCAGTTAGAACACCAACAGGGGCAACCCCCTTTTCTTTGGTATTTGATGCGGAAGGCGTTCTACCGCTCGAGAACGAAATACCGAGTCTTCATATTTCATTGTAAGGAATCTTGGGAGAATAAGGCTATCAAGAAGCACGAATCTCTCGATTCTGAAGTATTTACTTACTCTCCAAGTTTATTAAAAGCACGACTCTCTCGGGTAAAATAAAAATTGGAAACAATCCATTCAAATATTGTGAAATCATAAGTCAAAAACAAAGTGAGTTAGATGTCTAAAATTCCAAAAGAGTTTAAAACCTCAAAACCAGATTTTGTCAACCAAGTAGCCATCTACGGATCTAATTCTAGATAAACTGGAAAGTAAATCACATTCTAAACTATGAAGTAACTTGAGTAGGGTGAGGTTGTAGTGTCTCAATTTGGTCCTATCAAACCATTGTCTTTCCCTCATCATTACCATTCAACAAATTTTCGTAACTTGTGCCCTTTTTGGCTCTTGGTGTTGAGCCCTCGCATCCTATTAGTTACATGGAGTTGGGAGTGGGGCAAGTACATTTACTTATCATATCATTATATCACCACGTTTTGCCAAGACAATATGAAGTATCAAAGATTGCTTAAAGAAACTAAAGTTCAACATCACATTGTGTCCGCATTATCATATATCAACATTATAAAATACAAAAAGAAATCATTCTATTATCATTTCACATCCACTGCATGCATTCTGAAAAGTATAGAAAAACGAAATTCTAAACGTCTAGAGTACACATGAGAAATAAGCCAAAATAAAGTCAACTCAGATACAATGGATTACCAAACCAAAAATAAAGTTTGTATATATCATGGTGAGTCAAGTTTGTATACAATGCCATCACGTGCTAAGGTGTGGTCAAAACGCTCGCAATGAGCCCGAGATATAAAAAAATCATGTAGTTCCCGACAAAATGAAAACAAAGCAATAAACGGCCGAGAGATCTGTCAGCTTGTGTGGGATCCCTTGGATGGTGCATGACCACATCTAGGGTCCTACTGCAGCTGCGAAGATGTTGGGAATGAACCGAATGGTGCGAATGCTCGTGGTGGTGGTGTTGGCTATGGTCTCACTGTGTGAATGGCTCCACCTCATCAAACACTTGGTAGTCTCATATCTGACCACTTGGGTATGAAGGGAGGTCACCACCTTCGTTATCCTCCAAATAGGAGAAAACACGTTAGTGTGTCACGCTAAAGCTAATGCAGTGACCTAAATCTCTCGGTCATCTCGGCTCAAGTCTTCGCCGAGGGAATCAATAGGGTGTCCACACACACCCGTCAGATAAACTCTTGCCACTCTTGTGCAGGCAACACTTTGCAAGCAAAGAAAGAAGAAGAAATAGATAAGTTAGAAAACCACAAAACACAAATAAAAATAAAGTACCAACTAACGCTTTTAAGTAACAAAGTCGAGAAAAGAGTATTAAACATACTTAGATTTCCTGACATCCAGGTAGGGTCAGTGGCTACTGATGCTAATGTTGTTGGTGGTCATTGGGGGCCTCCCAAAAGCCAAAGGCCAAACATTGTCCCATCATGGACTTGTCATCCCCTTCCTCGCCTCGAGGAAGTGTCTCCTCTAAGACCAATGTCTCTCTCTCTGCACTCACCTCCTCATGCATTGCTCTCAACATATCCTGAGTATCATGCCACTCAGGGTCGCTCTCCTCCTCCTCCATATGGGCTGCCATGTTAGCCTCAACACTAACCCCCTCATCCTCCATCTCCTCCCCAACCAATCCTCCTTAGTCTCGTCCCCTGTATGCTCCTCAAAATCAAAGTCTATGTCAATGGGCTCATCCTCCTCTCCACTATGAGCAAGAGTGGACACAATCTAAAGCAAAGGCACTCAAGGGGCACCAGTTGCCCGTCGAGCATGGACCACACGCCTAACTATGATAGGCACCCCTGGGGTAACTACTATCCTAGCCAAGATCTCCTCTAGGGCCCTTCTAGGCCTCCTGAATGGTCCTGTAGACCGATGTCACTGAAGGAAGTATGTTAGCATATGGGAGGCCAAACTACGGAGGAACCCGATTAAATGGATGAGTCTCGACTCTCTCATCCTTGTCAACTAACTAACCAGTGGTAGAGAAAGCTACCACCATGGTCACCTCCTATCCCCATAACCTGTCATGTCCTGGTAGGGAGTGGAAACCATGTCTACCATAGTTAGAGAAGCCACTAGATGATGAGGTGTCCTAAGAACTGACATAGCTATCCACCTCGCTGCCTAGACAACCCCTGGATCCAATACATGTACTCCCCTTCCATAGGGGTGATGCACTCATAAACCCAACTCATAACAAGAGTGGGGTGGCTCGATGGCTATCGCAACTACAATCCCACTACCCTATATAAGTCATGGTAGGTAGTCCCTAGGATGTTTGTTCCCAGGGCGTATGTATGGGCATGTACCTTGATCTGTAATGATAGGAGCCCAACAATATAAAAGGGTGTCACCTCCCTTGTCCCCGATCATTCGGGAGGACAAGATGCCCATGATGGCTCTATGGATGATAGGAATAGGAGCAATGACAATGGACCGGACCCTGATTCCCTTCTTTGAACCAAATGAAACAACAACGTCTCCCATATAGGTGGCCCATTGAGTCATCCTAGCCCCGGGATCTTTTTGTCTTGAGTCGAGTCTCCTCCCAAGTATCAAGAGCCCAAGAATACGGTATACATCCTCCAAGGTGATGGTCCACTCACCTCTAGTACCCGGAAACGGAAAGTGTTCCGGTCTGCATCCCAATAAGAAAAAAGTCACACAATATGTGACTAACAGGGGCAACATGGGGAACACATGCAATCCTCTAGATTCCTACCCTCTTGAGGGTGTCCCTCTCGACATGAGTCAACTGGTCCAAAATCCCAGGAAGCCAATCACACTCCCTCTCTTGGCTCCCATGATTATACTCCTCCTTCTACATTTACCAAAACATGGAAAAAGAGCAAGTTAGTAACATATACAAGAAGATAAGATCACCAAAAACATAAAAAAATGAAAAATCCAAAAAAATCAAGTTAATGTACGTTTTGGTCATTCTGTTCAGAACTGTCACCCAATGCAGGGCGGTGGTCCCAGTCGATTTTCAAAATACGCCCTTAACCCTAAAAAGGCCCAAAAACACAAAAAAAATAACCATTTCGACAAAATAAAATACTGCCCTATGGGCGCCCCTAGAGACTCATTTAAGACAAGAAAATTTGAAAATAGTCCCCCCTAGGTTCAAACCTTTTACATTTTAGGTATGAAAAGGAAAAAGTGAAAAAAATCCAACCTTTGACCGTGTTGGTCGATCTCCCACTCGTGGAGGCATGATCACTATCTCATAACGGTCGTTTCATTTGTACTCTTGTCAAAAACGCTCACCATGGCATAGAGCTCAATTCACCAAACCGAATATGCACAAATGAATTTAAAAATGAGTTGTTTTGATATATATATGATGTTTTGACCTCATTTTGAGTGTATGTGTTTACGGGGTTGGAGTGTTGGCGCACGTATATCTCTATAACTCCACAAAAATGGTAAGTCCTTTTGTCGTTTTGTTTTAGTGTTTATTTTTCGGTATTTTGACTATCTCGTACTTGAGTCTTCTTTCTCCGGCAAGTAGAGGAGTTTGGATGATGACGTTTCGACACATGGGTGTGTCAGATATAGCTTCTAACTCCCTTTTTGGGAACGCCATACTTGGACTCTATGTTTTACGCCTTTTCATGGCTAAGACGCTTCTCCAAGGGGGTAATATGTATGCACCCAAAATTGCATGTGCTACATTGTCAAAAATGGTTACAAAAGTCCCCAATGATGATTCAAGTCCTTTCAAGAAGGTGTTCGAGCTCCAAAACCCATTCATAGTGTATATTTATTTCCTAGACATCTTTACTTAGCCTTCCCATGCTTTTTTCAACTTTCTGCCTCTTTTTGCGCATGTTTTTGTCTTTAGTGCCAGACTACCGCCTGCTCAGGCGACGGTTTTAAACCGCCACCTAGCAGGTGGCGGTCCTGAATGATTTTTCCAGATTCCGCCATGAGTGTTTTAACATGCGACGATTCATTTAACTTCACTTTTAGCATGCATCCGTGGGCCAAATTGTCTAAAAATAGTTTTGATTGCTTGGTTCTCCTTCCCTCTTCTATTTTTGCATGTGCTTTAGTTAGTTGGAATTGCCTTTTCTTGCCTTGTGCATGAAGGCACATCCCAACACCAATTCTTATATATTCCATGTTTGTATTCAAGAAAAAGGCCTAAGAATTTTTGTGTATCTTGCATTGTATTGCTGCCACAATCTTGCTTAGGAATTGCATAGCCAAGCTCAAATCTCTTGTGTTATCTCTCTTCTACTTGCATTGCATCCATAATGCCTTCAAGTTGTCATTGCTCAAGTGCCATCCTCCTACCATTGTTCTTGTATTCCCAATCCCTTGGACTCATATGAACACTCAAAGAAAGAAAGGAACAAACTGAGGGGACAGATACAGATACAACCAAATTTTCCAAAGCTCTTGCTTATCTAGGTTAGAATTGTGTTTTGTTTGCTTTATTTGTTAAATTGTCAAATTCAAATCAATAGTTTCAATTGCATATAAAATAGAGTAGTAAAATTGTTCATTTCAATAGGTTAGGCAATCACAAGTAGATAAAATCATTAGAAAGTTTGCTCTTTAACATTACTAGGGAAGTTGTGGGGAACAATAGCCCTTTTAGGGTCATGATTTGTTCTTCACCTCTGAGGTAGGGTTTGAAGGGTTTTGATTGGATTAGGTTATTTTTTTAGATTAGATTCACATATTCGCACAAGTAACCAAAGCTACATCCGGTTGATTACTTGTCTTTAGTTTATTTACTAGATTATAATGCATTGCTTAAAAATTAGAAAAGATCAAAAAGATTTCCTTTGATAGATTAGTTAGCTTTTATTGATTTGATCTCGGTTTATTGTGAAATCTCCACAAACATAGATTAGATTTCCTTTAATAGTTAGTTTTCTTGTTAAATTTTTTTCATTTCACTCATGGACCATCAACGGTCCACAACAAGAAAAAGATGTACAATTGTGATCGCTTGGTCCCGCAACCCAACGGGCCATAATTGATAACCCATATTGATACAAGTTTATGTCTCGACAATCTTACGCACACCTGTAAATTTTGCTGAGAGAATAGAACAACTAGATACGCTAAACATTGTTGCTAATCAAGCCTACGATTATTGGATTGCTCCTGGCAATAAGGTTTGATTATGTGCATGGCCATACAAGGGCCACAACCTCGACAAGTATTTGGTTGTGATCCTCAGGTCCCGTAACCCAACGGACCTGCTAACTAGTTAGACATTGAAACTAGTTTTCATAAATTAGTATTCAGATCTTCACCACTTCTGCTAGACATTATTGCATAACTTTTCTTACTAAACATAACAATCGATCAGGCTAAGACTTTCTAGACTAGACCATAAAATCACCCATAAATCCCTGTGGCTCCACCACGTCTCTCGTTCTTACTTCCATGACCTTGTCTGGAAATCCATACAAGGCGCCCATAGGTCATTTTCCACGTGTTCAACAACCAAAAACAGAATCTCGGCAGAGCTCGATATTGATTGGAGTCTCCGAGTGACTATTATATCAAACCGAGCCATCACACCACTTCAAGTTAGGAGAGCATTCTTTGCCTTAGACTCACGATCCTAATATTGCATGTTGAAGATATAAGATTGCCCAATTATCTTGATCCCCGTCACCGCATTCACATTCACATTCATTCTACACTGTCTCGGCATGACCTCGAGAGATTGGGTGCGAAGAAGATCACGTGTTGATTTTCTGTTACGTATGTACCAACTAGAAATTATTGTAATATTTTGTAATATAAGGAAGGATTCATCCTTATTGAGTTTAAATAAATAATTTTATTGTGTGTATACATCATATGTGTTGTAATAATGTTATACGTTGTTTTTAACATCTCAGTGTGTATTTTTGAAATTAATTACAAATTGTACTTTTCTTATTCTTGTAATTGTACTTTGTGACAATTATTATCCTTAACTATCAATTGGAAATTATCGTAACAATATATGTAAGACACTATCATTAGTGTGTACAAATGAATGAGATTAAATAAACAACGTTGTCATAGACATCGATACATGAAATAATGACATTTCATTATAAACTTAGTCGTAATGGGATTAATTAAATAATTAGTTCATTACTTAGTACAACTATAAAAGTACATTGATGAAAGTTGTACCTTTACGACAACAACATCTATACACGACATAATGATGTCATAAGAGCAGTGTATAATATACCTTAACTATAAATTAAGATGATAATAAGTATAATGAGATTAATACATTTACGATTATCAACAATCTTAATTAGACTTAATACTTAAAGGTTTATATCTCTTTCTTGAAGAGATACGTAGACACTAATGTAAACAACTAGTGGAATTACGATACAATCTAAATTGGATTGGATTGTTGCAAAATTAAAAGACATGGTTAAGCTAAACATATTCCTAACAACAAAATTGTAAAGTGATACTATGGAATTAAGATACTTTGTATGATAGTAACTAGTTAAGTTACTATAGATCTTGTCGTTAAACGTATAACTTGACTTAACGACTAAAAAAATGAATTCTACCTTGTATTAAGATAATGTGTATTATGAAAGTGTGGACTCTAAGTCTTGCCTATCCATTTGATTGAACTCTATCCATACCATATTATGATGACTACGGGAAGGGTAATAATTATTTAATGATGAAATTCATTAAGTAATCATTATCTTTCCCATAGGGGTCCTAAGATGGGATTGATAGCGTACTCTCGAGTCAAGAGGTGAGACCTAAACTATATGCCTTATTAATACAAGAACTTAAACTTTTAATTAATGAGATGTGATCCAAATAACTATGTAGAGATGATTGTGCGGTGATGGGACAAGTTTCGTTTGGCTTATGTGTGGTCACGAAACTAAGCATGCAAAGCATAGCTTGAAAACTTTGGCCTAAGTAGTGTACTAGTTGAATACACTCTCAATTATTGAGTTCCTATTTAACAATGTGAGATGCTGGATAAAACTTGGTTAGCTGATTTTCAGGTAGACACTTAGGAATTGCATCAACTCTTAGACTTGAATGAAAATGTTAACCAATTGCATACAAGGCATGCACACTAGTTAGAGTGACGATAAAGGGAATCAAGTAGATTAAATTGAACTTTACAGTTACACATGGTTATGTTGTTATCAGATGGATTGTAAAATATGTTTTATGTTGGATTATAATTGTTGCTAAGATTAAATCATTGAAGGCATTTAATGCCCCTATATAAAGGGGTTTGTTTTAAAATATATAAAAAAATCACTTAATTTGGAGTAATTATAACATGGGTGTTATAGTGCGCAAGGATGATCACCTAAGATGATTGATGAATTTATTGTGACTCGATGAAAGACTACTTCCTCTTTAGGCCTAAAAAGGCCATTTTTGGCCATTCTACAACCATTAAACATCCTCCAAGAGCATTCAAGTAAAATCCGCGTTTGAGGGTGGTGTTAGAGTATATTGAAGATGTCTGAGGTAGTTTAGGAAAGTTTAGGAAAGAAGATTTGATTTAGGGACAACTTGTGCAAGACTGTGTCTTCTTGGTGCAGAAATGAATGTCCTAACGGTGAAAGCTAAAACCTTTGGATGATTTCCGGAGTTCCAGAAGGATTTTGGAGGTAAAAAAATTGAAGGATTAAATAATGAACATGATTATGAAAATGAATCTTTTTCTTTTCCATTTGAGGAAGAATACCTTCTCAATGGTGAATGTATGAGTATGAAAGTACTCAAGTCTTTTAAGGATGATACCACTCATGAAGAAAAAGGGTGATATTCAATGAGATTTGGGAATGTGAGTTCCAAGTGTTCAACCATTTCCTCGAGACCCAATGTGAATACTTTCTAAATGAGTATGAATCTTTCTTTTTCCCTTTTGGTGGAGAAGATTGTATCAATAATGAACGGGATGAAATGAAGGTGCTTGAATCTCCCATGTGTACCTCCATCACAGAGAGTATTATTACAACCCACAATGAGAATGATGATCATTCCATTTTGTCCCCAAATTTGTGTCCACTCTGTTCAAGAGAGTGAAATTCTATGTAAGCCACATCATAGCATGCAATGGGTCAAACATGAGTTGGTGAGTATGAAAGAAAATAATTTGGGGTAGTTGTCAAACATGAATCAAAAATAGGTCTATGATGATGTTGAATATTTCAAAAATACCTAGCAAGATCCATCTCATGAAGTAATTATCATAGAAAACATGACAAATCAAGAGTAGTTTCTCATTGGAGAGCATGAGGCTAGTTCTGAACAAGGTGAGCCCGAAATAGTCAAAAATCAATCTTGTGGTAGTGTGAGGATGAAGAATGTGAAATCACAATCATGAGTGAATGAAAAAATGGATTGGAAACCCAAAATGGAATTTTGGGACAATGAGAAAAGTGATAATTTCATATTGACCTCACTTACTAGAACAATCATGAAAATTTTCTCAAGAAGTTGAGGAAAGTGTCATACTTCATCGAACCATTCAATGGGTTTACTAAGCAAAAATCATTCAATGCTACAAACACACGGTAATATCCAAAAGGGAAAAAGTGCTACAGTGAAAGTGGGTTGTCCCTCGCATGTACCATAGGTGAGTTAGGTTGTTTTTCATTGTTGTACGATGTGTTTCCCTTTCCATCGTGTGTTTGTTTTATTTATTCTTGTTTGTTAAGCCAAGAAACATGCCAAGTGAGCAGTTGAAACCGTATGGTAAAGGTTTCGGATCCAGGGCACACAATTTACTAAAATTGCATAAATGATTTTCACACACATAAGAAATGGTACCAATGAAGAGGACACCTAAGAACAAGAAGCCAATGGAAGAAATAAATGATTAGTACTCAGAGATGTAGTACCCTCAAGAAGTAATATTTGGAAAGCATTAGGCATTACATATCGGTAAGTGTAAGATCAATGAGTATAAGCACCGTGCGCTAGGCCATGAAGGTGATATCAAGAATGATGTCATAAGGGAAACATGCCAACTTACAACATCGGGAAAATTGTAATTGATGGTGAGGTGTGCAAGACCTTAGTAGGTGTTGGGGTCTTACAGTTGTTAAAATTGCCATTTCTTGGCAAGTCCGCACGCCTATATCAATGATTGATGTCAATAGTCCGTGAGGACTACTTTTACTTCATAAGTAGGCTTTAGAGCATGCGCGAGAAGATGGTGAATGAAGTAGCGTAGAGGAATATTGACAAAAGAGTGACAATCCTCAATGCGCTAGGATAATGTTGCACATTAGAATGCAACGTGAAAAATTATCTCAATCATGATGGATTCATTTCCTCAGCCTCCCAAAAGTGCCATATCGTCATCATATCTTGACATACATACTCTTATCAATTGTGCCCACCTATCTTAAGGCACCAAATCATCTATGATCCCCTCATATCCTTTACTCTTTGCTTGGTTTGCTACATCACATAAGTCATACTCTATGCATCTAGGATGAAATATATGATCATCCAGGTCTATACAACCATTGCTCATGGTGTCATCCCCTACTTCTCTCTTTCCTCCTAAAAAACTTGTCTCTCATGTTTTCCCCACCTCTATAACCTATAGTCCCTCTACTCCTTTTTTTCCCTACAAAACTACCACCTAACACCCAACTATGGGGCATGCCTCACTTGACATGGCCTCAATGGTGGAATATATACTACCATTCATATTATCTCACCTCTCTATCAAGCATTTCGTCGACGATATTCTAGGAGGGGTATGACATGACACTCGCATAAGTTACTATACACTAATTTTTTATGTTTGTTGACTGTTTCTCTTATGTAGGGGTTGTAGATGTATTTACTCCTGAGTAATTTCCTAAAATTTCCTTCCAAGATTGGGGTGTGATAAAACTTGGTCATGTGGGTTAGACAAAAACATTTTAGAGATGTTGTTATTATACCGTAGTTCCACATACCTTCAACCTATATTTAGATGAGGAAACCTCTAATTCATCTTCCTCTCATCAAACAATAGATTAGATTAAAGTAGTGGTTATGAGAAAATTACAATAATATTGTGACAATGTTGGTAAAAAGTATGATATTTTCACCTTGTGACTTCTGGAAAGTTGGGTTTTCCACGTGTCCAAATTAGGACACTAAAAATGAGATTTTCACCCGAGAGCATAAGAAAGTGTTTTGGGGTCAAAAATTATATGATTTTGACTCCAAAACACTTTATAAGATCATTGAAACCATTTTTGAGATCCAATTCTTCCTGAAATCTCAAATTTTGGGCATATTTCATCTTGAACCGAGAGGAACAACTACTATGTTTTGAATTGCCTTAGGAAATGTTTGAGCCTTAGAATAAAATTAATATTTCTATCTTGTAGAGGATTCTAAGAGATTTATTATGATTATTTTTTTGTCTCTTAAATCCTTATGGAACTCCCATAATATTCCATAGAAGTCACTTTCACTATTGGAGCTTTCATTCCTTGCACCCAAATGACCCAGTTTTGTTCGATTGTTCCTGAATCAAATTTTCTTCATAGAATTTTCCTAAACCACCTCAGACATATTTAATTATCATCAAAAACAACCCCATATATTTTATATTTTCTATAAAGGATTTTGAAGGGTGTTTCCCAGCTACAAAATGACCAAAATGACCTTTTTAGGCCTATAAGGAAGTTGTCTTTCATCGAATCTCAATGAGTTCATCAATCACATTAGGCACTCTTCCCTACACACTAAAACACACTTAAAAACCTTGTTATCACTTTCCTCTGAGCCATGGTGAGGGTGGAACCGAGGGTAGGCTAGCTAGAGGAAGGATGCATAGTGATTGGGAAATAAAATTTTCAATTATGGGCTTAGTTGTCGTGATCAAAAGTTTCAATTTTTCATGCTAGACATTTTGCATGAAAACATTTCCTCTCTACTAAAGGTTCAATAAAAGAAGAAATATTGATTAAATTGAGCTATGTGAAACTAATTGGAACTTTATGATGTGATTTTTTACTTCATCTCTAGGGCTAATTACAACTCTAGACAATATTTGTTGATAATACATGTAAAAGGAGCACGATAAAGAGTCATCAACAGAAACCACCCACTCACTTCCAATGTAGAAATATATAGAACCTAAGAAAACATAAAATGAGTCAAGTCCACCATTGAGGGGATAGAGTGGTAAAGATTAGAGAGACAAGCTGAGTTGCGTTGAATAAGTGAAACTTGTCAAGGGTCTTGGAGAAACACCATTGTAATAACTATAGGTTTTGGATGACAACATGTCAATAACCAATCAAGAAGACCCCAAAACCTAAACAATGACTATATTCTTTCCCAAAATAGATATCAATTGCATAATTTAAACCCTAAAAGCTTTAGGATGAATGTTGAAATCCTAAAAAATACCAATGTACGACCAGATTAGAATATGAAAAACTATCTTCTAAACGGTGACTTATGGAGTTGTGAGACTAGTTCCATAAGGTGCAGAGTGACCCTGATTTCTTATATTTACTAAAATAAATTTGAAGTATAAGAAATAATAAAGTATAAAGATCAATGAATGAAAATATAAATATTAATAAATGAAGTAATTAAATAAGAAATAATAAAGTATAAAGATCGATGAATGAAAATATAAATTTTAATAAATGACGTAATTAAATACTTAATTACGTCATTTATTAAAATTTATATTTTCATTCATTGATCTTTATACTTTATTATTTCTTATACTTAAACATTTATTTTTGTAAATATATACCTCCCAAATGCACATATACAACATTACTTAACAGGAATGTGAGCGTCTATAACGTGCTCATGTTTTATCTTTTATGGATTTAAAATTCCCAATCTATAGGCTTGGATTTTCCTAGGATATCCAAACCTAAGGTTTGGACTGTGTAATCTATGAATAAATCCGTGTTTTACAAAAAAACATAACAATCTCATGTGTACACCCCGATTTCTCATGTATTATAAAATAATATTACAAAAAAATTATACTTTGATTTCAAGTTCGATTTTACCTTTGTGATGATATACTTCTTTCTAAAATCGATTAGTTTAAGACTTTCATCCTTAATTTCTTTTACTAGTGCCTTTTTTCTTGTCAAAACGTATGTATATTTTTTTTTTTGTATGCAAAATATGATTTTTCATCCATTTTTTAAAAAAAGGTTTCATCTAAACTCCATTCTACACGCATTAAAAAACAAAAAAATGACTATTTTTCTCAAAATTACGGGGTGTACACACAAATATTTCATTTTCGGGATGTGTTCACTTTGAAAATTAGTAAAAATTATATATTCATCCAAAAATTATGAAAAATAGTGGGACCTCATACATGGTCTTAACTAACTTTCTACTAAAGGGATTTGTAAAATAATTTATAAAACTCAAAAAATGGGAGGGGGGGCACCCTACAACCTATTATCTTTTTGACACAAAAATAGACACACTTGTGTGCGCACCACATTTGACCTTCTTAATCTCCACCATTTTAAAAATAGTAGTTTAGAAACTAGATTTTGAGCACTACGATTCTTATTCTTATCACATTTTCAAATTTTGAGCATATGCATGCCAAATTATTAGTTGAAGTTCATGTTTTGCTTGATTTCAGGAAAAATGTGACCACTTTTGACTCTCTTTTGGTCCCCATTTCCATGCACTTACCCTTGTATGTGTCAAGTCCATTTCAATATACAAATGATCAAGTAAAATTTTTGCAAAAATCAAAAATAAAATTGCCTTACGGATGCGAGTTTTGTAACATCCCCATTTTAAGATACTAGAACAAGGGAATTTTTTTTTTTACACAACGCGTCCTGTTATGAATTATATAATTCAAACACACGTTCAAGTTTTAATAATTGTTCTCTGTCCCAATTAATGTAGTTTGGATCACATAATTTCCTTTTAAAACTAATGTTCTCTGTTCACATATTTGCGATATGGAACACACATTGATGCCATTCAATCATATAACGAGATACCATATCTTCTTGTAAATGACTCGCGAGAACTACCGATCCCCATTTTATGGCTCGGAGATTCGGCGATCTCTCATTTCATGACTCGGCGACTTACCGATCCTTCATGTTAATTCATGCATTGTATAATGAATATACAGGGTTCTCTTACTGCTTTAGGTTATCGAAGTGATCCATTTAAGAAGCCTATCTCGAATATTTATTCTTGATATTCATCGACATCCCGCATCTTAAACTTGGTGATTAGGACAATCAACCAAGACTTGCGATACTTTGGCCAAAGATTTTCACATGCTTTGCATGATCATATTCCTGGATGTGATACACACCAATGGAATACGTCCTTCACCTCACTTCATCTGTTATCTAGAATGGTCTTTCCTGGCCTCTACCAGTCCTTCCATTTAAGGTCAAGCTCTAACCCCAACTAGCAATATGAACGAGTATAGGAAGTTACTCATGGTAACTAAAGATACGCAGACATACGGTGTCGTCCCCTAACGATTCCGTGTGTCTAGTTACCTTTAGTCCTCTGGAGTTACTCTGTATACGTGATCACATTCCTATCCCCATCTAAGAACTTAGTACCCAGCTTATATAAACTCGATGATTTAATTCGGGAGGGCATTGTAATATGTCAGCTATAATATTGTGTCGTCATGAAGGTCCCGCCTACATGATGACACCATAGTGTAGTTGGCGTATGTCAATGTCCTACGGAATCCGCTCATCGAGAGTATACATCCAGCTCGAGTGTGATTTGGTCGTAATCTAATCATTAAGATCAACTTTTAGCGAAACTTATGCCGATCCTTAAACCTCGTTCTCATTTACGGTTGTATGTAGCTAAGAGAGACTTAATTGGTCTTCTAACTTAATATACATCCTCTCCTTCATACCGAAGGGTTGTATATTTTCTTCTTGGTTTCTTTCTTTATTTATCGGACTAATCAGTCCATTATCGATAAACTTAATAAGTTTAACCTATTAAACTTAACCAAGTTTTTCCACAACCGTAAACAATTCAGAATTCCATCTTATTAGACATCATTTAAATGAGGTCTAATTCTAAATGAACCTATTCATTTATTCTCCTTAACCTTACTTCTGTTAAGGTCAGTTATCAATAGATATGTTTTCCCATATCCATATTTTCTGAATTTAAACATTCGAGGTTATTAACGGAGTCCGAATACAAGGTTCGGCTGCTCCTAAGTTATTTGATATTCCTTAGCTTTCAAGCTAATCCCGAATACCTTTCAATTAAGAGATCATGTTGACCTAAATCCTTTTTAATGCCAATTTAAAATTCATCTTAACCCAAGTATGAACTAATTACACATTTCAACGTAAAAGTTGCATTTAGGTAAAGAATAGATGTTATTTCCTTTTAAATCCATCCATTAACATTTGAATAATTCCAAATCAAGGAATAATGTTATATTCTCAAACTTATTCAACAATATCAAACTGATACAGTCATTAAAAATATCACACTCGTTTGTATTCATACATTTGCAGTCGAAATGGTGGACTTTGTTTATATTAAACAACATTACAACTCATAAGATAGAAGAATGTAATTTCTTCTTTTCTCATTTCCTCGTAGAGGAGTAATAGCTATCAATTACAATCCATCTTCAGTCAATCAAAAGAAGTATCAGAAAACAACCATGTCTTCGTTTATACTCAAGTTTCATCTGCAAAATTACTTGCACGGTCGGGCCTTCAATTGGTGAGCATATTAAGCACTTGTCATTAAAATGAGGTGCTTCTAATTAACTGTCTCAATAAAAGAACCCTGCTTTTATGAAACATTAATATGAACATCATTCAAGAATTAAGTACCGAAAAGGATGAACAACATAACAACTCAATCATCTAATTACCCTCCCAATCAGAAAAGATAGAATTACTGCCCTCTTTCCCAATAATTACTACAAGAAGTAATTTCCCTTTAAATAGTTCCAGAATTAGCATCTGTAAGAACTAAAACATAATCATGCATACTGTTGTTCCAACATAAAAACTGTAATTTCCTTTCACTTACAACAGTTATAATTTCAAAAGATAAAAATTGACTGAAATTTTAAATGAAATACTTTCCTTTCCTTTCATGCTACTCAATTGATTTCAAGCAATCAAACGCTGAAGAGAAAAGTAAACAACCATAAAATGCAGATGCTTAAACCAAAGCAGTACAAAATTTAATCCATAATAATTATAGATTTCCAACTGTGTAAGAGAAGAAATGATCACCAATTCAAATTATCCATCCACACTCCTTTTCTTTTCTCATGTTGTACTGAAATTTAATCTAGACATGATACCAATCAATGGTAACAGTTCAAAGAGAGATAAACGAAAATCAATAATCAAATATAAGAGAGAAAGATCATATCACCTCTTCTCACTGTCTTATTCAATTACCCATTATTTAAAATAGACATGATCCATCAATATGATTCATTCCGCATAATATATTCCCCTTTAAAATAAGTCACTCTACAGACATTTTCGTCTTTATAACATGTAGAGTGTACAACAACAACAACAGTCACATTTTCATCCAATAATGAGAAAATTTACTTTCCAGCAGCAAGGTAATAAATCCATTCGTATTCTGCTCTTAATGAAAACAATGAAAGGTCCACAATCCTTAAAATTATATATATATATATATATATATATATATATATATATGTATATATATATATATATATATATATATATATATATATACATATATATATATATATATATATATATATATATATATATATATATATATATATATATATATATATATATATATATATACATATATATATATATATATATATATATATAGATATATATATATATATATATATATATATATATATATATATATATATGTATATATATATATACATATACATATATATACATATACATATATATACATATACATATATATATATATCCTTGAGTTCAAAGAAGACACAATATAATTTGCATGCTCTACTCAGTCTATTATATAGACTGATTTTCTGTTCCTCATCAGATTAGAACTTCCTTCCCAACAGTCCTATATGAATACCAAAAAAAACCAGCAGGCAGAATACTATAACAATTTAGGACAGCAAGTAAGATACTACTATAACCTTGCTGTCCCTGGAAACCCGTATTTTATGCAATGAGAAACACCAAGGAATTATAACTCGCATAATAGTCTATCAACATCACCACAACTTTGTTTTTTCCAAACGTTTCCACACACTGATCTTAGAAATACAATATTCGCATATCAATACCTTTATCAATGCAAACCCACATGGGGTAATAGATGCGCAAGCAAGGTTCAGTCAAAACAATCTCAACAGCAAACCAAATCTCATTTGTTTCATTCATTTGCACAGAAACACTAACCCATGTTCGTTTTCATGATAACAGTTCAGACTAGAAGATCAAATCACATCCAAAATGCATAATAAAATCCTCTCTCTCATTACCTTTAGATTTCAGAACAGCAAAGAGAAAACGTAATACATTAATGATTTCAATAAGAAGAACAATCATTTTCTTCAAACGCACAAGAATACCCAAATCGTATTCACCCATATAATGACGGTTCAACCAGTTATAAAAAAAATCATCTCATCCTCCTATTTTCGCAAGGATGCACAAAACTCAGAAGTGATATTCATTTAGCTAATGTATCTATTAGCACAAACCCATAATGGTAATGAAACGAATACCCAACACTGTCAAAACAACCATACAACAAGGACAGTTCAACCAGACATACAAATCATCATGCAAAGAATGCTCAAGCCGCGTTCAGCAAAGAAAAACGACTCAACTCGAAATCTTCTCAGTATAACAGCCAAATCAATAACCAAAACCCCCATCATAAGAGCAGGGTTGTTTTAATGAGATGATTAAGCAAAAGCAAATGGTTTAAGGAGAAGGGCTTAACATGCTGTTAATCTTTCTTGAAGCTCGAAGAAAACCACACCCACAGGAGCTATTCTTCTCCACGGTGACAGTAGTAAAGCTTTCCAAACAGTCACCTACTTCCACAGGCTCAAAAATAGCCCTCGGCTTCTCCAAAGACAGAATCAATACCCAAAAATTACAGCAGGTTCGACAGAACCATGGAGGAACAAAATGCAGAGCAACTAAAATCCAAATGCGCATAGCAACAAACAAACTTCCCTCACAATCCTCTTTCCAAGGCGAGCTGGTCGCTAAGACAATGCCATTGAATGCATTCCTTTTTCCTTTTTCCTCATGCCACCGCCGACTCAAGGTTGGCGAATTCTAAATTTCAAATTTTGCATGAAATCAAAGTTTAGCTTCATAGCTAGTTGGACGCCTCCAACTTTTCCATGTTCCCGCCAAACTTGGCGCTGCACATGCAAGGACCTCATTTACTATCCCATTAAATTCCTACTTTCCCTCCTTATCCTTTCCATCCACATGGGTCTATACGTCCCCTTCCTTAGGTTAGGATTAGTTTAGGATTTTAATAGTCCATATCTAGGTCATTCGCCTAGTTCATAGGTTAGTAGGATTTACATCTATTTTCTCCTTTATAAAATTTAAAATCCATATAGGATAGTAGTTAGGGTATAGGATAGAACTTAGGGGTAGGTTAGGGTTTTAGTCCCCTAATATTTAATTAATTAGTTTCCAATCAAGTTCTTCCGCCTGATAGTCGTATTCGACACAATGCAGGACGTTTCGTCCTATGTTCCACATACCTGTGCCACTTGTATCCAGGCCCTTATCGTCTTACGCTGTCTAGCATTACAAAAATGTATGGTTCGAGAATCGAACCTTTTCCAGTGGCATCTACGTGCGGATATTCATACACGTAATCGTGTCTGTGACCTTTATATCAACCTTGATCTGGTTTTAGAAGTTAATCGACAAGCGATCACAAGAAGGCCCGACAAAGATACCTTGGATCAATGGAATTGATTCAAGGTGTGTTGTCAATCAGCGAAAAGAGTTCATCAAGCATACGACAAATCTGTTGTCACATCAGCAATCATACAAGCAATAATAACTTCTATCCCAAGTAACAAATTACAACAAACAAGGGTCCAGATTAGCAACACATTCCTTTAAGATCAAAAGATGTGTCTTAACATATTTATCTTCATTTCTGCAGTTACAACATCATGAAAAGTAATCACCATGATAACTTACAAAAATCAAGGCGTTACATTTTTGGTGGAAACCGACGTCGAAAAATAAAGTTTTTTCACATTGCGGGAGGGAAGAAATGAATAATCGAATGTGGAAACAAGTGAGCTTCAAATCTTCATCGGTTGAGTAAGCAAAAACATAGTAGAGGATGAAGGTGCATGAGGTTGGAGGTCAATCATGGACCTCTTGTGAGTCACCAACGACGGGTCACGCAAAGGTGTGGTGATAGTTTGTCAATTGTGTGTTTTGGTTTCGTGTGCTTCACTTTTCAAAATTCCAGGTTTGATTGTTTGCAATGTGTTCCTATGTTCATGTTGAGAAATGATTCCTCTATAATTCCCGATGTAATAACATAAAGCATAATGAAATGCAACATCGTGATACTTGAAGAGGTTGAACAATCATATGTGTTCCTGTTCATACCTAGGTTTGTGGTAAACCTTTGTCAGACTATTGAAGGCTATGCAAATGGTTCATGATTGAGTTCCCACATTGAGTGGGTCGATATGTTCCCTATAATGCTTGGTTGATAAACAAATGGTTCTGTCGTGTTCCCACACTAGTTTGATAAGATGTGTTCTTAATAGTGTATGGTTGATAAGAAGTTGATGTGTTCCTTCTTCTACCTCTAGCTCAAGTGTGTGCTAAGATCATGAGCAAGAAGAAGCAACAAACTGTAGAAGAAGTGTGAATGTTTTTTCTACCATGTAATCACTAAGGGGGAATGTTGGGAATCAATATTTACGTTAGGTAAATTACTATTTACTATGTATAGTTTACCGTATGGTCAATATGGTTATTATTGATTGTTGGGTTGATCTTATCTATTAGACATAGATTATTATTGGTTAAGCGTAATATTGTTATACGTAAATAAGTTTATGGAGAGATTGTTGGGAAACTAGTTTCCTAAATTATAGGGATACAAAATCCTGTATATATATATATATATATATATATATATATATGGAGTGGTGTATGTTGTGCAAAAATCTAGAATGAATTGAATACAATATCATTATTCCATGAATTTTATGATGTAAATTTGATCTCAAGCTCTCAAAGCATTCAATTTTTATAAAGTGAAGTGTATAATAGTCAAGTACTTCTCCCCTTTTCATATTGCCGCAAATGTAATTAACATATGAAGACGTGGCACTTTATCGGGAGGATAGAAGTCTTATATTTATCCTTTAGTCTAAGCCCTACTACAATACTAAATATTAAGCCAAACTTAATATATATTAGGCACATAATATATTACAACAACACGAACTACTATTATATAGATATTGAATTTGAATAATTTTAAACATTCGATAAAGAATATTATCTAAATATTGAATTTAAGTAACCTTCCCATGTTTTGAGTGTAACATCTTTATCAAACCCAAATTAGGAGTTAAATAATAATTTGGAGAGATAAAACAAGCCCCATTAACATCCTCTAACTTGTATAGGTTTTGTAAGGTGTTGAGTATAAATTACAATATATAATAAGTAGACTAATTTCCCATTGATTCACAAGAATACATACATTATAAAGAAACACTTCGCATGTGAACGCATAATCATCAAGATGTGATTGACTTGCGAAGAAGTAGAATTCTATCGAAGGATAACAATCTTATCTTTTATTTTAAACCCTTATTATGGTACTATATAATAAGTAAAGTTAATGTATACGAGGTACATACTATATTGCACCTATTGGCACCAAAATGGTCTTGCTCCATTTTAGGGCCTTATAGTCAAAATTTTCAAGCTCAAAGGTGTTTAATGGTAGTATGTACACATTTTGAGTGGATATGAGATCTTTGCATCTTCATAGTTGGCCTTAGGTAGATTGGTGTCCGTTACTGTTTTCTTAGTTGAGAGAAAGCTTGAAAAAGACTCATGTATACAATCGTACAAAAAAATCACGTTGAACCTCTATTTTCAAACATTCATGGTTGTCTGCCTTTTCAACTTGTGTTATTTACTCAAAGCCACAGCCATAGTTTACTTTGTTTGTTTGTTGAGGGACATAAATGTTTGCCTTGGTCATTGCCTTGGAATTCATAGATGTGTTTCAAGCCATGAAGACACCCTTTATCACTTTGTTTGGAATCTACCGAACACAACCATGTCTACGAATGATTTAAAGCATTTTTGTTTTAAACAATAATCCCACATTTGTTGATAGTGGGCCACACACAATGTTTTTATATATGAGCACTTCATTACTTAAGTGGAGCAAAGGCTTTGTCCATTGAGCCCTTTTCCTAAGGTGAAAAATGACCAAGATTGAGAGCATATGGACACATGTCAACATTCCTTAAACTCGATAAAGTTACAAATTCAACTAAGGCAAAAGTTTGAGGGTTGAGAAACTTAGGTGCATGGGTGCACGAAATTGTGTCATGTGGTGTAATTTTGGATACTCATGTACCATAAAGAAAATGGAGAAAATAGTTGATGAAATTAGCGAAATGAGTCGGGAAGTGGGAACTTGTGAATGGTGCCGGTGGCCCATCATGGTTGGTTGGTTGCCAAGTTTAAGTCAATTACGAGATCAAAGGAGTTTGGAGAGAGGCGAGGACACATGATCGAGGCCATGTGGCCCAATCACGGGTTAATAGTAAATCAATTATAAATAGCCACATGGAAGAAAATTGAAATCTTGTTTTCTTTGGGAAGAATCAAACAAGACAAAAAAGTATGGGGAATGAGTGAGTTTGAGAACTTGGAGGCTCATGAGTAGTGCCACATGGCACAGGTCATAGATGAGTGGATCTAAGGAAGATAAAGAAAGAAATGAGAAGAGGTCTAGATATTTGTGGAAACATGATTAGCCCATGTGGCCCGATCATAAAAGCGACACATGGCCTAATGAAAAAAAAACAAAAAGACTATTGTTGTAAAAATAAATCTCTTGCACAATTTTAATGGAGAAGCCACAAACAAATCTCTACTTTATTACTCACAACTTTTGGTAGATAGTTCCATTTTAATATTGGTTGATAGTGTTGGAAAGCTTTCTTGAATGATTGGTAATGGTTGCGATCTCATAAAAAAATTGCAATGGTTAATGAATAGTTCATGATTGAGTTTTGACACCCATTTGCTCCACTTTTGCCACCTTTCATTCCCCCTTCGGTTTTCTCGATTTTGCACATGTGTGGGGCCTTTCGGGTGTTATTTGATTTTCATTGAGATGGATGGGGACCCTTAGATCTTATGTACATTACAATTAGTGTGCCAATTGTCACTCAATCTCTAGTAGATCCACTTGAGTAATATGTCCCCGCTCATTCTTCCTCTCTTGTTGGTTCTTCTCAATTCAATTACCTCCATTTCCAATTACGGAATGTCCTATCAATTATATAAATGGGCGAAGTATTGGCCTCATGAATCATCTTCCCATCCTCCAGCTTGCCGCATCGTGCTTTCCATCTTGGTCGGACCTTTAGTCCCCTCAGATGCTTAGTCTCTAGGTGTTCATTTTAGCTTTGTTTTAGGTGTTTAGGATATGAATAATTGTGATTAAGTCAAGGACATTGTAATTCAGATCTAGGAGAGTGACCATGCATGTTTAATTTAGTCATAAACAAGATAACAAATTTGAAAGGAAATCATCATTAGAGTCCAAAGTGTATTCACTTTAGTTATTAGGATTTCCATTTGGTGAATAGGTTGATAGGTCAGATGTGTAATCACTCGAACACCAATTTATAAAATCCTCATAGCATTTGGTTTCATTTGCACTTGTTAACATTGCATTTACTATACATCGGATTCTAAATTGTAGTAATATGATAAATAACTAAATTTTTGTGTATGGCATTTGTTGTTTATTTGAATTGTGGGGAGTTTGTAGCAATTGTACAAATTGATGCAACTATTATGTTATTTCCTACTCCTTCATCAAAGCTTCACATATTTGGTCCAATGGACAAGACATTAGTTGAAGTTGGAATGATCAACCCCTTTTTATACCAAAGCTTGTTGTACTTACTTTTATGAGATCTCTATTTTCATCTTGCATATCCATATAGATCTCTCTGTTATAACTTAGGCTTCATGCATGTAGGTTATGCTTTATACTTGTTAAATCCCTATGATGGAAGGCGTGGAAGTTATGGATATTGGTGTATTTTTGCATTAGAGTAATTCTAATTTGTGTTTCCCGATAAATGTGTGATTCAATTACAAGTGACACTTAATTGGATGCTCATTCATAAAAGTTACATTTGTAGGTAGATTTGCTATGTTTATTTGAGCTGATTTTGTGTTAGATTTGCTAGGGTCTCTCTCACGTGACATTGGAGAACCAAAAGAAGCGAGAGAAGTGACTGCCCTTATCACATTCATTACCTCAAATTTGATCCCAATCAATAAAAGAACATTTAATTACAACGACCTCCTCCCTTCCATCCACATATTTACTAACAAATTTGAGTACCAACACCAACACGGATCATTATTATATAGATATCTAATTCAACTTAACTTTCACACGTTGTGATCCCAACATCTTCATCAAAACCAAACGAGAAGTCCAATACTAATTTAGAGAGATAACACGAGCTCCCTTAACATCCTCTATTTTTAAATGGGTTTAAAAATTAATGATTGCTCTCATCTCAAGTCTCAACTCGAAGAAAGCTACTCCAAAAACACTGTGCGAGTAATGTCCTGCAAACGCAGAAGCATCTTGCCTTTACCTACTTAGTGACTTTAACCCCTTTTCCCTCGAAATACAATTCTTAAATCCTGTCCGGAACTCGGCAAAGTTCACCTGTGGAAAACCGTAAAAATGTGTCTCAGATTCCTGCGCCAGTATTGATTATCGCGATTATTGAAGAAAATGGCGAGGTCCCTGGGAGGGGTTGGAGCTTGGGCCGAGGAAGCCGAACGCGAAGAAGCCGAACGCTTAAAAGCAGCAGCAGAAGCAGAAGCAGAAGCAGAAGTCGCCCCAGCGGCAGCCATTAGCAAATCGAGGAGAAAAAAGAATCCAACGTACAGCATTTCTGAGGTAACGACAGGCCAGTATGTTGGCCCCGGGGTCGATCCCGGGCCCTCCCAGATACGAGGATTTTCCCATTCGCTGACAGAAGTATGCTCTCCGATCAATCGTCTAGGGAAGGGGTTTCGATACCAGGCCTCAGGAATTTGACAGAAAACGGGAGGCATTTCCGGTCCCTGCGTCTCGTGCCGATCAGGTGGATGATTGGGGTTCCGTCAAAAGAGCATCAGCTGCCGGTTCAGCTGCAGCTTCTCGCGATCAGCCGCATTCGAACAGCGACCGCCGCCGTTTTCCGTCTCAAGACGGAAAAAGAACTGTAGAATCTTCATCCGAGGAAACGAAACAGGCGGAGTTAGTGCAACGGCAGGCGAGGGTTAGAAGTGACCCATTTGCAGGCGCCAGGCCGCGGGAGCAGGTGCTGGCAGACAAGGAGAAAGAGGGGCAGCTGGACAAAGATAGGATTAGCGAAAAAGATAAAATGGACGCGGCGTTTAAAGACGGAGATAAAGTTAATAGTGTTGTAGAGGAGCAGGAGGAGGTTATTGGGGAAGAGAAAAGTAGGAGTTCATTGTCGAGTAGACCACCAACTCCAAGAGGTCTAGAGGTCGAATCCCAGATCGTTGCGCCCAAGAAGAAAGTGAATCCGTTTGGCGAAGCCAAGCCCAGGAAGTCCAGCTAGAGCAGAGGGGTGTCGACTATCGTCAGATAGACTTGGATTTGGAGCGCCGGTCGGCTGTCAGGTGAACTCCATAACCTATTTAGACCTTTGAACTAAAACCTGAATCGGTTCCTTTTTAGCTTTCCTCTGAGCAAAAATCTGAAAGTTTTGATTCTTTTTTAGCTTTCCTTTGAGCAAAAATCTGATTTTTTGATTCTTTTTTAGCTTTCCTTTGAGCAAAAATCTGGTTTTTGGATTCTTTTTCTGTTTTCTTTCTTGGAACGAAAATGAAATGAATGAATTTTCTTTCCGGCAATGAAACTCAAATGCTTAGTTGTAGTTAAATTGAGTATTTGCCATTTTTGGAATAATAATTAGCTTTCTGATCAATCTTGTCGAGATTGGGTACTAGAGTGGATTGGCAAGATTCAGGTTGCTCCCCAGTGAGGTTGAAACCGTGGGGTAAAAAGATAAATAATATGTAAGGTAAATGAAATGAAATCTCGTCGTGGACTTTGCATCTGGCTTGGGCGGGACCTAAAAGCAACCTGTTCATATTATTGCACGAAAATTTCCAGCTTGGTTGTGACCTAAAACATAACCCTTGCCTTTTTACAGCCCAAAAAAAAAATAGCAGGCTATGGGTGTCTCAGGCTCCTGGCATCTAAGATAAGCATAATTTAAGTTGACTCGATGCATTATTTACAAATGCAAACAATTGAAAGTTACTTTTTTGCCTTTCCCTTGTGAAATTCCAAGGAAGAAGCGAAGTTGGCTTCTGCTTTTGTTAATTCAATGGTAGTTGGTCTCTGTGTATAACTGCCAATTCAATGGTAGTTACTCTCTGTGTTTAACTGCCACTGTCACTGCATTGTTTCACATTTTACCCGTTTGTGGAATTGTATGAATGAACACTTTAGTCATCTTTTATTTGACTGCTTGGTTTCATTTTGTAGATAATGCCCTGGAGTGCACACCATGTAGGCCCTGCAGGCTGTAGGTACATACAATGCTATTTGAAATTGCATTTGACATGTGGTATATGCCTTTAGTTCAATATGTATAATAAGTGGAGGCCATTGAGCATCTGGAATGGTGCACTAGAGTGCGAAGATTGAAAGGTTGTATGGAATCGTTATTATATGCAAATGAAATGACCGTTTTTCCCCATACACGTGGGTTAATGAATACATCCAAGGCACTTGTTGTGAATATGGGCCCAATATCTAGTTGCGAACATAGGCCAGGTATGTTTCAGGGTACTTTTTTGGCCATTAGAATGCACGAAGGACTTTGTCCAAGACTTTGATAGTCTTTATATATTCCATGTAAAATTAGTTTTGGCGCTATCAAATATTCATTAGCAACATTTTGTTTCAATAAAATCTCTTCCAATATAGCCGCTGAATAGCATCATATTGTTGCTAATGTTTCTTTCATATAATGGAAAGATGTTGACTATTTGTCTTTCTAGCACCCTCATTATACTCGATTTTAATAGTAAGTTTTACTATATTGCCTATTCTTTCACCCATGCTATCATTCTTTCTTCTTATCAGACTTTTTGAGCTGTCATTGCTGGATTTTTCATAATTTAATTTCTTGTCGCCATGAGATTGCATCACATGCTCTATTTTCCAATCTTTATCCTTGTTCATCATACCTCATCTGGTTTCTAGTCACTCTCTGTTATTATATGAATTTGTTGTGCTTTGATTGAAGAAGGTTGAACAAAAGTATGCTGACAACCAAGAAACTATGAATTTAAAAATGATCTTTCTTGAAGATGACATATATACCTTGCTTAACTTATTTTCTTTTCCTTTGCAATTTACTTGGCATGTTCTTGTGCCTTGAAAACTCAATGTGCTCACATGAGAAAGAAGAAATTTACTCGCTTTTCTCACATGAGAAAGAAGAAATTTACTTGCGTTTCTCTTTCCTATAGTTTGTCATCACTTATGATGGCTTTACACTGTGTAGAGGACTCTGAAACATTTCCATGTTGGAAACAATGCATTCTACCCAATTAGAATTATGAGAAATTGAGTTTTGCTGTACAGTCCTCTTTATTTCCAATTCCATAGACAACCATGACATGTTTAAAATGTTTGTCTACTAATAGCTCTTGACAATTGAGTATTCTTGCTTATCAAAAGAAGATTAACTTTATTGACTTGATAATGCTGATGATTCCAAACATGGTGCCTCTCAACCCTTTCATGTAACTCAGGTCAACTCTAGTTACTAGTAAAGTATTTTGGGCATCATTCACTTTGGATTGGGAAGCAATAGAATACATCATATATCCCATAAGAACTGTTGAGATGAATAGTTTAGAAAGAAAATTGGTTGAAAGTTGCGAGCTTTGGAAATACATTAAATCTCAATCTTTCTCTCTCTCTCACTCAAGAAACTCTTAACTCTTTCTCAAAGGATAGGAGAAGGTCAAGTGAAGCAACGGTGGATAGTGCAGCAAAGAAGCAAGCTACAGGTCTTTTCTTATTGGCTAATTAAAGTAAGCAACTTTGTAAAAAAAAGTCCACAATTTTATATAAATTTAGGGCAAAACTTTTTTTATAGAGTTTAAACTATAGAAAAATTTAAATTTTTTCCTCTAAGTCTATCCGGAAGACGGTTAATTCTGAAGCCGGAAAACTGTAAAGTGAAAAACACTTGAAATTTTGCCACATTGTCCGTGTTGAGGTGCTTGCCTGCATGCAAAAGGAATTTTTGCAAAATAGCTTGAAAATCTTGAGATTTTATTTTATTTTGTCTTTTTTAGGCAATTTTACTGAAAATTGTTAATTTAAAATCTCGCAAGCTATAAGGATTTTTGCTGAAAAATGGCAGCATTGCCTAGTTTTGGGGTAGAATTAGTGACTATGTTGCGGGATCGTCCCTAGCCCCCATAACTTGCTTGATACGTATTGATGCGGATACATCAAGGTATGGGTACGGATACATGATGGAGTACGCCCGGGTTCTTCTTGGGTATGTCATGGGTACCGGACGTACGCATGACAGACCCAAGTTTAAATATGCCTTTTAAGGCATTAAAACACTTTTTTTGACTCGGGTAATGCAAAAAACGAACCCTAACATTTAAATAAATAAAATATTAAACCCTAAACACTTCAAAAGCTATAAAAAGCACTCACCCCTTCATTTGAAATCACACAAACAATTCATTGTTGGTTTTTGCAAGTGTATGAGCAAAGAGCCAAAGAGGAATTGAAGAGCTTAGAGGAGGCAAACATTGGAAGGAGGTTTTGTTTGGAGTCCACCATTGCAAGGAGGAGGAGATTGGGGGCAGCCATTGCTTGCAAGAAATTCAAGTTTGTTTAGAGGAAGCAATTGTTGAGAGGAAGACATTGTTTTAAATTTATTGTTCATTCAAAATTAAAAGAGTAGACATCACATTTGGTCCTTGGAGGTAGCATTTGTTTGGAGGCAACAAGGATCTATTGCAACACGAATCTACACTATAGGCATTTTTATTTAATTCATCCTTTTATTTTATTTTTTACAGTTTTTTATTTATTTATTTTGTTGCATTTTTAAAAAAAGTTTTGAGTTTAAACACATCATAAATCATGTATGCTCTCACCTCACACCTTTATGGCTATCTTGGTGATAAAAAAGCAGTTAGGATGACATGGTTTAGGGTTTTTAATTTAATAATTAGTAAAAATCATTTTTTTAAATTTTTAAATGCGTTGTTCAATGTTAATGATTAATAGTTTAACATTTATCATTTGATTTATGTAAGGCAATTTTTTTTTTTTTTAAAAACTTAATCTATGTATGCTCTTACCTCGCACCTTTATGGTGATCTTGACGATCAAAAGCGATTAGGATGACATGATTTAAGGTTTTTTTAATTTAATAATTAGTAAATATCATTAGTTCTAATTTTTAAATGTATTGTTCAATGTTAATAATTAATATTTTAACATTTATCATTTGATTTATATAAAGGCATTGCATTTTTTTAGCTTCCTAAATTTGTATATGCTCTCACCTCGCGCCTTTATGGTGATCTTGGTGATCAAAAATAGATGAAGATGACATAATTAATTTATTTACGTAAAGGCAAAATGTTTTCAATTTTTTAAACATCCTAACTCTGTGTATGCTCTCACCTCACACCTTTATGGTGATAAAAAAGCAGATTAGGATGGCATCAAGTTTTGCTTCGGTCGGAGTGCAAGGCTAAGAAGCTTCTAAAAATACATTAGTTCTGTGAAACATGATCGTAATTCCCCTCTTTGGAGACATGTGATAGTGGTAGACAACCTTGTTGGTGGTGGTGGTCGGATTTGGATGTCATGGTTGTCATATTCAATACAAATCCTTATATAACCGACTGAAAATCCATTTGGTAGGGTTGGAGGTGTGGGGATAAAGAAGTGCCCTAAAATATCAAATGAAAAAATGGCGAATACTTAAGAGAGCAAGAGGAGGTTGATAGGCAATGCGAAAGAAATAGATCTAGAACAATTCCATTGTAAAGACGACCTTCATCACGACCACCCACACCTAAATCTACTACTCATCCTTTCATCGAACTCAAAGTCAACCACTTAATACCCTTTTTGATGAAGAGAGTCCAGAGACCTCATGAAAAAAGCGAAAAGGAGCATTGGAAAGAGCATTAAATAATGAAGAGAGGGATGTTGCTGATGGGGTGGTTGCTCGATGCATTTATGTATGTGGGCTGCCCTTTAATGTATTGAGGTCTCCATATTGGCATTAGATGGTGAAGGCTGTCAATGAAGCTCCACAAGGGTACAAATCCCCAAGTTATGAAAAGGCTATAACCACACTCTTGGGAAAGGAAGTGGAACACATTCACACCTCTTTGCAGCCAATCGAGAGAATCATGGAAGATGGAAAGATGCTAGAAATAGAGCCCTCATAAATGTTGTTACAATATGCCCTAAAGGGCCAATATTCCTAAAAGCCATTGACGGTGAAGGGCAAGTCAAAGATGCACAATTTATTACCCGACATTTTGATGGAGGTAATTGAGTCGGTGGCCCCCCCGAGTGTTGTCTAAGTCATCACGGACAATGCTAAAAACTGTAAAGCAACATGATTGATTATAGAGGGTAGATATGAGCACATTTTTGGACCCCTTGTGTTGTCCACTCCTTTAATTTGATGCTCCAAAAGATTGGGAAAATCCCATGGATCGAGCAAATTTACATTGAGACAAATGACATTCAGATGTTTATCACAAACCATCATATGTCATAGGCCTTATTCAGGGGATTCTTAAGGTTGGAGTTGTTGAAACAAGATTTGCCTCTCACACGCTCGTTTTAAGACGACTTGTGAAGGTGAGAGAGACTTTAAGCAGCATGTTGATCAACAATGTTTAGATAGTGTGGAGGCAGTCAAATACATAGAAAGCTTCAAAGGTAAAATCATGGGTCCTTGATGATGATTGGTGGGCTAAGGTTGAGTACTTGCTCAGTTTTATAGAGCTCATTGTCTCCATGATCAGATTCGTAGATATTGATGCAACATGCATGGGAGAGATATATGATGGAATAGATTCTATGCTTGAACGTATCAGAGATGTCATACAAACAAAAGAGTAAGAACTAGAAGAGACCTTCTACAATGAGGTCAAGAGTGTGGTCATGAAGAGGTGGAATAAAATGATCATCCCATTACATCTCCTTGCTTATGCACTGAACCCAAAGTATTATAGCTCTAAAATACTTGGGACAGGTCTGAGGACTATGTTAGAGGGCCTCACAAACTTTGGGATCTTCTTCCAGAGACCACAGACTTGGATGCCTCCGCAACCACTCTTGCCCAACTTTCAATAGTTGATGGCGAAGATGACATTCAAGGGAGTTTGCAAGGAGTGGAGAGTGGAGCTAGTGCAAGTGGCACACAAGAACTTGATTTTGAGGAAAATCTAGATGATATATTCTAGATTTGTTTGTATTCATGTTGACATGATATTCCTATATCATATGTATGGCAGCCACATGATCAATGAAATGTAAAATCTTAAGTATATTGTATGTTTTGAAAATTTGAACATTGATCCTATTATATTTTTCAAGTTTTGTTTGTATTCATGTTGACATGATATTCATATATCATATGTATGGCAGCCACATGATCAATGAAAATGTGAAGTCTTAAGTATATTGAATGTTTTGAACATTGATCCTACTATAATTTTCAAGTTTTCAGTTTTGTATTACTATTTCTTATGGACTAAAAAATGAGTAAAATGAGTATATATATATATATATATATATATATATATATGTATATATACATTAATTTGTTAATACATATGTACAAACGTATCCAAGATGTATCGTACCCAAGGGTTTTTAAAATTGACGTATTTGTGTATTGAACCCATTCGCGTACCCGTATCATGGCAACATAGATTAGTGAGCAAAAGGAAATTTGTAAAAGCCTTTATAGTTTTTCTGATTTAATTGTTTTCGTGAAAAACTAGGTCAAATGGCTGGTTTACAACACTTGTTGCTGCCAGATTCTCAAAAATTGATAGTGAAAACTTTAGTTTGTGGAGTCATAAGATACTTACAATATGTGAGTATCAAAATATTGACCAAATAGTACTTGGTAAAGAGTCTAGACTAGATAATGATGAACTTTGAGTTGATGAACCTGATGATTATGATAAACGTCATCGTGAAGCTTTGATGTTGTTAAAACTTTTTGTAGTGACAATTTGATACCAGTAGTTAGGAATGCTACTAGTGCATCAGATTTATGGTAATAACTAAAAAATAAATACCGAGCTTACGGAAGGGGAAGGGTGTTATATTTAAAGAATTTGTTGTTTTCAACTAAGATGCGAAGGTGGTTCTATCTCTAAATTCTTATTGCAGTTAAAGGATATTTGTGACCAGTTAAACGCGGTGGACAAGCCTGTAGATGAGCAAGATATGATTGCTTTGGTATTGCAGAGCTTGCCAACATCATTTGACTCATTTGTTGAGTCATTGCATATGATTGCGGAAACACGAGATTGATTTTGAGAAGTTGTCTACACTTCTCATGCAAAAAGAAAGGAGGCTTGATCGGTCGATTGCCTCGACATCAATGGCTACAAAAAGTGTGTTTAGTGCAAGTCGGTTCGAGGCGAGTTTAGGGTGGTAGTGGTTCATTCAAGAACTGCGATCTCAAAAGAAGTGACAAGTCATAGTAGAAATGTCACTATTGTAAGAAACAGGGGCATTTCAAAAGAGACATTGGAAAAGACAATATGATCTTGCAAATAATCGGATGAAGTCATGACATGCAAATGTTGTTGAAGGAGATGAACAAGCATTAATGGATGCATCACACAACCCGATCGGAGAAGTCAAGAACATTGTTCTTTGACTCGGAGTGCTTTGCGACATTGCATGTGTCATAGAGATTGGTATGTAAATTTTGTTGAAGATACTAGTTGCAATGAAACAATTTCCTTATGTGATGTTTGGGTTCACTATGTTAGAGGATATGGTGATGGTCGTATTGCATTCAACCATTATGTTACTTACACTTTCAAGAATGTTCGGTTTGTTCTGATATAAACAATAATCTTCTTTCCATAAGTGAAATAACCACAAATCCTAACCTTTGTGTGGAGTTCAAAGGAAACAAATGCATGGTTAGTAATCTTCATGATAAGAAAGTCATTGTTGTTGGTCTTAGTAACAAGGGATTGTATAAGTTGATTGATCCTAACACAGTAAATGAGCATACACTAGTGATCTTTGGCATAAGAGGTATGGCCACCTCAGTTACCAACATTTACATACATTAAGTCATTCTAACATGGTGAATGGGATTTCTCCTATTCAAAAGAGTAAGAATGTATGTTCAAAGCTTATTGAGCCGATGCACAGTCGTGTAGGGCAAAGCCTTCTTGTCAAGAGTGTTGTTGGAAGAGTTTCTCTTCCACTTGGCCCCGTTTTCCGAACAGGGGAGCTTGTCTTGAGGCCTCCTCATGGCTGGGTGGAAGGACAACGATTTTCACCAAGAGCATTCCCTGGAGACCCTAACCCTTTTTGGGCGGGGTCGGTATCGCTAGCTGTAAAGAACATATGGTCTTGTTGCTCGGTATCTTTCGCGGGGAGGAGTGACATAGACTGAGTCCCACTGTTGGGTGCACTATCAGACTTGTAGAATCTGGAGTCGAGGGGTGATTCTCGAAAACTACACTTGCCCCTGACCGGCCTGAGCAAGGAACTCTTCCAGTTCAGGAAAACTAGGAAACTATGTTCAAGTTGTCTAATGGGTAAAGATTTTCAACGTCCATTTGACAATGGTACGGAATGGAAAACAAAAGGTGCATTGGATTTGGTACATGTGGGTTTGCATGGTCCAATGTGGACACCTTCAATATCTGGAGCTTTGTATTACTTGTTGATTATAGATGACTTCTCTAGGAAAATGTGGGTTTGTTTTCTGCATATAAAGTTAGAATGTTTCTCTAATTTTGTTGTTTGGAAAGCTATGGTAGAGAAACAAGGAGGGAAACATGTAAAAGCTCTTAGATCAGTTAATGGAGATGAATTTGTCTTTGAAAGATTCATGGAATTTTGCAAGAAAGAAGGTATACATAAGCAATATTCTACACAGCAGAATGAAGTCATGACAAGGCAAAACAAGATAGTGATGGAGATGGCATGGTGTATGGTGGGTAGCCAAAATGTACCATATCAGTATTAGACAGAAGCGGTGAATACAATTGTGTACATTCTCATCCAAAGTCCCACACAAGCTCTGGAGAATATTACATTAGAAGGAGCATGGTCTGGAAATACTCCTGATTTAAGTAATTTTCGTGTTTTCGGATCCACTACTTCTATATTGGGAAAATTGTACATGTTTGCTGATTATTGTGAGCAGAGGAATGCATACAGGTTAATAGATGTCTCCACATATATGATTGTTGTGAGTAGAGAGGTTTTTATAGATGAGAAAGTACCATTCTTTTCTAGTAATGGTAAATCTATTGAGAGTATTGTAGTGGTTTCTGCTGACAATATTTCTGGAACAAGTTCTGGTAGTAGTGTTGAACAAAGTTCAAAGAAAGTACCAGAGGTATCAAGTTCTAAGGAAGAATCTAGTGATGAAGAGGGTGTTTCTCAGTCTTCACAAGTAGATCAAGAAAACCAACACAAAGGCCTAAGTGGTACCATACCACAATGAATGATGTGCAAAAAGATGAATTGCCTTATTTGTTGGAAGGGCAATGTTCAAGGTCAGGAAAACAAAAGGTGCAAGGTGAAGAGCAAGTAAATTTTGCTCTTACTGTTTTGCAGGTATTGAAACCAGGCATCATTTCAAGGACCAAAGTCAAACCCAAATGGAAGTTTTTCATGAAGGTTGGTGAAAGAGGAAGGGGCATACAACAAAAGCACATGAGTGTTGTGAACAATAAATGTCCCAAAATTATTCAACAATGGAAAATAGTAGGCATTGGGTCTTCAACAACTCAATGCAGAAATATCTCTTAAGAGATATGCTATGTTGTTTAGTCTTGATGTATATTCTAAACTTTTTGTTGGAACTGATCACTCTAACAAACAAGTGAAGCATGACACATTCAAGACATGACAACAATTCAAGGAACAACAAAATCCAGTGAACCCAGTATTCAACACCATTTCCTACTCTACTTGGCGATTGTAGCGGCTAATTACCCATGTACTTCGGTAAGATGGATTGGTGACAATAGGGACATTTGGATACATCACTGCAGAGGCAATAGCACTACACCTTGGTTGAGTTCATGTATGGACTTAATCATATTATTGTAATAATGACTAAAACATTTGATTTAGTCATTAAGGGAGGGTGTTAGAATAATTAACTCATATTGTATGTATAATATTGTAACTGAATGAGTTACATAAGTTGTTACGTAGTTAGTGAGCTTATTTAGGCTTGTTATTTGGTTAAGCTACTTACTAGCCTATACTTGGGTTGGTTAGTTGTAGGTTTAGCCTCTAGCCATGTTTGGCTGTATTGTTGAGTCTTTGTTCCTAGATTCTAGACTCTTGCTTTGCCTATTTCATAGGCCTTCACATTTGTAATATTGACGGCTTGATTATTCCTACATATTAAATATTTCTTTTACGGTCCTACATATTAAATATTTCTGTTACGGTCCTACATATTAAATATTTCTGTTATGGTCCTACATATTAAAATTTGTTACCATAAAAAATACAAGGGATATTGTATAGATGCTACTGGTGTAGAAGGTTCTATCACACATAAAAAATACTTAGCTAGTGGTAACGTGAAGCCTTGATATATTCATCAGTCATTGGCTTAATATTTGGCTCCATTCCACTCTCTAAGAGCCATCATAAAGCTGCATATTGTGTAGTTTAATTTGTGTTGGCTTTCAAAATGCTGAACCTTCTAACATTATTAGTCAATAGTAATTTCTGTATGAAATTGGTATTTTTTTGGATTGGTACATCATTACAAGCTGCTTTGCCATGGAACTTCATCCATAAGATAGAAATAAGTAACACCACCAACCTAGTTTGCAAACCAAAATCAGCACAAAAGACTGTAATGATGGTAAAGTAGAAGTTTATGAAGAGAAGCTGTCATTTCTTCCCATTACTTTTAAGTTCCAGGTTTACATAAATCATAGAGCAGTTGCAGAGACAAGTGCAAGCCAAATAGAAACAGAACAAGAGAGCTAGTTATCATTTCCCAGAAGGATGGAATGTATATAACTATATTACTCTGGTCGGGAGGCATGAATTTAGTCTCTCTAACAGTGGTATATAGAAAAGTTGGACCATTTCATTCTGACAGAACTTGAAGAGCATTTCCTGCTCCTTCAGCTTGATATCTAACGACTGGAAGTCTTATTTCAGGCCGTCACATCAGCCCTACTATATTTCTGTTACTGAACCTAGGTTCATACATACTCCAAAAATGAACCTTGAATATATCCACATAATTTTATTACAGAATTTGGACTTATGGGATTTCAACATATCCATGGTACATTGATAGCACAGTAAGAATCAAATTAGTCCTTGAGATGCAGATTTCAATACTAGTTGCGGAGGATGATTTTCTTGTACGACAAACTTTTCGCGGATTTTGGGGATGAGAAAGTATATATATGTTGCACTGATCGGAAAGGGAAACTGGTTCGAAATGCGGAGATGCCGATTTTCAAAAAATGGTTTGAAAAGATGTACTAGGGATGGGTATGTGCCCTGGTATGTATGGGAAACACAACGGGTATGTGTTTCAATACTTGGTTACGTCTGTTGACGTACCTGAATGTACACAGGTTCTGAAACCCATACCTGTTGTGTTTCACTGGCATACCAGCCATAAAAATGTTTTACCCTCCTTTTTTGGTGAAAATATTAAATAATCACCTATGTGAAAAATATAGCTGATTTGTCTTGATTTTGGGCACAAAAATATGAACTCCTTGAACTATACAAAGGAGATTCCATGTGTAGAAAATGCCTTTAGTATATTGAGTTAAATATCGTCGCAAGCTAATCTGGCTGACATAGCATGGTAGTATGGAGCAGTTCCACAAATCGTTTTGATTCAAACCATTACAAGCTCACCCACCATATTTATGCAACAAAGAAATTAAGTGATAAAAAACAAAACAAGGCTGGGCATGGTCCCCAATTGAATTTTGACACAGTAGATACTCCTTAGTTTGTGACACTTAGTCAAGCAAGTAATCCAAGTTGGATGGCGCATTGCTTGACATCATAACAACATAAATCACAAAAAATCATGATTAGTAATGATGCTCCATTTAAAACCACCAAACAATACAACAATCAAGCGTTGGCTTGGAAAACTCAATAGTTTTTACAAGAACGAAAATAAGTCACGACTTCACCAAAACCAGGAAATAATTTGCAAATATTTGAATAAACGCAATTTTTGAAAATAACTTTTTTTAGCGTTCTTTAAATAAACACCTCTGTTTGTTTGGTTATGCCACCATACATACTCAAAAAACGAACCACAAGGAAACTCCATAAAATTTGCAAATTGACACGGGCATTCCATCAAATCAATTTGGGCACATCCACTCTAATAGGTGGCTAATTTGTTTAATTATCCATATTTTTTACATTAGTTTATCTTGGTTAATTTGCATATTTAGCTATATTTTTGAATATTTTTTGTATGGCCGTGCCTTTGAGCCTTCCCCCAAAATTGTTGTACTAGTGTATCGAGTACTGCTTTTTTATCCGTATTTGTACCTATACCACTATGTAGTTATAAGTTAATTGCATTTGCCAAATTTCTAGGGTGAAATTTGAACTTGACAGATTTAATAGGGCAAGAAGAAATATGTTTGTAATCGCGAATTAAATTGTACGAACAACAAATGTGTCTTTGTTTGAATTTTGCTTTAAGTGTTGGAATTCCTTGAAATTTGTATCTAAAAGTTTGAAAGTTTTGTTGAAATTTGTATCCAAAAGTTTGAAATTTGTTTTAGGGTTTTCACTTTTTAGATTTTAGGGTTTTCCGATTTAAACATGCCATTTGAGTATATATCCCTTGCTTTGTGACCCTAAATTGTGCACACTCGTGTCTAATCACGTGAAGCTTGAAGAAATGTGAAGTCTATGTCGTGTCTAATTGCATGAATGTTGAAGGAGCTTGAATTGCCTAAGCTCGACGAAGGTTGAAGGAGCTTGAATCGTCTGCATGCATACCCCATTGCTAGTCCGAGCATGAAAGTTGTGACTCATTGTTAATCGACTGTTAGTTTTAAATTGCCGCCTCAAATTGGTTTGGATCGATTCAAGTTGACGAGTAGGAAGGTCATTGATGGGTTGACTTTGGAATTAGGGTCGATTTGACTGTAGGTCGTTGTTGAAGGACAACCAACATGTAGGCTTTACTTGCTTTGTATTTTTATTTGATATTTGCTTTGTAAATTTTTCAATTCTTTTATTAAGTTTTTAATTAGTGTTTTTATTATTATATAAAAAAATCTTGCTCAATAAAGATCTATAAAATCGTTGATTTTATATTTCTCTTTCCATATATTAAAATTTTGAATTTATAAAATCTTTTATTTTATAATTCTAATTTCTATATTGTGATTTTTTTGAAATTTATGAAATTGTTGCATTTTATTGAAATTTTATAATTTTATATTGTTAAATTTGTATGAGTTATAAAGTTTATTTACATATCTTATTATTTATATATTTAAATTTTTAAAAATCATACATTTAATTTAAATGTATGATAATAATTATTTGATAATTATTATCATACATTTCAATTAAATGTATGATAATATTTTTTATAGTTTGATTTTGTAATTTAAAATTTTGATTTTATTATTTTAATTTCCAAAAAGTGTAGATTATTAGATTGGTATGGTACCTCCAAAATCAAGTGCAAAGGGATAGAAATATATGAGTAAGGTTCAAACAAATAATATTGCATGCACATTAGGTGAGTATTCTTTTATAAGCACATTAACAAGGGGAATGTACCACCTTCTTGGTATATTGGGTGGTGAAGGAGGTGATGTTGAAGCTTGTCCAAATGTCAATTGTGTAATAAAGGAAACATTGGATAAAACCTACAAAAATTCTTTAGTATTGTATATGAAAAGGACACAAAACAACGAATCCAAGGGGAGCTTTCTAAGCCCAGAGTGCTAAACATATTTTTCTCTCCACCATGTTCCCAAGCTTTGTAATGCCACTTTTGAGTGTTGGGGCAGCAACACTTGAATAGCTTTGGGCCTATAAAAAAGAACAAGTTAATGATGCATGGATTTTTTTTTTTGTTTTTTTTATGAGTTTGCCATTCCATTCCATGTTGTCGAAGCCCTCATTTTAAGAATGTAGCTCAACAATCAATTTCATTTGGCAAAGGGTACATAACTTCAAGTTCAAAGGCTTTGAGGACTACATTTTGGAGAGATCAAAAGATAGAATCATTGAAAAATTGGCGGATATGAAATATTCATGAAAGTCAAGGCGGGTTGCACCATTCCGAGTGATGGTTGGTCAGATATGTGTCAAAGACCATTGATTAATGTGTTGGACTATTTGCCTAAAAGTGTTATATTTCTTAAAGTAATTAATACCATGGAACACAAGAAAACTTACGAGTATGTCTTCAACATTTTGGATGAAGCGATTCTCAAAGTTGGTGTAGAAATCGTAGTTCAAGTTGTTACTGATAATGCTAGCAATTGTGTGGGAGTTGAAAAGTTGATAGAAGAGAAGTGCCCACATATTTATTAGAGTCCTTGTGTAGCCCATTGCTTTGATTTACTACTCTACGACTTGGCCAAATTTTCTTGGGTACATAAAGTGGTTCAAAGAGAAAGAACAATTGTCAATTTTATAAAAACCATCGTTTTCCATTGAGTATATATATGAGGCATGCATCCAAGGAGTTGTTAAAGCCATGTGACACAATATTTGCCCCCTATATCACTTTCAAAAAAGTTATTGATTAGAAAGAGCCCTCCAAACCGTTGTTTGTAGAAAGAGTGGGAAGATCTGTTTTGTAACATGTGCTAAAGGTAAGCATGTGGAGCAAATCATTCGCATCGAAGGGAACTACAATCTTTGTGCATGTGGTGAACTTCGTGGTTGTGGTGCTTCCTTTGTATTATAAAACCCTTTAGGGGTGGTAGATTGGGGGGGTGTTGCGGCCGACCTAGAATGGACAGGGGTCCCGAGGTTACTTAACTACTAGTGAGCCAATGCCTAGTTGGGTAGGGAAAACCCTTTTATCGGGTATGCAAAGGTGACGGTAATTATGGGTGTTACGTGTATGTTTCAGATGTAGAGGGTGAATTCCCCCTGTGCCTATCCATGTGTTACTGACGATTCATGTGACCGAGAGATTGCCGAAATGCGACCCCAATGGTAGTGCATGTTGGGGGTAACCCCTAAATGGTCGAGGATCAAACTTGTAGGATGAATAAGTCGGTGCATGATTTGTCCCCGAACGTTATTTGCTCAAAATAAGAAAATAAAGAAACCGACTTTTGGAAAAATGCGGTTAAGGTTTTAAAAATGCGTGCACCATCGTTAATATGCTTCTCATGGTTGATGGTGATACCCCTTGTATGGGAATGGTTTATGAGGACATGAATCATTATAAAGAAGATATCAAAAGACATTCAATAATGTGGTAGTAGAATATAATGAGATATGGGATATTTGTAATAGAAAATGGAGGATGATGCATACTCATTTTCTTGCAACAACATGCTATTCGTGAGCCGACTCTCTATCACATAGAAAGAGAAAGTGATCGCGAAGTGATGAGTGGGATTTATGTAAAATTGAAAATCTTATTCCAGAGCAAGATGTTGTAAAGAAAACCAGAGAGCAACTTAGAGCATATAAGAAAGGAGATGGGTTGTTTGGAACCCAATCAACAATAAATGGTAAGGAAGACATGGATGAAGATGAATGGTGGGGATTTTATGGAGCAAGTGCACTGAACTACAACATTTTGTGGTTCAAGTCTTGAGTTAAGTAGTAGTGGACCAACATGTGAGAGGAGCTAGCACAAGTTTGACCATGTTCAATCAAATAAAAGAAATAGGTGGTCATTAGGAAAGTTGTGGGACCACCTTTATATTCGTAGCAATTTGCAATTGACTATGAGAAAATTGGCACAAGATGCATGCACTTCAAAGAAAAAAAGCTTCAACATGTCCTAGAAGACTCTTCTGATGAAGATGATCTTGATTTTGTTTGTGATGAACATGAGGGTGAATCTAGTGATGTTGGTAAAATGATGTTATTACTAGTGATGATGAGATTGAGCCAAGTGCTCTAGATGATTTAGAGCTTTTGATGTAATAAGTAGACCTCAACGCATACTGCATAGGGAAGTTCAAGACTTTGATCCATCACTGTTTGATATCTTTTAAAACATTGGTATGCAGTTGCGAGCACATGTTTTTCGAAGTTTTTCATTTCAATCACATTATTATGATAGCTACTTAATGAAATGTGATATTATCTTTCTATTTTGAAATGTGAAATTATCTTTTGTTTTTAAATATTTAATCTAAATGTATATTTCTTATAGTCAAATTTAATCACAAATTTTATTGTTGATTTTGTTAGCAACAATTTTTTCATGAAAACACGAATTTGAATGTGGCAACTTCTTATGTATAAATGTTGGATAAAATTCAAGTTCATGCTTGACGAAGATAAAGTTCGGCAAAGTTCAAACATTTTCCATAAAAATTGACATACCTTGTGACATAGCTTGTTAAGTTTAAGCTTCACTACAACTGAGCATATGCATGCTTTGCTGCTCACTGAGCATATCCCAATAATATTTTCCTATTTGTATTTAACCACCTATACATAAGTTGTGTATATGATGAAAAAACAATTGATGAAGTTGCACCATCTTTGTCTTAAAGGAGAAACATTTTAGGCAAAAGAGTAGATCAAAAGTGGTAAAACATTCACTATCCTAATAATGATGACTATATTTTAATTTCATTTTCATTGTTTAGTTGGTTAGGGTTTTCTTCAAGTACTTGGGATGGCTCGGGAAAATTGGAACTCCCAAGGATACTTTCAGAAGTCCCAGATGTTTGTAAGAGTCCACGATTGAGTGATAAAACGGGTACCTTGGAGTGGCACCGAAAGAGGGGTCAATATGTCTAGACAACATCTAGGTCACCTCTTTAGTAGTTAGGGACATAAGAGGAACACCCTAACTTCCTCCCCAAGTCCTTGAAACATTTTGGATGTTTAAAACGAGGAGTTGAGGGTAGGGGATGTGTACTAGGGTACAATATCTCAAATTGACTTCCAATCAGGGATTTCGATTTCATCCTTAAGCTTGATATGCAAGAAAAGCACAAATAGACAAAATGTATTTATTTAAAACCATGATCAAATTGAAAAGATGCATGTGAAGAGAAAATCATTATAGTCTAGATTATAAAGTAAAAAAATAAAAATAAATTTATAATCATTATCAATGTTAAATTATAAACAAATATATACATTAGATCAAAATTAAATTTATAAGCATTTATAAATTTATTAGTAGTTCAAATTTAACTAGATATCAAATCAAATCATAAATAAATCTAAAATGTTAACACAAACAATGATTAATATTTTCTTGATAGGTAAACAAGGGTTGAGGGGTCACTTATTTGTTAATATTCAAGATTTTTAATTTTTTCGTACTGATTGACATTAATTTCAACAGGTATAAACCTGGATCAAAACACTAATATTCCCTTCAGTGGTATTCTATGCCATACAGCAGAACTATTAAAATATCTACACATATATGAGCCCATTATGGGTTTACAGTATTGGAAAATGCTAGACAAATTCATCACCAAGAAGCACATTCATGGGGAATAAGGCCATACCTCATCAAAAGATGAATCATGGGCATCATCTTCCTGCCCAAACTTATGTCAAACTGCTTCCTACCAATTTGGAGCAAAATTCCATATGCCTTCCTAGCTTCTTCCACGTGGATATCCATGAGCCCCTGTCCATCAGGGACAATTGACTTTTGTAGAGCATCTAAGTCCAACTGGGAAAAAACAATGGTGGCGGGAGAGGAGCGACAATGAGAAATTATCCCGCTCACATAATCCAACAAAGTGAGGAACTTTGATTTAAGCTTTCCGATAACCAACTACTGTCATGGAGTCATGGGAGATTGCACTAGAAGGAGATAGGAAGGAAGGCCCATCCAGATTCAGTTTCTCCAGCACCTCATCAAAACCAATACTGTCCTCTTTGTGGATGAATATGACAACCAAAGTTAGGGCTGCTTGCTTGTACGCTGCTACTTTTAACAAGTTGTCCACAGACATCGATGCCACGTCTGAGTTAACCCTGAGGTGGATGGCCAAGTTCAAATAGTTGGAGCTGAGCATGTCCTTAATCACCTTCATAATTGTAGTCAAATGAGGAATAAAGATGATTCAAAGTCGTTCTTCAGAAAAACTCGCAAATTGAAAGTTATTTCATGATTTTTCCCCGCACAAAAAAGTGGAAATAAGAAACCATCCATGGAAATTGTGGGAAGAAACAACAAGAAAGGGGAGAGCAGAGGTGAAAAAAGAGCTGATCCTAGATATAAATCGAAATGCCACGCGCTACTTAAAGTAGGAATGTGGGGAGACACACCACATGTAATAAAATCACCAACTTCACTTGAGTGGAGATGCGAAGCGACTTGGAAAATCATGGAGGAGCTGCCGCCACTAAGAGAAATGATTGCCACTAAGATGGGAAATAAAAGGGCTGTAATTAACCAGTAAGACAGGGGAAGATTGTTGCACCAAAAGGGTTCGACGCCATGTTAAGGGGCCAAGATATTATCTGCAATAAATTTTTCAAGATGGTCTACCCCGCATTGGCCAAAAAGTCCGCCACCTAGTTGGCCTCACAGTAACAATGTTGTATAGTCCAAGATGAAAATATAGAGAGATGGTGTCTTGCAAGATTCAAAATGTTGTCGATTCTCCATGTTTTTGAGTTTCCCCCTTTTTTTGCTCAAACAATATCTTGAGAATCACTTTCTATGATCACATTTTCAATACCATAGTTGATAGCTAGTTGGATGCCATGAAGTAATGTTGTAGCCTTTGCCTCACTGTTGGGTTTGTCTGAGAGATGGAAGGAGGCAACACGGATTATGGACCCTGAACAATCTTTAAGCTCATAGCTGACCCCAGATTTGCTAGGGTTGCCATGGGAAGCTCCATCAACATTGAGCTTGAAGAATCCTTGGTTTAGGAGTGATTCATCTAGAATTAGCATTTCTGAGATCCTTTGTTGCTAGAAGTGAAGCTTGACCCATTAACGAGGGACAAACAATGATTATTTTAAAATATAGTTATATGACCTATATCTTATGAACACACAAATTTGTTAAAACATAAATTAAATTTTGATTTAAATCTAAAATGAAAATCAACAGAACTAAATTATGTAATCTCTAATGTTAGATTGTATATTATTATCTATTATTTGATATTAAATATATTTTAATGTTTTTTTAATCATTCTACTAAACATTATGTAATATCAAACATTATATATTAACCTAATCTAATATCAAAACATTTATTTTAAGTTATTAACCTGATCTAATATCACACTTTTACATTAACCTAACCTAATATTAAATGTTTATGTTAACCTAACAAATTTATGTTTCCAGGTATCCCTGTATAGGCTTGTAGGTATGGGTACCGTACGTATGTAGTTTGGGTACATCGCTAGGTTTGTGGGGGACATGCATAGTTAGGACATACCTAGATATGTTAGTTTCTTTCGAGGATGAACTTGTACGTTACTCTTTGCAAACTCTCAACATAGCTTATGCAAACCCCAAACATACCCATCCCAAAAAAATGTTTTATTTAATTTTGCTTTTCAAATTTGTATTTTTTAATGTCAAAAAAATTAAAAAGGACTTCTAAAAATATTTAAAAACACATTATGCCTGAAAAGACACTCCCAAACTTTTTCTATTCTTGACCAACAACATGTTTACCTTGCATCACATACTTACCTTCCATTCTACATTTGTTCTCTCACCGTTAGGTTTCAGTTGCTTGGAGCTGAAACTCCATCCTTTGCTAATATAATGAATATGCTGATTTGTCTTGATTTTTGTGTATACATTGTAACATTTGAACAATGTACTGGTTCTATGTTTGACCAATGAATATCATTACATTAGACATTGTTAGACATTGAACTATCAATATATTTTGTGGTTACTTAGTTTTTGTGTTTACTCAATGCATATTATATGGTTATATTTTTAATATTTTATGTATTTTTATGGCCAAACCGCCCCCAAAAAAATAAAAATAAAAATTGTCGTATTGGCATATCGTGCCCTTGTACTCGTATTTGCACCTGCATCTGTACCTATAACGGTACCTAGTAACAAAGTCTTTTTCTTCCATTCACAACCTCATATAGAATGCACACTAATTACACTCTACCAACCTACGACAAAGATAGGAAGCAAGGTGTTTGATATTTTTGGTAGAGCTTGCACCAAATAAACACAATAAGGTCACATTTTAAACTTCATCAATTTATTCAATAGAAGCGATTACATATTTATAGGTTTTTAATCTCCGAAACATTAGGAGATATGAGTTTCTACAATCCCTAGAATCTCTCAACCAAACTCCTAAATCCCTGTAAAGACTCAATCATCTTCATTACCTCTCATACACACGTAACATATAGTCTCACATAAACATATAATGACTCACAATTTGTTTAATATAGAGCAGTCATTCCTAACATCCCCCTCTCCCCACCTTACTGCAAACATAAGAGAAAACAATCACTCAAGAACTGCAGTGTGCCGCCACGCAGCTTGACTCTCACATGTTGCATCGGAGTTTGTGCAAATGCCTACATACATCAACATCTGACTTGCACACATAACCAAACGGTATTCTTTCAACTGGCTTTCATGGATGGATACAACCACCACCTAGGTATGAATAGGAACCCACACATCTGTTCATGCTTCACATCTATTCTAGATAGTTTTACATGGGAACTAACCAACAACCCCTTTTTAAGTCTCATGATTGCTACAACACTGTGATCTGATTCTCCACTGCATTTTTACATTAGGGGTAAATACTGGAATTGTACACTCATATTACAACATACAAGAAAACTGAAAAATGAAAAGTTGAGGACTAAGTTCTTGTCGCGTTTGCACTGTCTGTTCACTCGTTGCGTTTGCACCGTCTGTTCACACTTGTTGTCACTTGAACATGAACAACATAACGCAGTACCCTCTGCCACTGAGCGTCAGTCTCAGCATTAGTCTTTTAGGCGATGTTGTTTTGCCACTATTGCTGCACTTACCCTCGTCGTTAGGGGCTGATGAGTGGTCACTGATTGAAATCCAACCTCTGGTGTCTCTGCCCTCCAATTAGATGCTGCTCACTCAACAGAATCTTAAGGCTCAAATTTATACCCCCTTTTATTGCATTGACTTCCCCACCAATTTTTGCTTTGGCTCTAAAATTCCAAAGTGGTGGCAGCCCCCAGGGGGGTCAAGTGGTAGCATCCCTTGCAGGGTCTTGTGGCAGTGCCTTACGCGTGCTCCTGTTGCGGCACAGGTCGGGGGTCGAGGCCGGAGCACCTGAAGCTAGGCATATTTTTTTTTATGCTGTTTTCACAACACCACAAAAGCAATATTCTCCATGAAAAATAAAACCCCCACAATGCAAAAATGGTTTTTATGGATGCCGGTTTCAACCAAAAATGCATCCATTTACAAAGAACCCCCTTTTTTCTTTTTTTATAAATACATTAATGACGATTGCAACTTGGCTATGTAAAATAAATGTTGTAGACACTTGAGAGACTTAACTCTACTTTTAAATAATAGCCTTTGCCTATATTAGAAATTATATCATTTAATATCTATCTAAATAGCTGACATCAAAAACAAAATATATTGTCAAGATTATTGATTAAAACAGACCCTACCACAAATGGAGTTAATTTGATGGTAATTGGCCATGAGCAGACTGGGAAAGAACTGTCAATGATATGAAGAGCTTCGAATGGTCCACGCTTGGGTAGTTTTGTGAAGGGCAGTAGGTGGAATGCACAAAAAACTTGCATGATTCTGACCGCTTGATTGTCATGAATATTTGACTCTTTTGTGAAAGTCTTAATGTGCCCTGTATACAATTCTTGAACACTGTATACTCTGTTCCAACACCACAGGCTCACGTGAACAAGGAACAACTTGACAAAGCATAGGTATTGGTTGATCGAATTAGATCCACACTTTGGGTCACAATGTGCATAGACAGGTAGCAGGTTTGTTCACGAGGTCGATTGTAGAGACTACAATATTTGACATATGGATCACTTTTGGCAGGGTTGTTAGACTGGATATTGAGAGCCAACAAACAAGTATAAAGGTACAATTGTTAGGTGACAGGTTTATGATGTTGGAGTCGGAAAATGTTGTGCAGGTGGTAGATAGACCTGCATGGTGGATGCACATCTTTAACAATTAATATTATTCTAGTATAATATATACACTCAAAACAGTTTATGGGTCTTCGCTGCTCCAGGACCGAGTATGATGAATGCGGTTGAACTCCAATGGCATAGGACAACACACTATCAATAAAAATGGAGACCGCCGAATTAGAGGCACATGTACAAACGGTAGAACCAAATAATGTAATGATAAAGGAGAAATACAATGCATGGAACAGAGATGGATGGATCTGACAGAAGTTCTTGTCACCATATTTTCCACGCAAAGGATTGGCTATTTTTGAAAGAGTGGCTAGTTTTGGAAGATTGTTTATTTTTAGCTTGCTAAAAATAGTGTTTGGCTTAAAATAGAAGTTTGCTAAAAATAACAATTGAAGTGGAAGCGTTTGACTAAAAATAAAGATAGTTGGTGCTAAAAATAGAAGTTCCAGTTCTATTTTTAGGAGTTGAAGGGAGTGCATGAGTGGATGGATAAAGATAGCTTTTATTAAATTTAGCAAGTGCTGCTCCAAATAGAAATTGGCTAAAAGAGAAGTGCTTTTGGATAAATTTAGCAATTGATTTAGCAACTATAGTCTTATAATTGGCGTCAAGGTTGGATAAAGATGGATTTAATTAAAATAAGTGTGCATCAGTCTATATAGGCTGATTTTTGATTGTAAAATACATACTTGGAAGTGGATTGGCTCTGCATCTTCAGCCTTTGTACTTGCACCTCTGAATAAAATAAAGCTTCGTTTTTGCCCTCTCATACCATTGTTTTCAGATTGTTCATCGTGTTTGTTGTAGGATATTGTATTTGCTTTAGTGTGGAATTCATTCCCTCTACCGCTGTCTTTTCCTAAACCCTTGAATTAATTTTGCAAAATAGTTTAGAGTTGTGCAGGTGTGTGAATCTTTAAATTCTCTATGTGCAGAGTTACATGCAAGTATCAAATTATTGGTGTATCACCCTTATTTCCCATTTTCCGCATTCCTTTTCCCTTTTCCTTGTCAAATTTTTTGTTTTTTAGGTGATTCACAAGGGAACCAACCCTCTCTAGAGGTTCACCTTAGACATAGGTTACCCACAACCTTGAGGTGTTCCAATTTTGTCAACATGAGAGAGAGTACACACACCATTCTCTATCAAGGTGCAACTTTTGGGTGACAACAGTTTCTGGCATGCCCGATGGGACAATACAAAAATTTGTTAAAGAAGTTGATGCTATTCTTAGCAAATATTAGTGTTTTAGACACAAATATTCAACATCTGGCAACTCCATTGGCCCAAAGATCCCTTTTTCTCAATTAATAGACCATTTTGTCAATCTTTCCATCTTTTTATGAGGTTGTGCGAGTCATGAATTCAATTCCTCCTTGGAATTTGCAGGTCCCCATAGAATTATTACTCCACTCCACCTCCTTTTCCCCGAATCCTCCTCCCCGATCAGGTATTATAAGCCCTATCATAATGAATATGCCCATGATCCAAACAATTTGTATGGTTATCCTAATAATCATGGTGCTTTTCAGGAGCGAGGGATATGCAGATTATGGAAATAGTTCCATGTTTAATGATGATTTGCGAGATGCGGGTATAACACTTGGAGATAAAAGTGGTACAACCGAGGGCAACAAGTTTCATCAAGGTAGCCAAGCTTGAATTCGTGGTACCATACTGGGTTGGTCCTATACCAAACTGGTATAGCCCTCAAGAGAAGATAGATTGTGTCTGAATTGATACAACAAATGTTAGAGTGGAATGAAGAGATGGAAGCTTACCAATATAGTGTTGAGAAACCCTGTCAATGGGGTAAGTCTTCACTATTATCATGCAACTCTCCTACTTTTACTTTCCAACCCACACAATCTCAGCCTAGATTTCAAATTTCTAGCTTTCTTAAAGCTTCACCTCCACAAGATCTTATACCTCTCCAATCACCTCAACCATTGCAAAATTAGTTAGCAACCCATCCCTCCCCTCATATTCCCAAATCCATTTTGGAATGAAACTAATTAGCAAATCAGTTTGGAAGGGCAGCCAACTAAAGATCCAAGTGAAGAAGTTCTCAGGCAAAATCTAACAAAATGGAGCTTACAGTTTGAGGACAAACAAATTCCATGGTTGGTTAAGCCTACAATAGAGGAGTGCATAAGGATAGTTGAAATTACAAAGCAATAGGAGGAATATGACCAACAAGCAAAGGTTAGACAAAGTTTTTTCAGATCTCTTGAGATACAACAAAGATAATGTTTTGAAGGAGCATATGAATGTTTCTAAGGATCATATCAACAATCTTGAGCCTATATCACCTTCAGATCAACTTGCAAATAGTCATACAGAGGAAGAAATGAACAAAGAAATTCAAATTCAAACAAGCATGAACAATAAAAAGGATGAGGTTTTATTAGACTTAGAAGATTCTGATGATGAGGAAGAGCCAATTGAAATTGTAAGTATTCCACCTCCATCATCTATCTTCTTCAATAAAGACTCTCTTGTTATTACATCTTCTTTCGAGCTTGAAAAAGAGCCAAATATGAGGTTGTTTGCAAAGGATGAGGTAGAAAATGTTTCAGATCAGTCTCTAAGCATCCAATATGATCAAGAAAGGGCCTTAAGTACTCCAAATGATGAGATTGCACACAAAGAAGAGGGGCAGATCAGAAAAATCAGTCTATCAGCTATGAGGAAACCATGTCCAATCAGGTATTTGGCTAGTTTAGAGCCACAAAAGGAGTTGCCATCAGTTGTGCTCATTTCAAAGCATAAGAAAGAGCTTCAAGTTGCCAAAAATCAGCCCCAACATCTACAAAGACAAAGTGCAAATCCTATAGAGGTGTTTATTCTTTTCTGGGTTGATATTTTGAGCAAATCAATGGTGCAAGCCATGTCTGCACTTTTACCATGTGATCTAGTTGCAAAATTGATCTCATGGCCGCACTTTCTAAGAAAAGGAAGCTATTTCTCCCAACCAGTATGTGGTTTTGTTTAGCTTTCCTTTCTCTTTGTTTAGGTTAGGAGTAGTTTAGGTTTGTTTCTTGCATAATAAGTGCTTGCATGCACATTGTTTTTGCAGTTTTCTTAGTTAGTTGTCTTTTCAAAGAAGTGCTTGCATGCACATGTTTTCCTTTTGTTGGAGAGAGTATTTTAGTGGTTTTGTTTTAGAGGATACAAGTTGTTGATAGAGGTATGTGACTTCATAGCCCAATGGATGTAGAAGGCAAAGGATTGACTGTTTTTGGAAGAGTGGCTATTTTTGGAAGATTGCCTATTTTTAGCTTGGCTAAAAATAACGTTTGACTTCAAATAGAAGTTTGCTAAAAATAGCAATTGAAGTGGAAGCGTTTGGTTAAAAATAGCGTTTGGGCTAAAAATAGTTGGTGTTAAAAATGGAAGTGCTAAAAATAGAAGTTTTGGTTCTATTTTTAGGAGTTGAAGGGAGTGCATGAGTGGATGGATAAAGATAGCTTTTATTAAATTTAGCAAGTGCCGCTACAAAATAAAAATTGGTGAAAAGAGAAGTGCTTTTGGATAAATTTAGCAATTGATTTAGCAACTGCAGTCCTATCATAGGCGCCAAGGTTGGATAAAGATGGATTTAATTAAAAATAAGCATGCATCAATCTATATAGGCTGACTTTTGATTGTAAAATACATATTTTGAAGCGGATTTACTTTGGCATCTTCAACCTTTGTACTTGCACCTTTGAATAAAATAAAGCTTTGTTTTTGCCCTCTCATATCGTTGTTTTCAGATTGTTCATTGTGTTTGTTGTAGGATATTGTATTTGCTTTAGTGTGGAATTCATTCCCTCTATCGCTGTCTTTTCCTAAACCCTTTGAATTAATTTTGCAAAATAGTTTAGAGTTGTGCAGGTGTGTGAATCTTTAAATTCTCTATGTGCAGAGTTACATGCAAGTATCAAATTATTGGTGTATCACCCTTATTTCCCATTTTCCGCATTTCTTTTCTATTTTTCTTGTCAATTTTTTTAATTTTTTAGGTGATTCACAAGGGAACCAACCCTCTCCGGAGGTTTACCTTAGACATAAGTTACCCACAGCCTTGAGCTGTTCCAATTTTGTCAACAGGAGAGAGAATACAGACATCATTCTCTATCATGATGCAACTTCTGGGTGACAACAGTTCCAATGACGTTCATGGATATACAAGGAGATCTTTAACGCTATCACAACCTGGTAAAGCTAACACAAGAACACAGTCCACAAAGTAACTTAAACTTTGTAAAACTGTCATATTATATCCATTTTTTTTTTTTTTTAATCTACACTAGAGACTTGTCACAGATTATTATTTGTCATTCACAGGGGCAAAGCACAATACAATTACCACATTGCAAATTCAGGGTTCCATCACAAATAGGGTAAAAATGCTGCTCTGCTACCAAATGATATTTTTGGTAGAGCTTGCACAAAATAAACACAAGAAAATCACACTTTAAATTTCATTCATTTTTTCAATAGAAGAGATTACATATTTATAGGTTTTTAATCTCCTAAACATAAGGAGATTGACTTACTACAATCCGTAGAATCTTTTAACCACGCTCTTAAAATCCCTATAAGGACTCAACCGTCTTTATTCTCTCTCTCACAGACAACATAGAGGCTCAAAGAAACATATTATGCTTCGCATTTATTTTAATACGGAGCACTAATTTGTAACAGTATTCCCTGGATTAAAAAAATTGCACGTTGTGCAGGCCAAAGGAAAATAGATGTGAAAGAAAAGAAGTAATTTTGGGCAAATGATGCAAGTCAAATGAAAGTATAGGAGGTTGAGCAGAGCCAATGTGAAACTTTCAAAGAAGAGCGGATCAACAATCATTGATCTCCACATCCTCAGTTGCTGCTGCTAAAATACATTTAAGAGGGTCAGCTGCAGTTTTTAAATTATGTTCTTATTTTTTTTGAGGTTGTTTTTGAATTTTAAACAAGGTACAGCTACACATGGCCTGTACACTGTATCTAATACAGCCTAGTTATGGGCTTGTATTTGGATACGGCCTAGTGATGGGCCTGCATACCTTATCGGCTAGGTAGCCGGTATGGGTATGGGACAAGAACCCAGTAAGTTGGTACAACAACTATTTTGAGGGTGCTTGGGTACAACCGTACACAACATATATAAAATTTTAAAAATAATAGTTAAATAAGCAAATTAACCATATAATATGCACAAAGTAAACAAAATAAGCTAAATAACCACAAAACATAATGATAATTCAATGCCAAATGTCATGATATTCATTGGTCGATCCGTACAACATATATAATTTTTTTATAGAAAAAATAGCTAAATAAGCAAATTAACCTTAAAATATGCATAAGAGTAAACAAAATAAGCTTAATAACCACAAAACATAATGATAAATTCAATGCCAAATGTCATGATATTCATTGCTCGATCCGTACACAACATATATAAAAATTTTAAAATATAAAAAATATAACTAAATAAGCAAATTAACCATATAATATGCATAGAGTAAACAAAATAAGCTAAATAACCACAAAACATATTGATAATTCATTGCCAAATGTCATGATATCCATTGGTTGAACCGTACACAACATATATAATTTTTAAAAAATATAAACAAATATAGCTAAATAAGCAAATTAACCATAAAATTAAAAATATGCATAGAGTAAACAAAATAAGCTTAATGATAATTCAATGCCAAATGTCATGATATTCATTGGTCGAACTTAGAATAAGTACATTGTGCAAATGTTACAATGTATACACAAAAATCAAGACAAATCAGCATATTCATTATTTTCATAATCATAATGCTCTCCAGTGTATTCAGTGATCAGCCCTTGGCAAAATCTGAATATGAGAGAGGAAATGTGTAAGGATGTATGCAGTGTGAGGTAAATGTGGTGTTTAAAAAGAGTTTAGGAGTGTATTTTAGGGTTGGGGTTTGTTTTTTATGTTTGAAAAGTCGTTTTGACTTTATTTTGACCAAAAAAGAAAAAAAAACATTTTTAGGGCGGTACACTGGGGAAACATGATGGGCACGCATTTTAGTAGATGTACCGGGTATTGAAACACACACCTGATTCATTTCACTGGCGTATATGGACACACACTTGTACCCATGCCCACACCCTGCAAGGCTGTACCTAGCTTATTGAAAACGGCCTGCATACCTTATCAGATACAGCCTAGTTATGTGCCTGTATCTGGATACGACCTAGTTCTGGGACTGTATTGTATGGGATACAGCCTAGTTACAGTTTCTGTGACATACCTATATCTGTATCCAGCATGCAGATACATGTTTTTTAACAGTAGGGTTGCCGTATCATGCTATCATTACTCTAGAGTCTAAACTTGCAAGTTGCATATCTTCAATTATTAAAATAGAATACGCAGACATATATATTTCCTCAAAATAGGAACTATTATAAATTTATATACATAATGTATTCCCCATGACATTAAAATCTGTCATAGCCCAGGCTACTCCTTTTCAGAAGATATTATAAGTATAATGGGGATGGGGTCGTCTCCTTAAATATCTTCTCTTCTATTAGTATAACATATCATTTGATTAAATCTAGTCTGGAACCACCAGGGTGTCATTCTTCTCACCAAGGGTCCTAAGCTTGTCTTGCACAGACTCTTGGATGGCTACCCCCTATAGAAGCCTTTAGAACTGAGAGTGTTCTAAATTGTTTGTCATCAGTTGCTGTTAAATCTTTGTGAGTGGCCAATGTGTTGCCTGACTTGACCAGTGGTCCTGTGCATGTTGGTCCAGGTCATTGGGTTGCCTGAATCATACATTGCATCAATGTTTTGTTCTATGAAGCTAAATTTCCCATACTTTCTGCTATCTGGGTCATTAAGAGTTTGAGGCAAGTTCATTTTAGTAATATGTGGTCTCATACTCGAGAATCAATTCATTTCCTCTATTCCTCCATTTCTGCATCAGCTGTGTTCTTGGTGGGCATGTTAACAGGCTAACAGGTAAGACCTATTCTGTTAACTTATTCATTTTTGGATCCTCAATAAGCCCAACAATACCCCCATGAATATCTTGTTAACTGTGTAAGGTCCTCTTTTTTGGTGTTTCCTCCTCAAGAGATTGTTTTATTTCTTGACCAACCAGGATACATGCCACTTATGGGGACAAGAGGATTCCACAGGAAATTTATTTAGAGGAAAAATATTCTGAAGCCATATATGTTTTATATTTTGACCAAACAGGGTACATGCCCTTTATAGGGATGAGAGGATTCCACAGGAAATTCATTTGGAGGAAGAATATTCTGAAGCCATATAGTAAAATCCACAGAAGAACTACTGACTCTGACCCATTAGATTGCCACCCATATGAGCAGCAAAAACTCTCCAGATTCTACCCTCCCATCAATCCACACCATTGCAAGCTCTGAATTAATCATACCAGAGAAATTGAAATACATTGAATTTGACTTCTGATGAGCAGCAAGCATGGCGCCTTCATGTTCAACAATTCTGGTACAGTGATCCTGATACCAGCACCATTCCACTAGTTTAGCCTGGTATGGCCAGTTTAGCACTGTAGATTTTATCGGGTAGGATTTGAGCTGTTAGGTTTAGCCATTTGCTTTTTTATCCCATCAGTTCAGAGAGGATTCTATCATAAGTGGTTCACACAAATCCAAGGAATTCCCATCACTAAACAGGGGATACCATGATAAGCACTGGGAACAGTATTGAACCTTAATCAAGGATTCTGCATATTTCTGTCTGCAGCCTCTGTCAACGATGCCAAAAAAGTAGTTGGTTTTCTTTAATTGATCAGCCGCATTACTGCAGCCTCGTACAAATTAAAGATCTCTTTGAGTATATCTGATTTACTTAAATTAATAGTATTGGCAAGTTTAATGTCATATGAGAAATTTTCTTTAACTATTCAATAACTTGTGAACCATTCATTTGAGTTTTTCTTGAGATGATGGAAGCCTCTGTCAACATTATGAAGATATTGGATCTTCTCATCTCAAGTCTCTGGAGAGGATAAATAAATAAGTTTTGCACCCTTTTTCAAAGAGAACCTTGGAAACCTTCCCTTGTTTACTGCCTCCATTGAATTTCTGAATGCAAAATTTCCCAAGATGCAGAAGAATATGCCTTGTTCGTTTCTAGTTTGACATGCATCCATGCTGTTTATCACCAAGCACAAAACATTAGGCTATAATTATATCATTGAGGAATTGTTTTACTTTAATAAATCCTGTTTGTTCTCCAGATATTAATTTTGAAGGATATTTTTGATTCTGTCCTCTGTTACTTTGATATTATTTTGCAGGTCATGTGGCACCAAGAAATTGGTCTGCAAGAGTCAAAATATTCTGCCACTTGTTTTTTTGGGTTTGATGCCAAGAAGGCAGAGTATATTTCTCTAGGAATTGTCTTGCTTATTCTAGATTACCTTACTGCAAGAGGAAATCCGGTTTTTATAATAGCCCTATATTCATGGTAGAATCCAGCTGGAAATCCTTCTGGTCCTGGAGCCTTATCCATAAGGAATGAAAAGACTATTTTATGAACCAATCCTTTAAAATAGGGTCCAACATTGTTTATTGTCCTCTTCAAAAATAATCTTGATGGAGTTCTGTAGTCTTTTGTCTGGGCTGCTATTCTATTGAAGTCAGTTTTAAAAGCATAGAGGAAAAGTATATGATTGCTTCTTCTCTGATGTGTGAAAGGTTTGGTACTTCTTGTCCATTAGGATGCAAAGATGATTTATCCTGTTTCAATATCTTCCGGCTATTGTGTTTTTATGAAAAAACATCATGTTCATGGCCTAATTCTTGAACCACGTAACTTTAGAAATTTTACTCCAGTGAATTTCTTCTATTCTTAGCACTATCTGTAATTCATTAGTGAGGCATTTTTCTAGATTCAGCTAGTCAGTATCTACCAATCTCTTGGATTCTTTTTGCATCTCCTCAAAACTGGTTTGAAGTTTTCCTTTCTTGAAATAATTGCCAATTTGGCTCTCACTCCTTTCTCAGGTTTTGTACTATGAATCTCAGCATTTAGGCACGAATAAGCATTCTTGATCTAAACGCTTCAGTCTGCCACCATTCCTTTATTATGTTTCTGAGAGATCATCCAACGCCTGTACATATTCAAATTTGAATGGTTAGTTTTTGTGATGGAGTTCATTTCTGTATTGAGGTCAATTGACCAATTATCCAATTGTTCTCTGTCGAGGATTGAGGAGCTCAGAACTTTATTATTCCATAGCTGTTTACAACTAACAATGAACATGTAAGGCTTTTCCACAAAGTTAACTTATGTGCATCTATTATTCCATGTGAACCATCCTGCCTTTGGTTCCTCATCACAAAAGTGAAGTTAAGATATGAAAGAGTTGATTGGGATCATAGTTACCATGTTCATGTTCTTACAAATATGGTGAAAATTCGATCTGTACTTTTGGTCTGACCGAACAAGTTCGGTTGAATATTAAATTTTTAATGAAAAATTTGAACATCTAAATTGAAATAAGTTCAACCTACAACAAAAACAAAACAAGAAACAATAATGCCTAAAGACGTTAAGGAAAAACTGTTTAGATATATATCTATTTATTTTTATGTGTAATTGGGTAAAAATTTTAAACATTTAAATTGAAAGGAGTTCAACCTAAAACAAAAACAAAACAAAAAACCAGTGTTACGCGGGGACGCGTCCCGGCCCTTTCCCTCACGTCCCGGGGACTTGGGGACGGGGACAGGACGTTCCCCTGCCATCCCGAAACTCCACAAAAAAGGGGGACGTCCCCCACAAACAGGGGACACACCGGGGCGTCCCGGGACATCACGAAGTCCCCAATGTCACAGCCGCTTCCTTAACGTTAAAACAGTTCGTATTTCACCATTTTAATGCTTTTTTTCACCATTTTTGACCGACTCCGGGTTAAATGCGCCCAGCACATGGGGATAACTCTGTGACCCTTATCTCTCCTCATTCGAATATAAACAAATCGATAGATCTGGATCTGTATGAGTATCAGAAGCAGGTTCATTCGGCTCTGAGGGGAAAATACGGCTTGTCGTTTTTTGTTTGTTGTATGCAGAAAAGGAGAAGAGGATTGAGGGTTAAAAGGCGCTTCAATCGAGCAGAATGTGTAGTTGTATTGATTAAGACATTGAAAGTACTCTTATCCTACTATCCCACTTATGTCTCTGCAGGATTTGCCACTTCCACGCTTCCTCATGTGAAACCCTCTCCTTAATACTTATACATGCTTGGCCATTTAAAAAAAAATGAACCAAGTGCTTTTAGACTTTTATTATTATTATTATTAAGATTTTCTATTATTTATTCGTGTATATATCAATCTGTATAATAGTAATACATTAACATGTTAATATGTATTAATTTTATATATTTTATTTCTATATATTAATATATGTATTAATTTTTAATATTATGTACTCTTCTCATGTTGATTATTGAAGAGTAAGATGTGTTGATTTTAATTTTTCAACTTTATTCTTGCATAGTCATGTTGAAGTTTTGAACATTGAATATATATATATATATATATATATATATATATATATATATATATATATATATATATATATATATATATAGCATTTTGGGCCTTGGCTTATGTGATGAATAATTTGATTAATCATTAATGGTTTCAATCTTCACACTTTCAATTTTAAGTCTTAGTTTAGTGAATTATTTATGTTATATTTGTAAAATTAATAAATTATATATATTTTTTATTAGCCGTCCCCCTGCCGACCCCTGCCGTCCTCAAATTTTCAAAAAAATTTGCCATCCCGAAACCCCGTCCCTATGTCCCGAGTCTTAGGTAACTATGTAAAAAACACTAATGCCTAATTGTGTGAAGGAAAAACTGTGTAGATAATAATTTTACTTATTTTTATGTGTAATTCGGTTTTCTTTACCAATATCATATATGTATAATATCTATTAATACATACATACATTTATAATATATTTGTAAAATTTCTGAACCAAACCAAGCCTTTTGCAAAATTTAAAAATTCTGAGCTTCCAAACTTTTTCCCACCTATGAACCACCCAAACTTTTCAAACATGGTAACTATGATTGGGATACAGAGCAATTTCCCCCAATTTTCTATGAGGTTTTCAGGATAGCATTAACATGCTCCACAGGAACATATTTTCCCCAAATAGCTGTCCCTAAATAATTTTAAAGAATTCCAGCATATCCCTTTTCCATCTATCAATGCGGGTTCATAAATGTTTGAAAAAATGATGATATGTTGCAAGAGTAACTGGAAATTTTAATTGAAATTCAAGTAAGGGAGGGATCTAAGAAAAAGCACCCTTTTGAAGATCCCAGAGAATTTCCAGACCTTCGAAGGCCCCAGTTGAATCCACATCCACGAGTGAAGTTTTTTCATATTTTGGGTCACTTCACCGCACAGTTTCTTTCTGATCTTAGTTTCCTGTCAAAGTAGTGTATCTAGTTTATTATCAAAGATATACCGCCTTCACAGCCTTTGCTTATTGGGGAAATTTAGACCCTTCACATTCCACAGTATTATCTTCACATTGCCAAGGGGCTGCAGCTGTTGTTTTATCCCCACCCTTGACAACCTCCTTTGAATTACCAACTGCAGGTTTATTCCTGCCCTTTTGTAGCAAATCTGAAATCTGTTTGCGACTTCCTTCCAAATATTAGCTGGAATTTCTCTCTTCTGTTAATGATTTTGTGGAGCTTTCTCTATTTCTGTAAATATAATTTGATAATTTTATTTTAGTTTTGAAAGCATTTGTTTCCCTGATCAATGTCTTACCACAAATCATTTGATTTTTCCATGCTTTCCTGCTTGAGTTAGCCAAGGAAAGCTTCTGAGGAGTAGTATCAATCCTCTTCCCATTTTCTTCAGTCACCACTTCCTCTGAATCTTTTGTAGATTTGTCCATCATAATATCTTATTTTCAGTAAATTGTATTCCTTCAATAACCTTAATTGATTGTTCTGGAACTGCCATAATTTTTTGATGACCGCGCTTCTTTCAGTATTGCTCTGATTAATTGGATGATTGAAGCTATCTGGTTCCTTGACCTCAGGATTAGGTTGTTTCTCTTCTTCCTCGAATCCTGGAGAGAATGACTTGTTTTTCCCGCAAGCATCCATTGTCTTGGGCTTTTTCTTTAGGTTTCCAGAGCTTACCAAGGTTTTGTTTCACGTCTTCTCAATTTCTGGATTTCATCTGCCTTAGGGTTCATGTTTTCGGCAGAGGATTCTTTGTGCTATCTCTGACGGTGGCCATATCGGGCAGAGATGACATCTAAATGGGTGGTTCTCATAATCCCTGGCCTGTTTTATTTACCTGGTTTTTGATTTCAATGTCACTGTCTTCAAGAGGGGTTTGTTCAAGTCAGTTTCTTGCAGATACAGGCATATACCGAGAGCTCTTATTAAGGTGTGGCCCTTGCAATGGAAAGGCAGTATTTAATATTTATAGCAATGCCAACATTAATGAATACATGCTTCTACTAGAGCTTTATAATCTCGATCTTCTGAAAAACTAGGGATCTTTTGGAAATATTTATTCTCTCAGTAGTTATATAAAAAATAATAATGAAATATCGATGGAAGATGATGCAGGTAGTTTTTGACTGCTATTTTGTTGCAATCTATATGCACATATCATTGACATGGGATCATAACCCCACGCAGGCTAGAGCATGCTTCTTTAATATATTAGTGTCTAGCATGGTTTTGGTATCCTGAGCCCAAAACTACTTGATCTTCATTTGATGCCGAAGAGTCGTGGAAATCAGTGACCTTGTTAAGACTGCTTTCGTAATATTCAATTTTAGTTTTCTTTAGCACGATATTCCTAATACAAATTGTTAATAATGAGTTCAAATGTGTTGGATGAATTTATTGGATTATTAATTTTTCGTCCTGTGAATTCGCCTCCTAGTGAGTTTGTTTAATTATCATGCAGGCTAGAGCATGCTTCTTTAATATATTAGTGTCTAGCTTGGTTTCGGTATCCTGAGCCCAAAACAACTTGATCTTCATTTGATACCGAAGAGTCGTGGAAATTAGCGACCTTGTTAAGACTGCTTTCTTAATATTCAATTTTAGTTTTCTTTGGCAAGATATTCCTAATACAAATTGTTAATAATGAGTTCAAAGGTGTTGGATGAATTTATTGGATTATTAATTTTTCGTCCTGTGAATTTGCCTCCTAGTGAGTTTGTTTAATTCATAGTTACCAGGTTCGGAAATCCGATTAAATTCGGAAGGGCAAAAAAATCCGAAAATACGGAGTTCTCAAAAAATTCGAAAAAATACGGAAAAATCCAGTTCGGAATATATACTTATATTATTGTATACTTATATCATTATATATAGACAAATCATACAAAAAAGCATCCATCTACCATAATCATCATCATCATAATGATTCTTTCAAAAGATTGCAAGAAGTTGCTTGGTCCAAAAAGGTGCAAAAATGGATTTTATGAAAATAAGAAAAATATTGCCATCAATGCATAGAGCTCGAGAAAATATACACTTTTAGAGAAGACGACACCTGAAACGGAGCCACAGAATGAAAGTTATGGCACATGCAAGTTTTTGCTGCTACATCTTCCCGGACCCTTTCCAAAAATGGCAAATTTTTTTCTTTCCTTGTAAAAAATCCAAAAAAAAATTGCCAAAAAAGGAATTTTTTTTTCTGCGAAAAAAATGGCCGAACCGAACCGCATTTATTCGGTTGCTTCAAAAAATACGGTTCGAACCGGATTTCATACAAATCCAGCCGAACCTGGTAACTATGGTTTAATTATCACGACTTCACCCGAGAATCATGAGCAATAAGCTGAATTGGGATGTTTGGGTCGCTGGATGCCTAAACAACTTCATAGCGGGATAGGGAAGTTGTCAAAAAGTTTACTCTTGATGTTCAGGAATGCTGCAGTAAAGCATATTTTTGTTAGCATCAGCATTATTTTCGACTGGTGATTAGTGTTAATCTTCAAGCATCCACTATGTGGCAGTCTATATATTCTTTCAAGTGTGAGTGATGTTGAATTCATGGTTCTTAAATTCTGTGGACTCTTTAATGATAAGGAAACTAATAAAACAATTTATGTCATGCAATTACTTTGTGAACCAAACAAAGGCTTTTTCAAACAATAACCTGAAGGCGAAGACAGCTGAAAAAAAAAAGTTCTTCAAGGTTTCTATTTAGACTGATGTCATGCAATGTTTAATGAAGGCCTTTAAATGCAATACACGATGATATTTTTTTGAAATTATTAGATAAGGCTTTTTTTCAGGTTACTGTGCAAACCAGTAGCTGTTTTTTTACTGTAGAATGAACACATTTGTTAAAGAGGCGATTTTAATCAACATTCTAGTGTAGTGGTATGCAACAGGCAAAATACTGACCATGTATTCTTGTGCAGGTGTGTACTAACAGAGTATTTTTCCAAACCTAGATAGTGCACTAATACCAAATCTTTCTGTGTATGCTACATATCTATTGCATGGATATAGTTAAACTTAAAACTTAAAAACAAAACATTATATTGAAACTCTTTACAATGACCCCATCAAGTATTGTGTATAGTATATACTATATATCCTGTGTTGTCTGGTTTGAGTTTGAGTTTGAGTTCATTGACTATGCAATTCAGAAAAATATTGATGGTGCTTTTTCAATTATTAATTATTTGGCTTTATGTGTAAATTTTTATTGGATAAAATTTGGCTTCAAGCTTGACAAAATTTACAATCATAATAGATATTTATATAAATGAGTAAAATCTAAAAATAATTAAAGATTTAAAAGGTATGCGACAAAAGTTTTTCTGTTTAGAAGTATATGATAGAGCAGGGCAGAATCCTTCCTGTGTTCACATAAATTAATCGTTTTGGGGTTAAGAATCCACAATTACCACTGCCGCATATCTGTGTAAAAACATAATTTCTCCTTCTTGGTGCTTAGGTTTTATCTGTTGCTCTTGCCGAGGCACAGACCGCCAACTATGGCATTGTAATTTAAATGGGAGTCAATCCCAAAATAAATATCTATTTTGAGATAAATTTTAATTTGTAAGTATCCACTCTATACATAAACTATTTATACTGTTTGAGGGATATGCCAAGAGGGAGACGATTTTGCGCTGCAACTGTCACTGGCAGAGAAAGAATAAGAAAACTTTATAATTTTTTTGCATCTAGAGATGTCTTTTACTGTTCAAAGCATCCCATTTGAAGCTCACAAGTAGATTTGTTGAATCACAAACTTTGATTGCCGCCCTAAAAATATATTCGATATCAGATTTTTGCTATTAAAATTGGCGAACCCAGAAAATATAGTTTAGGTCTTTAGATGTATCTTTAAATGAATGCAGAACATGCAGTCTAGACGTTATGCCGTATATTTCCTAGTAAATTAGAATGCCTGGCTACCCCCAAAAATATATGCTATGGCTATGGGTGGGCAATATGTTGTACGAATGCGAGAGGACTCATAGCAAGGTCCTTTCGAAGAATAGTCGCTGAGCCAAATTTTGGCTTGTGTGACCTCAAGCATATGAAACCACCAAGGAAAACGGCATACTTTTGCCATCTTGTTAAGTACAGGGAACAAGGCTTAAGCACAGCCTTAGCTATGTCATGTTGGGTGAGACAAAAGTAGTAAAAGGTGACTTGTAAATTTAGAGATGGATGCTTCTCTTCTGCACTTGCTTCAAATGATCTAAAGAAGCCTTATGCGGCCAGTGTGTCTGCCAGGGCCTAGAGGCTGCTCATCTGTGCCCAAGCTATCTAACATTTTGTTCACAATCGTCTAACAAGTTTGAAAGAAGGAAATAAATTATATGGTCTACTACACAAAAGTGCCAGTGTGCGACCTAATAATGTTCTTGGGGAAATGCCCAAGATTTATAGCATTGTGTTGAAAATCCTAGCAGGATTTAGAATAATTAAAGCCTTTTCTAGCAGTGAAGATTGATGTGTGTCTAGACTCTAGAGGTAGAGAGAAACATAGTATCGTGTGCCTGTACCTATGACCTTGGTTGGGGAAAAAGGCCTTTGATGCCAATGTGAAGTAGATCCACGCCACTTGGATTGAGAGGGTTGGGGCACCCTGGTAGCAGTATACAACTCCTCATTGACATGCCTCATTTGTTTGGAAATTGGCAATATCTAGAGGGTACTTGATGCCTCTGACGTCTAAGATGGGCTGAAAGGAGGTAATGAGCTTGGTATTTATAGAAGCCCCCATAAAATCCTACAATTGAGAGTGACAACCCCTTTAAGCAAAAAATCTTACACTTGATAGTGACAACCCCTCTAAGCAAAAAATCTTAAACTTGAGAGCTACAACCTCAGTAATCAAAAGGACCAAACACCTTTAATTTGTATAAAATAAATTGGATAAATAACCTCCTGCATCTTAGTACAGACAGAGATATCTCTCTTCAATCCCATGTGGACAAGACATTGGAAGATATAATGCGCTCTATTCTCTACCTTTTAGAGATAACAAAGAGATTAGGTCCTTCATGATGTGAATGTGGTGTTCACTCTCAACTCATGCCTGCTGCAAGCTGCCCTCAGCTGGCCAAGAGGGCATGTGAATAGTGATGTTAGATATAGAAAAGAAAGGGAAATTCCTTTTAAGGGCCACAATCCGTGGTGCGCCACCTATAAATTGCAGGTTAGCTTATAGCATATGAGAGTACCTATACACATACATACCCTACCCATTCACGATTTGTACTTGTGACCTCCCTTCCAAGAGCACAAGTTTTACACTGTCGGACCAGGTAGAATGATTGTGCCATCCACAATTCAAAGGAAATGCTCAACATAGAAAGTCATGTTGGGGACGAGAGGTATTGCGGGAGTTGTTTAGGACCTTAGGTGACCCGAGTGTATTATTGGCAAGTATCCTATTTGGTAGCTCTATTTATCGCTTCTTTGGAGGGAGGCAAAGAGGAGCATATGAGGAGTATGGGGATGGAGGAAGCTGATCAATAAGGATGTTGATAGATTGAAGGAATAAATCGGCCTTAGAATATCGACAACATAAACACCCAAATAAACACAAAGAGGCAAGTCTTTATCGGAAACTTAGTGCCGGGAATTTTATCTTACGACACGAAGCTAAATCATACGGGGATACGAGATTGTGGATGTAGAAGGTAAGCCAAACAATATTTAAGAGATGGAGGGATTGGTAATGAACTTGGCTTGAACAATGCGTTGAGGAGTGTCCACATGCAACGGATCATAGGTTGAAGCATGATAATCTGAACCCTCTCACTATGTGCTTCGTCAATAAGTTCCAAATTGGGACCTCAAACCTTTGACACTTTGAGAACTTTGGGTCTGATGGTCGCATTGAAGAGGCATGCCATGGAAGGGATATCTTGAAAATGCATTTGAAAACCACGGCTCCAAGAAAGAGAGGCCTATCCCTTAGAAAGATGCAATTGAAATTAGAACTTAAAAGGATACAAATGGTGCCAACAACATCAAGGAGCAAAAAGACGTTAGAACTTAGAACTTAGACATCTTGACCAATTTGGATCCCTTAGACATTAGAACTTGTAATAGGAGGAACAATGTCGGGTGCTAACAAGAATTTTTGGAGTACATCAAGGAGCAAAAGGACGTGGATGTAGCCTATTACACAAAAGCGGGTCATCTATTGTCAAAGAAAATATTTGTCTTGATCAATAAGGCCACTGATTGCCCCATTTCCTAGTGGTTCTCCAATTGTGGTCTCAATACATCCGTTTGTGGTGACACTTTCCATGCAAAATGCAGATTCAACTTTTAAAAGAGGACAAAAGGACCACTGGAAAGATCATTTCAAAATGAGAGCAGGGATATATTGCATTTGAACACATCGCTCAATGTGTTATAAATGATTTGTCATTCAATATTGTTAGGTCATTATATTGGCAAGATATGGTGAGAGCAATCAACAAGGCCCCAAAAGGTACAAAGGGCGAAGTTATGAGAAGCTTCAAACTTCCTATCACTGAAGGAAAAAACATGTAGAATCATCAATTAGAGATTTGTGGGCCGAAAAGGGAGTATGTGAGAAATTATGCTTTGATCAAATGTGGTTGCAATATGCCCTAAAGGGGCAATCTTTTTGAAAGTAGTTGATTGTGAGGGGCATGGGAAGGATGACCATTTCATCGCCCAATGCCAACATTCTCGTCGAAGCCATTGAGGTGCTAATGCATCAAAATGTTATCCAAGTCATAACAGACATAATGCTGAAAAGTGCAAATCTCTTGAGATGTTAGTGGAGGCGAGTTATGGGCACTTTTTTTGCATACATTGTGTTGTCCACTCACTCAACTTAATCTTGGAAAATTTTTCCAACAAAATTGAATGGATTAAGTGTATGCTAAGTGCGAAGAGATCCAAATGGTATGGGCACATTTTTGCATACCTTGTGTTGTCCAACGACTCGACTTTATATTTAAAAATTTGTCCAACAAAATTGAGTGGATCAAGCAAGTGTATGCCGAGTGTGAAGAGATCCAAATGTTTGTGACTAACCATCACTAATTACAAGGCATTTTCAAATCCTACTCACATTTGGAGTGTTGAAGGTAAGGGAAGCTATTTTTTCTATTTATATATGATGTAAGTTTTTAAAAACATGGTACTTGTAGCTTTTAAAGTTTTCAAAAGTTTTTTAGTTGTAGTTGTCATTTCTTACTAGGTTATGACTCAATTCAGATCACACACGATTCTTGAGACAACTTGTGAAGGTGCGAGAGGCATTTAGTAAGATGGTCATTTGCAACCCATGAGTTGTATGGAGGTAGTCAAACATTGAGCGAGCCCAAAAGTGAAGGCGTTGATCTTAGATGACAACTAGTGTGATTGTGTAAAATACTTGTTGAGTTTCACCGAGCCCATTATGAGTATGATCCGCTTTATTGACATGGATCAACCATGTTTGGGAGAGATATGATGGCATCAACTCAATGATTGAGAAGATGAAAACCATCATAAATGCAAAAGAGCAAGATCCCAAGGAAACATTTTTCAAACAAGTAAAATCATACCTCATTGAGTGGTGGAACAAAATTATCACCCTATTGCATCTTCTTGCATTGCATCGACTTCTATATATTCCATAGCATGGAAATCCATTCCTTGTAGGGGAGGATACCAACATTTAGGGATGCTTTGATGTTAGTGAAGGGTGTATGTTGACGTTCTCTTGGCTCTTCCTTGATCCCGAGCTCAAAGACATGGTTATTACCGGTGTTATGCGGGGACACATCCCGACCATTTTCCTCACGTCCGAGATGTCCCGGGGACTTGGGAGCGTTTCCTGCCATTCCTAATTTCCGAGAAAAAAGAGGGACGTCCGGGGTCATTCCCCACAAACCAGGAACGCACCCGGGACATCCTAGGTGCAAAGGGACTTTGGGGACTTCATTGGGGACTTCGTGACGTCCCTGGGATGTCTTGGGGACTTCACGACGTCCCCAACGAAATATGCACTTTCCAACATTAAAATATGTAGAATTTCAATTTTATAATACTTTTTTTAATATATTTTTGTTAAATTTTAATACATTCTAATAAAAAACAACATGCAGAGTTCTCATAATTGCTATAAACTGCAGTTTATTATTTTGGTTTGCCTGAAAGCAGAGTAATTGATTATCAGTCAATAATGACGAACTAAATGGAAATTGGTCGAGAAAAGATGAAGGCATGTAGTAAGTACCATCCTTGTGAATGATGAAAATTCCTAATATATCTCAACATTCTACTCAAGGAAGCACTTTATCGATGTATTGGAACAATATTCTGAGGTGACCATTTTCGACATGTCACTTGCACAAAAATTCAAACTTCATTAGGGAAAGACAAGCAGACCACAATTATTCTGCCTTGCCAGTACCACTTTATGTTTTACGGCTCTCCATATGTCTAAGCAATACTCTCAATAATTGCCATTCTTTTTTTCACTTTGAATTGCCATTCTTTTTTCACTTTGAATTGCCATATGCAAACTGCCAACCATAACACCTATAAAACAAAGGTTACCTTTTGAATTAAAAATCCTAGCAGCCAGTGAAAGAAAGAAAAAATGGATATATATACATGCATACATATATATATATTTTCAAAACATATAGATCTACTTAAATGGGAAACAAAAAAGTAAAATGAAAAACTTCAAATAAAGACTCTTACCTCTTAAATCCCCGTCAAAATCTTTTGAAGCTGATACAAATGAATAACTGTATTAATCATTATGGTTTCAATCTTCAAACTTTCAATTTTAAGTCTTAGTTTATTGAATTATTCATGTTATATTTGTAAAATTAATAAATTATATATATTTTTATATATTTTTTATTAGCCGTCCCCCCGCCGTCCCCAAATTTTCAAAAAAATTTGCCGTCGGAAACCCCATCCCGCCGTCCCGGAGTCTTAAGTAACTATGGTTATTATTGAGTTTGAAAATTTCATAGCCTCCACAGGTCATAGCTTTCACACTCTTCAAGGCAAATACAAGAAGGATTCTCATACTTGGTGGTACCTCCATGATCAAGGATCTATGTATTCGTAGCCTCTTTCGATCAAAGTCTTGTCACATGTAAGATTTTTATTTTTTAATTCTCTTTCCTATTTGTTATAACTTTTTTAAAATTTAAGTTTGTGTTTCTACTTTCATAAATCTTAATTTTATATTGAGTTTAGCTCAATAGTTGTGAATTCATTTTTGAGAGCAACTTGTACATGAAGCCTCATCGACTCACAATAGTACAAGAAGTTGAGGGCAAAAAGGCGGAGGAGTTGGTGTATATACATTCCAATTTGTGCTTTATATCCAACAAGCAGCCAAAGTATAAGGAAGGCGTGCAAAGCATTGGGATGTTGACCCGGAGAATGTTAACTTGGATGCTTCCATTTCCCATATGTAATTACATGACATGGATACTTCTTTGGCGTTGTAGGGCCTACATGCACATAGGGGTGCTAGTGGTAGTGGGAGTGCTTCAAGTCCATGTGATTCTAATGAACCACATCATGATGTTGATGAAAGTGCTGGACTAGATTTGTAGAATCACAATAATAATTCACATTGATATATTCATATGGGTGATTACAAATAAATAGGATTTTACATATCCTAGAAAATAGGAAACCACTCACTAATGTTGATAAGTTGTTAAAACAACTCGTAACATATTCAACCATATTTATGTGGTTGTTAATATTAACAACCTTACTAACAAATACATTATTATTCTAACTTACATATAAACAATATAATGAGAGCAATAACTAATTAATTCCTAACATCCCCTCCTTAGTGTGAACACGGGAAAACCTACCTTGTCTTTAACGTCTTTGCCTTGATGCTTGCTCGTGATCTGGATGGTTTTGTTTTCATGATAGCCAACAACCTTTGAGATGGATCTTTTTCAAGTGGTAAACCAACAGCCACAGAAGATGGTTCTGTTTTTAGGATAACCACAAACCTTCAGGATGGTTTTAAAAATGGATAACCAACAACCATAATATCATGATGTTGTAGTATTATCATCATCTCTCATCACATTCTTCCATCGGAGTTACACAAGAATTGTGCTCACACATTACAAATTGAAAAAGAAATTGGAAATGGAACATTGGTATCTTGTTTCCCCCACAATGTGAAATTTCCACTTATTCAATAAACCAAGAAATCAGGATCACTGCATATAGGAACACTGAAATCTAAAGCACACCACACGACTAAAAATCAAATACTCACACCAAAAAATTGCCACCATAACTGATATGCGGCCCCGTCTTTAGCGACTGACGAGAGGTTGCTGATTGACCTCCATCCTCCAATGCCTCCTTCCTCCAGTTTGAAGCTGCTAACTTAGTGAATTTGGCTTTTGACGATCAATAGTTGCCAGGACGTCGGATAACACCGAAAATGCCTCACTGTAAGGCAATCTTTTTTTATTTTTCGGACTTTTTGACAAGACATCATAAATAATGAAAAACAAGACAATAATAACAATCTGAATTTGACTAACAATAAACACAATTTTGACTATTGAGACAAATATAGTAGACAAACTTGACGTATTATTGAAACTCAAACTGACTTTACTAATTGACACTTATTTTGAACTTTTGAGAACTTCAACTTTTACACTTTTATTATCGACTATTTTAAACAAATAAGACACTTTTGACAACTACTATATTTTGACAACAACACGAATCACTCTGACTCCTTTACAATAATTCTAGACACACAATGACACTTTCGACAATAATGAATGTGAAAAATAGCGATGACTTTATTTTAAAGACAATAGACATTCAACTTTTTAGACCCATATAACAACTAAAAGGAAAAGCCACGAAACTTAAAAAACAAGATGTAAAGAACAAACCATCAACACATACTATGCATGACAATTGTGTTGAATCTGTGAGCTACCAAAATAGTGGGCAAGAGGGATGCAGCTATCGGTTTTGTGAATAGGTGTCAAAGGCGAGTCAACAGTTGAAAGTAATTTTAAGCAAAACAAAACCAATCTAGCCGGGTGCGAACTGAGCATGAAACTTGGAGTGCCGAATCAAGACCATGCAAATGCACATATTGTGGGCGGGGCATTAGAAGGAAATCCTCACACATTCCAAAGGTAACTGTGTCCTAGGAGTATTCAATGCGTGCAGCAGCAGAATGGAATGCAATCAAGGTGGTTGCAGATCTGAATTCATAGCCTGCTTGAGAGTTGAGACATTACCTTGTTATTGGCCATTAACATGGGCGTGCTCTACGGAATCCAATTAGAAGAAGGATATCTTTATAAATCTTCAAAAACATGTATCAAGACCTGCACTTAACATAATATCTCTTATCTAATGTAATCACACGTAGTTGCACTCGAGATCTGTGCACCGACCCAGAAGATTATACCAGGTTGGAACACCTCAATTATGTGATGGCAGTCCTAGCTATCGACCTTTGCGAGGTAGAGGAATATATACCAAAGTCAGATTATCTTCTTCTTGAATATAACATTACCAGCAACACGCTTTAGATGCCAAATACTCTTGCAGCTGTCATGCCTTTCCCTTGACTAAAATAAATGAATGTCTAACAATCTAAAACATTTTAAATGCATACAGAGATTGCAGATTCATAGCATAGACTTTCATATAATGGGGAAAAAAAAATGACGTTATCCCCACATCCAATTCTCTTTTCCATCTCAGGACAAATCGATTTTGGTATCCTAGAAAATAGGAAACCACTCACTAATGTTGACGAGTTGATAAAACAACTCGCAACATATTTTACCATATCTATGTGGTTGTTAATATTAACAACCTTACTAACAAATACATTATTATTCTAACTTACATATAAACAATATAATATGAGCAATAACTAATTAATTCCTAAATGTTAATGCTCTCGATGAAGAGCAATATAATGAATATTGAATACTAATTTGATGTAATAATTAAATTTGATATTTATCATAACATTTGTGACTTGTTGTTTGGCATTTAGTTGGCTTTATACAAATTATGAGCAGTGTTTTGTGGTTATTTAGCTTATTTTGTTTTTATATGCATAATATATGGTTAGTTCCTATTTATTAGGCTAGAATTTATATGTATTTTTAATTTTTATATATTTTTGTACGGCCATATCCAAAGCCAAATCCGGGACAAAAAAGTTCAGTGTATCCAATTATTGGATTCTTTGTATCCGTATCCGAAATGTATCAGCAACTTGGAGAAAAATGAGGCTAATTGAGCATTAGGAAACCTCAAAAAATGTGCATGTCAATTTAAGGGATTTAAATAAAGACTCCAAACCAACCTAAATAATCACAAATTTGTCCAAATCGGTAGGCAGTTGTCTAAAGTCATGTTAGGACTGTTTTTACTGGTATGGGGAATTGGAGGCGGGTCAAAATTTGTTCAGGACTCAGAAGAGCTATAGATCCACGAGATAAAAGTGTCAAGAATTGTGATAGAGAAAAGGAAGTCAAATAATTGACTCGGACCATCATGATCATGATTCTATCATGACTAGGTTGAAACTGTGACTGTCCTTGCTTGGGATACTTACAACTGTGCTGAATTTAATGACCATCCCCACCATAAACACTCATGATTGGATTGCAATTGGGGCAGCTCAATATATTTCTTGTTACACTTCTCATTATTGTACTTGTTCTGATTTGTGATTTAATAAGATACATTCTTTAAAGGAAACAATGTTATACTTCGCGTCTGAGACATGTAAAACGGCTTTCAAAGGAGGAGGGATAGCAGTCTCAATCATAAACTCCACCAAATGAAAGCACACAAACTTTTGGTTGAAGACGATGTTGTTGAGTTCAGAACACAAAATGTTAAGCTCGGCTAAAAATTGATTTAGAGATTCTTAAGAAAGATTTTCCATGTCATCCCAATATTACACGGTGCTTTTATCTCAATATTTATAATCAAGAAATCAACGATTTTGGGTTTTTATTGAATAGATAACTGTTTCACTTCTGAATTCTAGTTATGCAATGTACTACTGTAGTGCAATTTGTCCTAAATGCCCTTGCAAGTGGCGAGTTGGAATAGGTCGTCTGTGGTGGTCATGAATTCCTAATCAAGTAATTTCTATTTTCCGTTCATCGATTTCTTTCAGCATATTGTATGTAATAGATATAGCTGTGTTTGATTTGCAATATTCCATTCTGTCTATGGATTTCTAGAGCTGGGAGAAAGCTTATCTTTTGTACAATCAGGGAGAAATTAGAAGGCTGTCTTTCTCTTGCTTGTTAATGTTAGAACATATATCCAATGCCGAGCATCAGTGTGCAAAGTGACTTCCTCATGTAGGTGTTGTCCTAACTAGTTAAATCCATATGGTGATGAACTATCGGTTTTACATGTTTAGGTCCCAATTTTGCATGCTTTGAAGGACTAACTGGTAGTGTCAAGTTTACACTTAAACCTTTTCCATACTGATGTGGATTTCTATGTGGACCGTTTAGCTAGCAGATATGCATTGGGATTTTTATGGAGTATCCACGCGATCTTTTGCTATTTGTGATAAGAAAACCATGTTACACTTCTAGAAAATGCTCTTTAAATGTAGTCTTAGCTTAAAATACCGCTCCTTAAATGTAGTCTTAGCTTAGTCCATGTTTTCCATTTCAATCTGGGCCCTCAATACTGCTAGAACCTTAGCTTAGAATAAATGGAGGATTGCAAATGCATTTTGCTTTCTATTACTCGAGTTAGTTTCATTCTAGTTGTGCAATAATTGCATTTAATCATGATGACATATTTTTGAAGATCCTCAAACAGAAGAACCTGAGAAAAAACTGCACAGGAATGCAGTTCTTTCCTTTGTTATAACCTTTGATCATGTGTTTCATGACTGCAATAATGGCAAGAAATACTTCAGATACGTATATCTTTTTATTCTGCACTAGTAGTTTCTTTTGTCACTAATTAGTTGACTTAGTTTGGCAGGTCTGAATTGGAAAAGGAAAGAGAACTGAAGGAAGAGATAAGAGAACTTGGAAATCTCCTTAAGAATTCCAATGAGGGAGACTATGCTAAACCTGTTGAAGGATCTGGTCATAAGGAACATGCAGATAACATACAAGTTCAACTTATTCAGAAGGAGAGTGAGCTGCAAGAGTTGACATTAACTCTGGATGATATGGTTCGTTTCCCACAGAAACTGGTTGATAGACCTAGTTCTCAATCTGGACGCTCTGACTACTCTGGGAAATTGGCCTCGGGATCTGAGCGATCAGATATTTCAAGGGTATATAATCCCGAAAGGCTGGGTTCATTGTCACTGAGTGGAGAGAGAGTAGGAGAATACGATGGTGAGAGGCCGGGTTTGGGCTCCAGAGAGAGAGACATGTCCCGCGTTTCGAACCTGAGAGATGGGGGTATGGTTAGAGGTTATGAACGCAAAGGCTCAGGGCTTGATAGGCCTGGTTCTCGATCAGGTTCTGGTGATTTTCCGGGAGGATATGATGCAAGCAGGCCAGGATTTCGTTCAGATCGTGCCGGATTTATTGCAGCTTCTGATTCTGGCTGGACAGGTACTCGCCTAGGTTATAATGATCGTTTTCAAGGAATGGCTCTGAAAGACCACGGTCTAACTCTGGGCATTTTAATGTTAACAGAGGACACCCTATTGAAAGGCAAGATTCTCATTCTCAGCGCAATAATATTCCCGCGTTTATGATTCTGTAAGGCCAAGCTCAGGTTCCCGGCATAGTGATGCACGAGGTTATGGTTCTGAAAGGTCTGGATTGGGTTCCCGGCATGATGATACCAGAACTTACGAGACTGAAAGGCCAGGTGCAGGCTCCTGGCAAGGGGATGCTCGATGGTATGAATCTGCAGGGCCAAGACCTAATTCAAGGAGTAATGATATGCTCAGAGGTTTAGCTCCTGAGAGACCAGTTCCTTTACCAGCAAGGGAGAATACGTTTAGAGAGGGATCTGACTTTGAGAGGCCTGTCAATTTTGGTGGTGGCAATGAGCGAAAAAAAAGTGTCTTTGAAAGGCTAGGTCCAATACCTGCACAGAGAGAGCTTCCAAGGGGTTACAATGTTGGACGACTGGGTTCAAGACCTGATTCTGTGGATACATATGGAGAGGTTAGTGCAGTGGACTGGCAGTTTGGCAATGAAGATAATGTAAGGTTTCATCAGGTTCGGGGCTCCTCCACTGCACATGAGCGTGACACAATGGAGCCATGGCTAGCACAAGCAGACATCAGAAGAGGTTATGACAGAGGTTCAGAAAGAAGCAGCAATGATCAATTTATGTACAAGGGTAGCACCTATGATGAGGATTTCAACAGGAGGAGAAATTACAGGCAACAAGGAAATGATAGAAGAGGACATTATGCTGTGCAGAATAAGTTTGGTCAAGGCAAAGGTGTTCATGTTGATCATCGGTAGTGGAACTACATACCCCTCTGTTACTCTATAGTAGATACCACTGTATTGTAGTGATCTCTCCTGAAGGTCTATTTCTTGTCACTAGGCTTTGGAAGATGTCATATAATTTTTGGTTGGTACTTCTCATGTCTCTAACAGGTGATATGCTCAATCACCATCTATTACAATTATGTATGAGTTAATACTCATAATTGTACGCCTGCTGAGATTTTTACCTACACTGGAAAACATCAGAAGCTCAAACATCTGTGAAGAATGCTATTGTATTGCAATGTACATCTTCTGGTATACAGGCGGTTTCCCCTGAAGCTTAGCTTAGGGTTGCCTTAACTAACTCTGATTTTGATCAAATTTCATAGAGAAACATGCTTTGGGAAGAATTTGTGTTGCTTGGAATGTTGGTGATTCTCAAAGTTGCTTGGAATGTTAGACCATGCCAATTATATACTTTCAACTGCAGGAGCAAACTTTGGATTCTTATCGGAGTTGGATACAAAGCGTTGTTCTTAATTAATTTGGAAATAATTTTTACTGTTTTCAGCCAATGCTACTGTGCAGAAGCCTTGTGGATAAATAGATTTAGTATTATGAAGAGGTTTTATTTCTTCATAATCAAGGGATTTGTTGCTTATTACATGTTTTGACAAAATTATGATTGATGATCTGAATAATGTAATGTAATTTGTTTAGAGTGGACAGAATCATATGCAATCAGAATGTATACAAGTAGAACATGGTTGCCTTTTAAGTATAGTAACCAGAATATTGTGTAAATCAGTAGACGATTTATATTATCTAGATAAATGAGGTTCTTGACAACGATTGAGTGATAATGGCTGATCACATATTTGGAAGGATATAAATATTAACATCCCAATGCTAACATTTATTGTGCTTTAAAATTGTAGTCATTTCTTTTGGTCAAGATAATTGACATATTGCCTTGGGTGGATCGCCAGTAGCCAGATATTATAGAAAACAATTGTCTGACATATTGTACCCACTTTTTATTATCATTTTGTGGTCAGCTTATTTACATCATCTTTTGATTGGAGGAGTCGGACGCTTTTTAGTGGCACAACTCTCTGATATGCATTAGTAAATTGAATGGGTTATGGCAGAAAGTTACAAGTCTCACCAATAAATGTTGGCCCGCCTTTTCTCTTTACAAATAGTACTTCTAATGTTACACAATCTCGAGTTTGTTCAATATTGGGTGGTTGTAAATAAAAATAAAGTCTCTTGGAAATGGAAAAAGGAAATGCCTTTTTAAGGTCCATGATGTGGTGCGCCTTGTTTCAGGTCTGCAGGGTAGTTTATATCATCAGAGATCACCTTGTACTCCTAATATGTATGTCAAGTTTTAATGATCTTTTGTGCACTCTAGAATATTTGCTTGAATCAAACTCCAAAGCACATTATATCATAAAAACTCTATTTGCGTATTTTCACTCACTTGTGCATGAGCGTCACACCCAAAAAGTGTGAATCAAACCCCAAAGCACATTATATCAGAAAAACTCTATTTGCATTAGTATTCTCACTCTCACTTGTGCAAGAGTGTCACACTCAAAGTGTATTTTAACGCTTCAAGATTTCTCGCTGTAGGAGTGACATGATGTAGAAGACAATTGGAATGTAAGCTATGTAATCGAACTCGTAACTTCACAATTTTGCACAAGATACACAAATATCTTGATAACATAAGCAATGACACAATTCATACCTAGTTCACATAAAGGTCATCTTGATCTATACAAAAATACAAGTATTCCATCAATCTTATCAAAGAATGATACAATTTACATTAATATGTGTGCCTCGTGGCATAAGCGAAAAATACAACAATGATATGCAACACTTAGCAAATGTTTATGATCTAAACTCATACATCTATGAAACCCTCATAATTAATGGTTTCTCCTTCAAAACCCTTACAAAAGATGCTTACAAATTTACAATTACTTACAAATCGACCAAAAGCTTAAAGTCCTTGTACTTTAGAAATAGGAGACCCCCTTCTTACAAAAAAGAATAAAAGGGATTTAATAGAATTTACTAGCCAATTGTCATGTGAATATTCCTTTGATTCTTTTTGGATTCCTCATTTGCTTAGTATGTATTTTTGGTTTTAGAAAACTTCCCTTCTTTCTTAGGCCGGTTGTGCAATTTTATATTAACTGCGTGCTTGCTTAATACTTGGGTGCCATTTATCCTTCTTGTGGAGCTTATCTTTTCATAAGCATGAAATATTCTCTGCGTATTCTTGTATTCTTGTGTACTTATCTTTGAAGCTTGCTTGTTTTATAGTTAAGCCTTGTGATTGCATGCCTAATACTCGCATGACTTGATTACTTTGCCATAATAACTCGACTTTTCCTTGTCAACAATTCCCCATACTCAACATCTTGTTTGTCCTTGGACATGATTTTGCTCTTTAACTTCCATATGATGGGTTACTCTCCTTTTGTAGTGCCCCAAATAAAAACACCCAAACAAAACCAATTTGAATGTAAAAATTACGAAATATTTTTTGGAAAGAATTAATGAGAACTAAGTTCGGGTTTGTGTTATCAAAATTTGTTTTGTCGTGTTGTCGCATTGCGCCACTAAGTGTGCGCTCTTGTAACATGGTTAAGTTTAACAATCAACGAGGTGGTCGACAATTTAATTGGCGAAGCCAATAAACCTATCCAAAGTCCTAGTTAAAGGTTAAGTTTTAACTGTGTGGGGTAGTTTAACACTTATGCATTGATTAATAAGCCGTTGCACACGAGGGTTAAACTACTAGCACAGTCACTATGAATCACATTTGCAACAGCTACGAAAGGATAATAAAAAATCAATTTTTTTGGTTTTTTTGAAGACTAATTGTTCCCTCTTCACTCAATTAACTTTCATTGTTTGACATGGTTTCAAGTACACTAAGGTACCACAATACATTAAACTAGAGTTTTCAACATGTTTAATGTAATAATCTTATTCATTTTTATCTTGGTTCTAGGATTATACTCTTCTTATCTCGTTATAACCATTAACTCTCGGGTTGTCAAGTTATCATAAACGTTCTTTGGTTTGTTGAATTATCTTACGCAATAGTTTGATCCTCGACATTATATTTACTTACATGCTTCCTTGTCTAGTTGAGTTTTGTGGCGTTTTAACTTAGTTACCCAATTACTCTATACCCTTAGACATTGATTTCATCCTTTCAAACCCATATGTTATTTTCAACTTACACCTTCTTGCTTTCCTTTAGGATTTCACTTTTCTTTACTGTCCCATTAGTGGTTTACTATAGATTTGCTAGTGTTTACTTATCAACATTTATCCTAGAATGATGTGTAATCCATTATAATTTGGTTTGCACCGGTTCCCTTCCTTTGAACCCCGCACATATTCACCCCCACTCCGCCATGCCACTCGCTTTTTCACCATTATTGTTCGAGTTTATTAAGACCAATTCATCATATCATATTTCTCAAGGTATACTTGGATAATGTTCTCCTACATTATTTTTCTATACCAATTTTGACTCATCTTCTGTCTGGGGTTCATTGGTCATTACCTCTATTATACTTAAACCCTTTCAAATTAACTAAGGTTCTCTTAAATTTACCTATCTCCTCATTATACAAACAATGCCAATATTCATCAAGATTATTTCCTTAGGACATTTGCATTTTTTTCTTGACATCTTCTTACCATTGTTACATTGGTTTAACCCTTACGTTATAACCATCATTTGTTAAGCAATTTAGTTATATTAACCTTGTTAAGAGCTTCGTCCTTATTCGCACATTCAAGAACTAATTGTTCAACACACTCAACTTCTTTATTCCCAATTCATTTTACTCACATTTCCCCTTGGTTTCCTACATTCTTTACTATCGGAAAATTATGACTCTTTATCAAATTAGATGAGTCATTGATTATTTCATCATTAGTCCACCGTCTTATCGCTTTTCTCAAGATATGAAAGTCATGTGTTTGGTTTGGTCTATAGGATTACATATCTTTTAATTCATTTAGTTCTACCTTCTTCCTTTAGCACCCCTTCATAGTCTCACACAGTCATTTTACCTATTCTACCAAATTACATTCACCATTTTACACACATAACCATATGTAACCACAAAATAAACAAAAACAAATAAAAACAAAAATAAAAAAATAACCTAACCTCCTAACAAACCCCCATGAGCTCAAAACAACCCTAGACCACCTTAAAACCGAAAACCCCGCAAAAGGAAATGGTTGAAACCAAATTCAACCATTCTCCTCGAATTGGACAAAAATTGGTGTAGTTTCCCACAACCAACGTTGATCGGTGGTGACCACCATTGAAATGACATCGATCCTATAAAAATCAACTCATGCCCTTGCCCAAGGATTCCAAAATCAATTTTGACATCCTAGCCTCCAAGCTCATAGTGGCAGGCCCAAGCTCTCCAATTTTGTGCATTAAAGTGATCAGGACCTCCTGTTGTCTCATACTCCCTTTGGAGCAATCTTCCTACATATCCAATCATCCCAATTTCATTTATTTCAAAGGTATGTCATTTTCTTTATTCTATGAACTTCTATTACTCTTAGATTTTGTCATTATAATCCAAGTATTCATGTCCAAAATACTTAGTCTCCCATTCACAATCATAAGCGTCATAGAACATATTTTGATCAACTCACTTTTGGTAGCCTGATCGACATCGATCGTCCAGATCGACACCGATCCACCAAATCGACGTCAATCCCTGCTAAATTTCCCTTATTTTGCATTCTTGATACATCCTGACATATTTTCATAATATCCAGTAATCATGACTAATCATCTGTTGCTTGTAAGCTCGTGTTTGTGTTAGATGACCCTTCCAAGAGTGGATTATGAACCAAACACCATTTTCAACCTATCGATTGTGTGCTAACCATTCATGTGGGAACAATCTGACATTGACTACGAGTTAAGCCTCTATGTTATCACCCTCACACCTAACTCGGATGATATCACTAAACAATTGGACGTTCTCCTCGAACAAAGTGATGAGGCTAACCTCTTCTGGGATAACGTTTTCAACCCTCTCCAACCTATCATCGAGGATGTTGATTGAGTTCTTGTATCCAGACAATACACATCCAAAGTTTGTTATCCATATTATCTAATATCATCTATATTCTTGTCATTATTTCTAGCTTGATTGCCTAAAAGTGAGTTGACACCCATCAAAGGAAGCCCTTTGGTTCTTGGGATTAGCCTTTTCTAAGAAACTCACCTCATTATTATCTAATATATTTCTTGTCAAAGTTTCTATGTTTGTGTTGGTTTCTAGTTATTTGGAAAAGAAGCTTCATGTGCATTTCGATCCATTTCTTCCGTAATCATCCACATAGGTATTATTAAACCCATGTCATTTTGAGTTTTAGTGGTTTGTTTCATATAATTAAATCAAATCCTAAAATCTACTAAAACATTATGCACACGTCGGTGGGACCTGAGAGTCCTTTTGATAAAAATTCTACATTTCCATAGTAGAATCCATTTCTTGTAAGCTCAACTATATTTTCAGCTTGAAGTCCTCTGGTGGCTTCCTGCGAAGTGTAAAATAAAAATGAGTATTTAGTGAATAGAGGTATTTCTCTATTTTCTTGTTTTAATTCTCCTTTCAGTTTCTTTCAACATTGCATTATGTGTTTTCCTCATCGAAAATAAACTTTCCTTTTGGGTTCTTAAAAAGAACTTGCATTTTCATCCTTTCGATCATCTAGTTTAAGTAGGGGTTAAATTGTGCATTCATTGCTTCCCCTCACACATGACAAATCACATATAATCAAACTTGCATTCTAAACACTCCCTTCCAGTCTACCTACTTGGATTTCATCATCAAGGGGAAAGACTCGGGTGTTGTTTCAATAAATAATTGGTGGGTAGTATATCAACTAAGCACCCAACACCCTTATCATTGCGGGACCATGAAGTGAGGGGTAGGCCCCAATATCACGCCTCGTATCGACACCAACATAGATTTAGGACTCTCTACCCTCGGATATATATCCAGACTCTAGCCTAAACACACTTGAAACCATCCGTAGTAGGCCCAATTCTTAGTACCTTCTACAAGCCATTTTTCTTTCCACATATTTTTAAAATTAATCAAGATAATAAAAAATCTCTTACTGATTGTGTGGTTTGCATTTAAATGTTCTTTTTTCTATTGTCTGTTTTTATTTCATGGTTTTAACTAGACAATAGTCTCACATCCAAAATATCACAAACATGTCAAACCCATTGCAAAAATCCATAGAAACAACCCAAGAGCCCCATGCCTTCCCAAAGTGTCCGTCATACACATCAAAAATCTATAACCATCTTATCATGTCCCACAATACTTCGATAGTGGTGACCCAACATTTGAGGAACTTCTGACACCAATCCTTTCACCCTTAGCAGTTACCTTGCTTCACGGGCCGTCCATATTCCCAATCACAATGTAGAACCTTGACCACCTATTTACTTACCATCACCTATGATCACTCTCGATCATCGACCCTCCTATCCGTTGGTTATCGAAAAAAATCTAAATCCTTATCTACCCCTAGTCATATAAGAAACACCCACACCTATCATCCTCCCATGTAGCCAGCTTTGAACTTAATACTATCTCATCACAAAACATGATTAACCAACAAGGACCCTTACCATCTGCCTCCTCGCTAGTCCCCGTCATACTAAGCTCACATAACTACCTCACCGCCTTGCTTAGTCACATGGATCCACTTCTCCTCCTCCTCCTCAACAGACTCCTTCGCTATATGCTCATTTTGAGGTTCCTAGTCACATCCTAGTCCATTATCTCTCAGCAATCCTCATCCACATTCCAAAACTTAGTTATATCCATTCTTACATCTTTACCACCTATTAATATAAGTGTTATCACTAGTGCTCAACCCCTCTCACAACCAACATCTACCATTGGTGTCCCGTAGTATGGATACACCCCTCTCAAAAAAATCCACAACCATCACAACCCCTTCTCAACACTTCTATCCCCCAACCTTACCAGTATATCCACTCTTCCTCACAACCATTAGTTTCTCAACAAACTTAAAATATGCTAGGAAGCCTTCCCCATTTTCAAAATCCTCTTTACCATATCACCAATATCAACAATCAAATCCCTTATCTATGGAAAGTTAATCCTTCCTTGAAAAACATCCAACCCCTCGAATGATCCCATATAAGCCTTGATGAGTAGAATCGCAAGCCTAGAAGCTGCTACCATGGGACCCAAAAACACATTTTCTTACGACAAATTTGTAATGAACCCATCAACCCATCAATACCTTTCAAACCATACCCTCCACATTGGGAACTTTCAAAATTCACCAAATTCTATAGCAAGGAAGATCCACAACAACATCTCAGGGTATTTCCGACACTCTTGTTACCTCATAGCTCATGATCAAGACCTCATGCTAAGGACATTCTTGATGTCATTACTTGGGCCCACTTTTGATTGGTATAACAAATATCCACCAACATTATTTATATTCATTCATGCATAGTTAGCATAACTTTTCTTAGAACATTTCTCCATCAATATCGCATAAAATATCCATCATCACCGATCTATATTCTATCAAACAATTAAGATGATTATATTTTGACTTTATCGCTAGATGGCATGGAATCATCAATCAATTATCCTTCTCTCTACCCCAAATTGAGTTGATTGAGTTATTCTCTCGGTCTTGCAGCAAAACACATATCTTCCACCCTTCAAATCCAATATTTTCAAACATTTGATGAAGCCTTTACCATGGCTAGGAAATTGGAACTTTGAGCCCTCAAGATGGTAAAGTTAAACTATGATCTAAAATCCCAAACCATATTCTTCAAAGAGTTTTTCCAATAATGACAAATCTAAAGGCTCAAAGAATGCATTTGTCCTAAAAGCTACATCTAAGAGTCACTCAGACTCCAAATGATCCCAACCTCCTCGAAAATACACACCCCTCGAGGAATCCTATAGCTCTATCTTTGATAAGCTCATGGATACTCATTTGATAAAACTCCTCCTATCTACCCATTTGTCGATGAATCCGATCCTCCATCATCCTGGTATAGAGAAGAATATTATTGTAAATACCACCAGGTTCATGGCCATGACATTGATAGATGTCGTTCCTTTAGAAATGTCCTCCAAGACCTCATTGACCGAGGTGATCTACAACTAGAAAATCCTAATGCACCTCCTAATCAAGCCATAAATGTATTTAAACAACCTTTTCCAAACCATCCCCGACTAATAACACAACTTAAAACTAATGTCATAGGGTCTCAAAATCCTACAACTCACATTATCAACACTATTAATAGAGTCCCACCTCCCTAAAAATACCACATCTACCGCACCATGTGCATTTATGTCTAAAACACTAGTCAAAAAGCAAACTCCTTTGATCTCCTTACTTGGTGAATCCCCAAATTAAACTATATCAATCCATAATCCTCTCTATAGTTACTCCCATTAAGTATCTCAATCTCATCTCTTGGGGTTCATAAGAATAAAATCTCATTATAGAAATCATAAACATCCCTTCCAAAGATAAGGTCCCTCGACATTGAATCAAGAACCTTGATAGTCCTGTAAAAAACATCACACACATAAGAAGTTAGAACTCTAACAAAGAAATCACAAACCAAACATACCTAAGGATACATCATCACTACCTTCTATCCTAGGGACACACCCATCATCAAAAATTCCACTCACCATCTTAGAATCCAAATCCATTCTTAAAGCCACACCTAAACCCTCTACTAAAGATACATTTCCTGTGTCTCACGCTCTTAAACCATTTACTAACACTCAAAACCCTACAAATCATCATCTCAAAAGCTCCATCAAGATACTATACCACATTCTTGAGAAGCTTGTTCAATCATCAATTATATCACTACCACCAATCAAGCCCTCTAATCCTATGGGGTAGAAACCTACCTAGTACTAGTATGATGTAATTTGTGCTTATCATAGAATGTCACAAAGGAACCACATTGAACTTTAAATCCCTCCAAGTTGTAATCTGTAGTCTTTCTAAGAAAGGTCTCCTCTCCCAATGAATAAATATCATCCTAATCCGCATACTAATTCCAAAACAACAAGATGAAAATATCCAAGTTATAAGTATACCTTAAAACCCTTGGGATTGATAATATTAAAACATCACTTGTGTTCTATATCTAGTGAAAGCATGTCCTCCTCCAAAGATCCTTTTTTTCCAAATCGATACTATTCCGCATAACCATGAGATCCTACGCCTAGGAATTGAAACTCCAAAATCAAAATAGGCCTAAAGTCTCCATCTCCACAAATCCTATTGAATCATCCAATCACCATCTTCCATCATCCTTGAAGCCAAGGTCTCCATCCTTGCATCCCCTTAGACTCAATCCATGACATCTATACAAAATATTGTTCTCAAACAATTACATCAAGCACTTATCAAGATGTTCCTCTATGAACTCATCCAAAACTCCCTCAACATCAACAAGCTATGATAGAATCCCTTCAAGCCATCTCAATACCATTAGATGAACCTCAACCATTTTCCAAATTTTTTGGTGCCTTAAAATGTCCAACATCCATTGCATTTGATGACTCTGAGATCCCATCATTACAACCTGAGGACCATGACCTCCCCTTTTATCACCGCCCAAATCAATGATACTCTTATTAAAAGAGTCATGATTGACGATGGTGTCAACATCAACATAATATCATCTCATGCTTTTAAACAAATTCAACTACCTAAAACCATTATTGCTCAATTACCTAGCCATCATGTGTGCTTTCAACATATTGTCACTCCCACCTTGGGCACATTAATCCTACCTATCAAAATAGGCGTGAAATTCCTCCACAAATCTTCTACCTTGTAGAAGGAAAATTTCAAATTAACATGTACTATTAGGACGTCCTTGGATCCGCACCATGCACTTGTCCTTCCACCTTACACTGGTGCTTGAAATATGAACATGAAGGTAAAACCTTTATGGTTCCCATTGATCCTAATCTGTTCAAATCCTATCATATGACCTATAGGCCAAATAACGTGTTTCTTCCCTTACAAAGCATCCCCTCTTCAAATCAAGCTTCCACAAGTTCTTCCATTCCCACATCCAAATTACCAAATGATCAATCATTCAAGATATGATGCAATGTATCTCATTAGGGGAGTACCAAATCTTAGCTCTCAATACACTCCTACACCAAAACCATATGGGAGACTAAAAAAACAACCCCTCCAACCTAACATTGGAAATATTATTTCCTTTAGGTCCCCTTTTCTTTGAACACAACTCATTTACAGAGGCTTCACCTACCCCTCTTACCATCTTGATAATAACCACATGCCAAACCACATTCACCTCAACTTCTCATTTTAGATAAGCCTTAGTTTTCCCAAACCTACCTTCACCACTACATGGAAAGGTTTTGGTCTAGGTAGATATGAGCAAGGCCCACATGAGTTACCCTTTGAATATTTGAAGAAAAGCCACGAAAAACATGGACTCGGCTTCAAAATTCCTCTTCAAATTCACCACTACCAATACTATAATCTGAACCATCTTCATCATTATCATAAAAATACACTCCACCGTATATGACACACCATATCTATCCCTCCCATTTTTTTTAATCAATACAATCATGCTAGGACCATTGACTTACCAAGCTAATGACAAGATTAAGTCCCTCCCATTAACATTACCTAAATGATAGAAGAGGATTCTCCCATATCAACATTATCCATTGTCACGATGATAATAATGCCATATTAACATATATGGGTGTTGAAGATAATTGTTTCTACCAATATCTACCTTATCAACACGCCTACGATTCTTAATGAATATACCATCGATGTTAATATAAGCATATCACAAGAACCAAACATCATCAAAATTGGTCAATATTTAGATCCGTAGGAACTCCATGAATTTGCCACATCCTTATCCAATCATAATCAAGCCTTTGCATGGTCTTACAGTGATATGTTTGGTATCGAACCTAACATTGTTATTCATAATATCATCACCATCCCTAATGTTAAGCATGTGAATAAAAGCTTCATAGAATTTATCCCCAAATCACATTATTAGTCAAAGAAGAACTTCAATGTCTTATTTCAACCAACTTTATACTACCCATTGACTATCCCTAATGGGTTTCTAACATTGTACCAATAATCAAAACCTATGGGAAATTTCCTATATACAGACTTTCGAGACATTAACCTCGCTTGCCCAAAAAGATGATTTCCCCTACCTAACATTGATCAACTTGTCGATCTAACGACATGACATGACATGAAATGTTATCTCTTATGGATGTTTTCTCTTTTATAATCAAATCCTCATTGCACCAAAATATCAACATAAGACATATTTTATCACCATGTGGGGAAATTTATGCTATAGAGTAATTCCCTTTGATTGAAAAATGCAGGAGCAACTTATCAATGCACTATGACATATATCTTTCATGACCTCATCCATAAAACTATAGAAGACTACGTAGATGATATCTTAGGTAAATCCAAACACCGAAAAGACCATCTTGTTGTCCTCGATGTAATATTTTCCCATCTAATACAATTTTTCCTTCGGCTCAACCCTACTAAATGCGTATTTAGGGTCCTGATAGGGAAACTCTTGGGATTTATAGTATCTATTAGGGAATTGAATTCGACCCCACCAAAGTCAAAGCCATAATCAAAATGCCTCCTCCATCTAATCTTAAACAACTTCGTAGCCTTCAAGGTAAACTTCAATCTATCTATCACTTTATCTCTCAATTATTAGATCGATTTCAACCTTACACCACCTTCTTAGAAAGGACATCCACTTTAAGTGGGATGATGACTATCAAAGATTTCATGCCCAAAAACAATACCTCCTATCACTACTAGTGCTCATACCTCCTATCGTCACTATTGCTCATACCTCCATGTGAGGGGAGCTTTTCTATCTATACATCTATGTTATGACCATGCTTTAGGATCCATGTTAGCACACCATGACGAAAGGTAGGGAGTAGGTCGTTTATTACATAATTTGTACCCTTCATGATTACGAAACCCATTATTCAAAAGTAGAAAAGTTGTGTTATGCCTTATACTTTGTAACTTCCAAACTTCGTCATTACCTCATTAATCACAAAACTTATGTAGTTAGAAGAATTTGTCCACTAAAATCCATGCAATCTAAGCCATATCATAATGATCGTATAACTAGATGGTTCGTGCCATGATGAATTTTTAATATTGAATACATTTCTAAAAATCCATCAAGGCGGCAGTTATTGTTGACTAGCTTTTAAGCTCCTTTGGGGATAATCTATCAATTCTTAAATAATGTATCAACACTCTTGATCATGATAACACTCCTCTCAAAATGATCGTATTCTTTAATGGGTCTAAAAGCAAAAAAAGGTGGGGGGGATGCCAGAATAGTCACAATACCTCCTTAGGGAACTCATATTCCACTATCCTTCAAATTAAATTTCAATTACACAAATACCGGGGTGGAATACGAAGCCCTCATCATGGGTCTTCAAACCGCTGCATTTATTAGTGTAGGAATATGTACGATGGAAAGGCGACATGCGAGCATGAGAATCTACAAGTAACTCTTCCTCGCACCCGACCTCCCGAGGTCGTGCCAAGACAGCCGGTGGGGATGGAATACACGCGGGATGCAGATAAACTAGTTAGGTAATCTTATGTCTTCAACATGCAATAGTGGGATCTACGAATCTAAGGTAAAGAAGGCCCTCCTAACCTGAACCGGTGTGATAGATCATTCGGCGAGGATAGCTGCTTGAAGGCTCCAATCAATATCGAGCTCTGCCGTGATCCGATCTATGGGTTGTGGAATACGTGGAAGATAACTTGTGGGTGCTTCATATATGTCTCCCGACAAGGTCATGAAAATGGAATGGCTAAATATGTAGTGGATATTTTTGGTGCCTTATGGATGATTCTCTGGTCTAGTCTAGAAATCTTTAGCTTGATTAGCTGCTATGAAGTCATGGGACTAGTGGATCACAACCGAATGTTTGTTCTCTTTCAGGTCCTTCTACAGTCATACAGATGTCTATCAAGGCAATCTATAATTTGTTTGATTTGACCAGAACGTGTGTGTTTTGTCGTCTTCTATGTTTAATCCCCTTAACTGTGAGCTGATTTCTTGTAGGTTTGTTGTTGTTTGGAAGACTGAATTTTGAGATTTTGGTCTATGTCGGCTTATTGCTTTAATGTGATATTTGTTTGAGGCACGATTGGCTCAAAACGTATTCCCGGGCTCCTAGGTCCCGTGATTGTCATACAAGATCAATATAAGCCTAACTGAAATGAAATAAACTAACTATACGAGATATATCTACAACATATATATATATATATATATATATATATTCCTCTATTTTTGTATTTTTGATAAGATTTTGAATGGAAATGAAAGAGCAACTAATCTAATATATTCAGAAAATGACAACTAATCTAATAACAAAATTAAAACAAACAAGGTAGCCCGGTGTAGCTACTTGCCTGTGTAGTTGTGAGTTTTATCCTAAATAACTAGATAGTTGATTAACTTAATTGAAAGATTCTCGATGCTACCTCAGAAGTGAGGAATGAATCATAGTTTCTTAGAAACTATCAATCCCCACAGCATTCCTGACAATATCGAGAATGAAATTTAACTAAAATGAAATATTTCACTACTCTATTTGATATATTTTAACTAGAACTTTGACAAATAAAACCGGAATTCGCGAACAAAGTGGCGAATCCAAAGTAGTGTATGATTTTGTCCCCTCGGAATGATCTCCTCGTTCTTTTGTGTTTACGTGAATCCGTAAGAGCGTGTATATGCTAGCATCAACGAAGAAGGTATTTGAACAATGACAAATTTGGATATAGACCGAATATAATGCGAGTAGGAGAGGGATAGCCAAGTGACAGAGCTTGGCGTATGAAATTCCTAATGCGGGATTTATTGCATGGGAATACAACACAAGGGTATCGAGAGATTCTAGAATCTACCTTCTGTGAAGAACACAACCTGCAACTCTAATGAATTCAATCTAAAACTGACACTACTCTGCTCTAGACTAATTTGTATGGACAACAATGAACAAGATTGAAGCAAGAAGATCGAATGGCTTCCAACAACAAGGAAAACTAGCATGGATGAAAACATGAAAACAAAATGAGCTTCTAAATAAGAAATTGACAGACTTAAACAATGAAAAATGAGAAGTTGAGGGGCCATTTGTTTGAAAACAAACCAACTGTTTATATAATTCCCATTCACCAAAGGGTAACTTGGAATGGAACTCTTTACCATTAAACAATGGAGAAACACTATTTCCGGGGACACAAAACATTAATACGAGCCAAGGCGGTTAAAAATTACGCAAGTCGTGATTTAAAAACGTCTTGGAAAACGCATGAAGGACCGCCGCCACCGAGAAGGGTGACGGTTATGGATCGCCGCCCGATCGGGGCGGCGGTTTCGTCACTAAAGGTCAAAACGCTAAGAAAAGAAAGGCAGAGGAATAAAACAAAGCACAAGGAACATGGACAAAGCATTTGGGATGCTAACATATACTTTGTGAGCTTCTCTGGATCCGAACACCTTGCGAGGTGACCTGTATCATCATTGGGGCATGTGTAACATCGTTTTGGTGGTACAGTACCCTACAATTTTGGGTACGTACATATTGCCCCCTCGGAGAAGCGTTTTAACCATGAAGAGGCATAAAACGGTGGGTCTGAGTTATGGTGGTCCCAAAATGGGAAGTTATAAATTATACCTGACACGCCCATGTGTTGAAATGTCGCCATCCAAGTTCCCTGCTACCTACAAAATGGAAAGAAGACTCAAGTGCAGATAGACAAAACAAATCGAAAAATAAATACTAAATTAGTATGAAATGAGGACTTACCATTTGCGCGGGGATGAGAACTTACCTCCATTGGCGCTCTAAACCTACGAGAGGGGCATTCAAAATGAGTCAAAACACTATATATATATAAAATGGGACCATTTTCCTATTCATTTGTGTGTGTTGATTTGATAGTTTTTGAGCTCTGGGACCCACGGTGACGGTTTCCGACGAGAGTATAGTCGAAACATTCGTAGTGAGATAGTGATCATGCCTCCGCGAGCAGAACATCGACCTGTGAGATCTCAGGTTAGTTCTTCTTGTTTTAACGTTTTTGCACTAAAAATGTTAAAATGTCAAAATCTTTGTCTTGGGGGTCATTTTTAGAAATGTTAGTTTTAAATGTGTCTCTTAGGGGGGGCGCCTAATGGGTAGGCTTTTGTTTTAGCTAAAACGGTCAAATTTTTGTATTTTTGAGCATTTTAGGGCATGCGACCCGTTTTGAAATGCGGGACAGACCACCACCTTTTAAGGCAAGATTGGGAACCGCCGCCCTTTGCTCAGCTGCTTAGGCGGCGGTTCTCTTCAAAATGTTAAAACAACATTGATTTGAGTTTATTTTTGCATTTTTAGTATTCTCATTTGCTTTAATGATTTTTTTATTGCAATCTTGATACTAACTTGCTCCTTTTTACGTGTTTTTGTGTGTTTTGTAGAAGGAAGAGTACATCAGATGGAGCAGAGAGAGAGAGAGTGATTGGCTTCCAACAGTGCTAGATGCACTTTCTCAGGATGAGCAGGATACACTTCAGAGGGCAGGTATATTGAGGATCGCACGGGTTCCCCACGTTACACCTGCCAGTCACATACTATGTGACTTATTCTCTTACTAGGATGCAGATCGGAACACCTTCTGATTTCCAGGTGTTAGGGGTGAGTGGACTATCACCCTAGAGGATGTCTACCGCATTTTGGGAGTCCCGATTATTGGGAGGAGACTTTCATTTGATACAAAGTAGTCCAGAGCTTAGGTGACTCAGTGGGCCACCTATATGGGAGATGCAGTTGTCTCCACTGGTTCGAAAAAGGGGGTGAAGGTCCGTTCTATTCTGCCTCCCATCCCTCGTCCATCCGTGAGGCCATTATGGGCATCCTTGCTTCGAGATTGATCAGAGACAAGGGAGGGGATACTTTACTCTACTGCTGGGCCCCCATCATCACAGATTGAGGCACATGGTTGGATTTATGCTTGGGAGCTGATATACTTGGGACCACCTATCACGACTTATACAGGGTGGTTCGATTACAGGGACAGTCACTGAACCATCCGACCTTAGTTATGAGCTGGGTCTATGAGCGCATCATCCCTTATGGGAGAGGCATAGAGGTGGCGGATCCCGAGCCGTGAGGGCAGCTAGATGGACAGAGATGATGGTGCTTAGAGCACCCCACCAGCCAGTTACTTCCCTGACTATTGAGGATATGGAGGCCACACCTTATCAGGCCATGACAGGGTTGTGGGGCGAGGAGACCTTTACTTTGATTTCCTGCTCTACTACAGGCAGCTTGTGGATAGGACGGGGAAGGTAGAGACACACCCCTTTGATCGAGTGCCTCAGCAGTTCGGCCTTGCTTATATTGACATGCTTCCCCAGTGGTGCGGTGTTCGAGATCGATTCGGGGCTAGGGGATGTCCTAAAGGCCGGGTTGGATAGTTGTTACTCCTAGCGTCCCTATTGTAGCCAGGAGGGTGGTACATGCCCGAGCGAGAGTCGATTCTCCTTAGGCACCTTTACTTTGGATTGCCGCCGGTCCTCGCCCATAGTAGTGATGACCCCATTAATATAGACTAAGAGTCTAAGGAGTTCATAGGGGGAGAGACGAAGGAGGAGATAAAGGACATGGAGGTCAGTGAGTTGGGCGGGGAGAGGATAGAGATCTCGAGTGGCATGACACTCAGAAGATTTTATAGGTCGAGAGGGCAGAGCAGAGCGTGGAGAGGGTGACTCTAGTCTCAGAGGAGTTACTTTCTTAGGACTTAGGCAGAGAGGATGAGTCTATGGTAGGATGCCATGTTGTCCCAGACGTGGGAGGAGGACATCAGTCAGCAATGGCGTCCGTAGCAGGTGCGGATCCTAGAGATCCTTCTTGGAGGCCCGAGATCCAAGTGAGTTGTCACTCTTCTTTTGATATTTATTTTAGCTAGAATTGCCTTAGTTGCTACCTCTCTTTTTGTTCATCCTTGGTTTTACCTTTTGATCATTTTCTAATTTGTTTTTCTCCTTTGCTTGTAGAGACTGCTGATGAGTGGTGAGACTTGATTTTCTGGGTATGTACTGATACCCTGATGCTCCCCATGGAGAAGACTTGTGCCGAGCTATCCGTGGATGCAAGGGAGCCTTCAATAGCTAGTAGGCATACCGATGTTTTTGCCCCGTCTAGCATGTGGCCAAGATGGTGACTTCCCTCCATGCCGAGGTAGCCGGGTATAGGGCTGCAGAGCGCTTGATGAGGAGGAGCCGCTCTCATAGCGAGGCTACAACTATTGTTCAGGATTGCAAGCCCTCAGTGCACTTAGAGCACCGGCGTAGCCGAGTCCTAGACATGATCGTGCGCCTTCTGAGGGATCCCATAGGGATTGAGAGGCCACTTGGCTCTTTTTGTAGTGACTCTTGCTAGATTGTTTATACGACCATTTTGTATTTTTCGGGCTCATTGAGCGTTTTGACCATGCCTAGTGCATGATGGCATTGTACATAAAACTTGATTATATATATATATATATACATCTCTTTTTGGATCTAGATTTCTTTGTACCTAGAGTTTTGTGATTCATTTTCACATGTATATTAGATGTTTGTAAATTTTTTTATATGCTTTTCAAAATGTATGCAATGGAGAACAAATATCACAAATGTTTTCTTTTTGTATTTCGTGATGCTGATGTATGATGATGTGGACACTATGTGATCTTGAACTTTAGTTTCTATAAGCAATTTTCCGGTACTTCATATTGTTTTGAAAAAATGTGATGATGAGCTGGTATGATGAGCAGATGAACTTGCCCCACTCCTAACTCCACGCAACTAGTAAGATGCGAGGGCTCACCACCGAGAGCTAGAAAGGGCACAAGCTATGAGGTGTGTTGAAATGGTAATGATGAGAGATAGATAAAGAGTTGGTGGAACCCAATTAGGACGCTACAAACCTATCTTACTCAAGTGACTCCATAGTTTAGAATGCAACTTGCTTTGCAGTTTATCTAGACTTAGATCCGTAGATGGCCACTTGGTTGACAAAATCTGGTTTTTAGGGTTTTGAACTCTCTTGGAATTTTGGACATCTGATTCATTTGTTTTGACTCAAGATTTCAAAAGTTTGTTTGAACTATTTTCTTATGACTTTTAACATTTTCAGTCAAGCGGACCCCCTACACCTTGCCCCATGCTACTAGTAGGAAGCATGGGCTTATCATACATCGATAAGGCACAGGTGAGTAAAGGCATTCCCATCCTTTCCCAACCCTACGTCACTAGTAAGAGATGCAAGCTCATCACCGAAGGTTGGTAGGGCAAGGAAATGTGTAAAAGTAAAATTTTCTGTTTGATCTATATTTGACTTACTTACTTGAGCAAAATGTCAGTATGTTCTTATTTCCAAAGAGATATACACGGATAGATGCGACACCACGAAGTTTCTAGAATAGACCATAGGCAAGACACCTACCCTAGGAAGAAACCAAAAGTGAGAACAAGCATGCAGGCCTTGGTATGGCTACCATTAAGACTTTGTCATATCTAGCTTTAATTGATGAAATGATTTTGAAATAGTTGATGATGTTATGAAAATGAAGAAGTATGATTTAAAGGCTCCTGTCAATACTATCAGAAGTTTGTAATGAATTGCTTAAGAATAAGTCCCTTGATCACCAAATTTTACGAAATGAATGAACAAAATGAACCTATCTAAATGAGTATGTAATGTAGATATAATTATACAAATAGTGCCGATGCTTCATGCGTAAAACCGTTTAAGATGCAAGGAATTGACTGATTCACTAAATTCCTCACCCTCCAGTGTGCACAAGAGATACGCACCGTTACCGTAGTCCTTCATGACTCGATATGGGCCCAACCATTTGGGCCGGAACTTTCTTCCTTCACCAGTTTTCTTATCGATCCAGCTATCTAGTCTTAAAACTAGATCTCCTTCATATATTTCTCGCTCATAGACCTTTTTGTTATACTTCCAGCACATCCGGTTAGCATAGGCTCTATGCCGCTGTTCGACATTTAACCTGGCCTCGTCTAGGATTTCTAGTTGGGAGAGGCGTGCCTCCCTATAAGCTTCTTCATCTAAAATCCCTTGTAGTGAGATGCAGAGACTGGGTATTTCAACCTCAAGCGGGAGAACTGCTTCTGCCCCAAATACCAGTGAGAAAGGAGTTGCTCCTATTGGTGTTCTTATTGAGGTTCGGTGGGCCCACAAGGCCGGATATAATTTTAAATGCCAATCTCGTTTGTTTTCTTTTACCGTTTTGAGGATAATAACTTTCAACGTTTTGTTTGTTGATTCATCCTGCCCATTCGCTTGAGGGTAGTAAAGAGAGGCCGTGTGATGGTTTATTTTGAACTTGCTACATAGCTGACGAATTTTAACTTCATCGTTCTTAATGGACGTGCCATTATTTGAGATAATGATTTGTGGGACACCATACCTATAGATAATTTGGTTTAAAATGAATTTGGAAATCACTGAACCTGATATAGTGGTGAGAGGCATGGCCTCCACCCATTTGGTAAAATATTCCGTGGCTGTGATTATAAAATTATGGCCATTGGTTGATGAGGGATAGAATTTCCCTAATAAGTCTAGACCCCATGTGGAGAAGGGCCATGGAGTCGCTTATTGGTTGCGAGGATTGTCTGGCATGTAAATATCATGATAGAATTCTTGACATTTGTGGCATTTACGTATAAATTCTACTGCATCATGCTCGAGAGTGGGCCAAAAATAGCCCATCCGATGTATTTGGAAAGTGGTGGCGTGACCACCGAAGTGGCCCCCACATTCCCACTATGGGATTCGTGAAGGGTCCTCTTGGATTCTTCTATGTCGACGCATCTTAGAAGCATGCCGTCGAAGGCTCTGCGATAGAGCACTTGGTCTAAAACAACATATTTAGTGGCAATAATGCGTAACCGCCTTCTTTGTTGTGACGTGGCACTTTTTGGGTATGTATGGTCCATGATAAAATTGATGATATCAGTATACTAGGGACATGTAGAGATGGGGGGTCTAGTTTCGACAAAGAATACACATTCATCGGGAAAGTCTAGATCTACCAGTTTGCCTCCATCTAGTGGATTGTCAGCTAACTAGTCTGCAATGATTTGTCCTTTGACAAATTTTTGGTTTACGAATGTTAACTCAAATTCTCCCATTAGGGTTATGAAATGTCCAGCCTTTTTAGACAAGGACCCTTGCGTGAGGAATGTCCATAAATGGTCTTGTCTTCACAATGAACCTTGTTTCTTGATTTAACATGTAGTGTCTTAAACATTTTGTGGCAAAGATTATGGCAAGGCATTCTCTTTCTGCCTGCGTATATGTGTTTCATAATTGAGTAATGTTCGGCTAATGAAATAGATCGCGCGTTCTCGTTTATCATCGTCTTCTTGAGCCAACATGCAGGCCAATGAGACATGAGTGGCTCATGAGTATAGGATCAAAGGGTGGTCTGGCTTGGGAGGCATTAGTGTGGGTGGTGACAATAAGAAGCGCTTAACTGCTTTGAAAGCCTCATTGCAGTCTTCAGTCCAATCGATACTATAATTTTTTTTGAGTAGATTGTTGATTGGATGAATGGAAAAGCTTAAATCTAGGATGAACCTTCGGATTGCACCGAGTTTCCAAAGAAATGACCTGATTCCAGACTTGTTCGAAGGTGGGATCATTTCGAGAATAGCTCGTATTTTGGCCGGATCGACATCAATCCCTCGTGAAGATATAATGTATCCTAGAAGTTTGCCTCCTGTTACACCGAAAATGCACTTCTCTAGGGTTTAATGTGACACCATACTCAATTAGTCATGAGAGGATGATACGGAGCACCTCCGGGTGATCACAGCGCTTCTTGGCCTTGGCCAACAAGTCATCCACATATGATTCCACAATTTTATGGATAAGATCATGGAATATGTACGTCATTGCCCACTGATATATAGCACCGACGTTCTAAGACCAAATGGCATGAACACATAGCAATAAGTTCCCATGGAGTTATAAACGTGGTTTTGGCTTGGTCTTGTTTGAATATTTTGATTTTATTATATCTCGAGAACCCATCCATGAGAGACAAAAGTTCAAATCCAATTGTTGCATCAACAATGATGTCAATGGAGGGTAATGGGAAATCATCCTTGGGACAAGCTTTGTTAATATCCTCGAAAATATATGCAAATGCGTATCTTCCCATTCTTTTTGAGAACGGGACAATATTAGATACCCATTGTGAATAATCAACTGGTTTGATGAATCCTACTTGGAGAAGTTTTATTACTTCCTCTTTTACCATGAGAGCCACTTTTAGCTTCATTGGTCTTGACTTCTGTTTAATTGGCTTCGCATCTGGTTTAGTGACAAGATTATGTACCGTAACTTGTGGTGCAATACCTGTCATTTCTTTATAATTAAATGCAAAATCCTTTTGATGTTCTTTGAGGATTTGGGTGTGTGTTTCTATTTCTTCTGGAGTTAGCGAGGATGTTAACTTCAAAATTCTTGGTTCTTCCTCCGTTCCAATGTTTATGTCAATGGTTTCTTCTATCAAAGAAGCGTTACCTTCTTCAAACTCAGGTGGGGCTGAAGGTAGTTCCAGGCTTTCTCCATTTTCTATCTCGTAGATATCGAGATCCTTCTGTGGAGGAGACTCTACCGTGGGATTTCCAAAGTAGGAAGAGGAGTGTGGTATTAGGTAAAGATCAACTATAGGGTGAGCAAGGTGTAGCTCCGCATAGGTGTTTAGATATTCAAGAGTGACTTTATCACTATCAACATGATGTAAGATAGGAGATTCATTCTTAGCTATATGTGTTAGCAGAGGGTTTGTTGACATTTTCTTCACTAATGGTTCAGTATGAAGTGATACCTTGAAACTTGTATTTTCCAACTCATTACTTGGGGTAAAACACAAAGCTGAGGTTGCTATTGAATCTGCGAGAAGGTTTTGTTCTCATGGGATTGCCTTAATGGATATGAAGTCGAATCTTTTTCTTAGATCTAATACTACTGTTTTATAGAGTGTAAGTGCTCAACTTTTGTCTCATATACTTTAGAGACTTGGTTTGCAACTAACTGTGAGTCTCCTAATACTCTAATGTTATTGAAACCAATCCTTTTGGCTATGATGAGGCCAAAGAGGAGGGCTTCGTACTCATCACCGTTGTTTGTACATTCAAAGTTCAAATTAAAAGCAAAAGGTAGGATCTTTCCCTTAGGAGAAGTAAAGATCACACCTACCTCGGCTCCATAACGACATCTAGCTCCATCGAAATGGAGAGTCCAATACTTACTAGGAAATATGGATGCTGGGACATTCTTCGTGTCTGTTTCTTCTATCTCGGTTACTTCTACCATGCAAAGTTTCTTTCTTTGGAAGAGAACCAATTCCTAGGGTATGTCCTATCATCACCAATCTAGCACTATGATAATTCTTTCCCAGGAACTCCTCGTGCTATGATTATTTACTAATGCACAAATTTTAGTTTGGTGGATAGAATCTGGAAACACAACAAACATAACACAAGAATACCATAGACTATGATAAGAATGAATGATGATAAATTTAAAATATAAGTGTAAATTATAATATCAACATGAAATTGTTACAATCTCACCCATGAGGTACTTCAAGTGTTATTGACTTCACTTGCCTTCCAACAATAACTATGAGAGAAACTTCACAATTACACCTCTTAATGGCTTCTTTAACACACCTTCAAAATGATGGCTTCCTTTACACACTTACTCATACAATATTTCTCACTACTTCCTTCTATGCTAAATGAGGGGGGTGGCCTCTCTATTTATAGAACTTCCAGGCTTATCCATCTTATCTCTAAGATAGAATAAGAAATCTACTCTGACGAATCATATTCCATACCTTAACTCTTATCATTACATGTAAGCTTATATATTAAGATAAGATAAACCTTATCATTTCACATGAGTTCCAAATTTTTAGATTTTTTATAAATAAAATACACAAAATATTTATGACCTCACTCTTTGTCCTTATTACCAATATAATATTTCTAATTCCTAATCATGTAGACCCTACTTCTCTACTTACCCTAACTTTGACATTTTAACATTACCGAACCACTTACGACAAATATTTACTTTTTACCACAACATTCCTATTGTACTTTTGACTATTACCGTACTATACATTATTGGCGACATCGTCTTGGCGATCTGCGTTATCTTCTATCGGATGCTACTACTAATTATACTTAACAACATCCTATTCCTAATACATACATTAATAAAATACAAATTACGGAGGAAAATTTTAATGTTGACATTTTCCCCCTTCCTAGCTTCTACTCCGTTCTCGAAGTAGACTCTTATGAACATTCTGAAGCTGGTGCCTGGAAAATCTTTAACTTGTCATGGTTGACCCATTTCATAATGGGAGTACCATCCAATTCCTCCAGTCGGTATGTACCATTTTCATGCACAATCTTGCTTTTTTTTGTAGAGCCCCATCCATTTTGGAAGAAATTTTCTCTGTCTTCTTTTTTTGTATTTGGAATCATATATTAGAACCAAGTCATTCACATGAAATGGAGACCAACGGATCTTTTAATCAAAGTATTCCTTCTACTTCATTTTCTTCTTATAGCTTGTATCCTTCGTTATTTCCCTCATTTCCTCTAGCAGATGAAGATGTACCAACCTTTCTTTTCTTGAATCACTTTCATCAATCTTTTCTTTTTTCATAACTCTCACGGTGGAAATATCAAACTCAATAGAAAGAACTAGATCAATGCCATAAGCCAACTGAAATGGGGAGTATCCTGTTGTTGACTTTGATGTTGCCCTATATGCCCACAATGCTTTGCATGAATCCTTTTATCCCACTTATGTACTTGCAGGCTGCATCTTTTGCTAGAATTTGATACAACACAAAATTTATTTGTTCCACTGTCCATTTGTGCTTGGCTTGTATGTTGTTTCCTTCCTATGCTTAATAGAAAACTTGTTGACTAGGGATTCTACCACCTCATTAATGAAGTGGCTTTCTTGATTTGTTACAATTTATAATGGGCAACCAAATCTGGTGACAATGCGTTCATATATGAACCTTGCCACTTCATCCATGGAAGTTGTTTTCAATGGCCTAGCTTCAACCCACTTGGTTAAATAATCTTTGGCAACTACAATATACTTATTTTGGTGTGGGGTAGTTGGAAGTGGACCTACAATGTCTATTCCCCATTTTTCAAAGGGACCAAGTGGAAGAATAGGGCATAATGGAGCTGATGAAGTCTTATGGTTACCATGTGTTTGACAAATATCACATGTCTTACAATAATTATAACAATCTCTAAAAAGAGTGGGCTAGTGATAACCTGCATCCAAGATCCTTCTTGTTGTAAGTTATCCAGAGAAGTGTCCTCCACATGTACCATTATGGAATTCTTCTATCAGCTCCTTCCCTTAATCATGTCCAACTGCCCTCTTGTACTTTCCATTAGTTCTATTCGAAATAATACTCTATGCAGAATATAATATGGATGATTGGATTGAGTAATATTCCTCTTAGTCTTTGCATTGGCACCATCAGGAAACTTGATTTCATTCAGATAATTTCAAATATCTAGGTATTCACTAGGGATTGTGTCAAGGGATAACAATGTTGCATCTGAGAAATCATCATCATCACAAGATGAACCTAAACCCTTATAGGCTCGAGAGAGTGCATCTGCATTGACATGCTTCTTTCCTGCCTATCTATAATATCAAATTCAAATTCTTGTAGCAAAATTATCCATCTTTCTATCCTCCATGATGGGTTAGGCTTATTTACAATATATTTTAGAGCCTAATGATCTATTACAACTATAAATTTCTACCCTAGCAAGTAATTTATAAACTTCTTTATAGTAAAAATGATAGCTAGAGCCTCTTTTTCGATTCTGATATAATTTACCTCAAAGACACTTTGCTCATTTGCTGCTCCCAATGTAAACTGGATGATCATTCCCATTTTCATCCTTTTGGCTCAGAGTACTTCCTAGTGCTGCATCTGAGGCATCAATATACACAATGAATGACTTGCTCCAATCTGGATTCTTTAAAATAGGTGAAGACACCAGGGGTTTCTTTCGAGTTTTCAAAAGCTTCATGCACCTTATTTCCTAGTTCATAAGTAACATCCTTCTTCAAGAACTGGGTTAGTGGTTGTGTAATCTTTGAGAAATTCTTGATGAACTTTCTATAGTAACCCACATGGCCTAAAAATGATCTCAACTTACTTCTATTCATAGGAAATGGTAACTCTTTGATTTTGAAACTTTATCGGGAGATCGTACCATACCATCTCTGGATCTGACATGCCCTAACAAAACACCTTTAGAACATCCAAAGACACACTTTATAGGGTTTAGTGAGGCTTGTGCTTCATCTAACCTTTGAAATGCTGTCTCCATTTGGTGCAGGTGGTCCATCTTGCTCCCATAGATGCAAAAATCATCCAAAAATACTCTGATGAAGTTCCCAATGTAGGGTTCAAACACCCTATTCATCAAGTGTTGGAATGTTTCGGAGCATTACACAACCCAAAAGGCATAACTCTATAAGCAAACGTTCCCCAAGGAGTGGTGAATGTGGTCTTTAGCTGATCTTTCTCTTGCTATACGAACTTGGTTGTATCCGCTATATCCATCAACAAAACTATAACACTCCTGGCCAGCTACTTCGTCCAAGATTTGATCTGAGAATGGAAGAGGGTAATGATCCTTCTTTGTTGCCTTATTGAGCTTCTTATAATCAACACAAATGTGTATCTTCCCATTCTTTTTTATTGAGATCATAATGGGAGAAACCCATTTTGAATTCTCTACAACAAATATGAATCTTACATTAAGCAACTTATCTATTTCTTCTTTTACAGTCTTGGAAAAATTAGGATTCATTCTATATGACATTTGCTTTATGGGCTTAGCACCATCTACCAACTCAATAGAATGTTCTACTTAACTTACTTGATGGAGTTCCTTGTAATCAAAAGTGAATAGGTGTATGTACCTTCGAAAGAGCTAGAGGTAAGATTCCTTCTCACTCTCCATCACAACATCACCAATCTTTATTTGTTGGAGACGATCATCAATTTCTTCTTCAAATAATTTTATGGGTTCATGATTCGGTGTGACTGAAGGATATCCATGACCGAAACATCAACCTCACTTTCTTCATCTTCTATGTCCACTTCACTGGTACTAGAGTAATCAGAGGATGTCCAATCATCAGTTTCATCACTTGAATCCACAAGTTCTGTCTTATGATGCCGAGGGATCACGTTTATCTTCACCCTCTCTCTACCATGTCCAAGTGTCATGAAGCCTTCATTCCAGTAGTTTCTTGCATGAACTCTCCTTAGCCATGGTCTTCCCAACAACATTGGGTACACAACAGTACCATTTTCATCACTGAAAGTCTACCACACATACAACACCCATAATAGATATTGCCTTATTTGAAACAACACTTTCTAGTTTAGTTTTCCCTTATTTAATGACCTTAACATAAGTGTTGAGGGCGATCAATTTTAAATCCAACATATTCATTATAGACTCGGTCATTACATTAACTACAACACCTCCATCAACTAAGACATCATGAATTGAAATACCATTACATAATACCTCGCTTGTGGAGTGTAGGGATCGCCTTTGCCTCCAAAACAGGGACCTCAACCTCCTTCCTTTGTTGAACATTGAGTCCACTTCGCAGCTCTCGCCTCTTCTCGAAGACATAGCCAAGAGTTAACCATATGTAATATTTGCGAGCCTTTTGGACAGATCTTCTAAGATGGAGTATGGTCCTTGTCCTGTGAAATCGAAAATCCTGCACACCCAACTTTCTTCTCCTATGTTTATTACTAGTTTCTCCTTTCATCTTCTTAGGATCATTTCCATCTTGGTTATCTTTTTCTTTCTTTCTTTTTGTTATAAACACATCTACTTCATTATTTATGCTCTCATCTACTACATCAAAAGAATTCACAGGTGCTTTTCCTTTATCATTATCTCTTGTACCGGATGTAGAAGCTCTATTTGGATAATTATACTTATAATGACCTTTTTATGACAACCATAACATATAACTTCAGAAATATTTCTTTTTGGACCTCTATCTCCTCCTTGAGAACTAAATTATTTTCCTTGAAGAAGATTAATAGTTAACTGGCCCATCTTCTTGAGAAGATCTTCATACTCAGTAGATGTACTAGGAGAAATATTTGTGCTCACCGAGAGTGGTTGTGGATTATGGACCAAAGGTGCTGGTGTAGGCTCTACTTTAACAACAATTTCTTTGGGCTCCTCTTCCATGCTTTCTTCTTGCCTTCTTGTAATCTCCTTTGCTTGTTCAATGGTAGCTGGGTGGTCATACTTCACTCGTTGTCGATCTCTTGGCTTCATCCCAAGAATGAAGTGCTTACAGAGGAGATTATCCATGCCATTCATCAACCCATCCGCTAATCCTTTCTTCTAGATCTGGGCATCGAGCTTCCTCCTTAGCTCTAGAACACGAGCATGATAATCCCTTATCTTTTCCTTCTCTCCTTGGGATAGCTTTGTGATATCGATCATGATATCTGCATATTTCTTTGTTTAGTAAATTCTTTAAAAAAATTTCGGTTAATAAATCCCATGAGTTTTTCACATTATCACCTAGTGTTTCAAACCACCTAAGGCTTTGAACCATCCAAAAATGTAGGAAAAAATTCAGTTCATTGTTCCTTTCTTATAAGGTTAGTACAAATATAAGATCATTTAAACTCTTGAATGAAAGAGGAAGCATCTTCATTAGATTGGGCTGAAAAAATAGGAATCTTCCCCATTTTCAAAAGTAACCATAGTGAAATACCAACCCATAAGTACAATCAACAAGACTTATGTGCACAAATAATTGGAATCACTATAATAGAAAATAGAAATGACCACGGTAAACTATGGTAAAACTTGACTTACTGCGGTAAAAACTGACTTTATTGTGGTAAACACTATTCACAGTAAAAAGTGAAGTTATTGTGGTAAATACTATTCACGGTAAAAAGTGATTTTACTGTAGTAAATACTATTCACGACAAAAAGTGACTTTACCATGGTAACTAATATGCACAAAAAAACAAGGTTACTCTCCAAATGTTTTCGACTAAGAGGGAATATCTCTCCGTAAAATCCATTAACGAGGAATGGTCACAGCGCAACCAAAATGTCATCACCACACTATGATAATTCTTTTTACCGAAACTCCTCGTGCTATGATTATTTACTAATGCCCAACTTTTAGTTTGGTGGATGGAATTTGGAAACACAACAAACATAACACAAGAATACTATAGACTATGATAAGAAGGAATGATGATAAATCTAAAATATAAGTGTAAATTATAATATCAACATGAAATTGTTACAATCTCACCCATGAGGTACTTCAAGTGTTACTTGACTTCATTTGCCTTCCAATAATAACTATGGGAGAAACTTCACAATTACACCTCTTAATGGCTTCTTTAACACACCTTCAAAATGATGGCTTCCTTTACACGCTTACTCATATAATATTTCTCACTACTTCCTTCTATGCTAAATGAGGGGGTGGCCTCTCTATTTATAGAACTTCCAGGCTTATCCATCTTATCTCTAAGATAGGATGAGAAATCTACTCTGACAAATCATATTCCATACCTTAACTCTTATCTGTACATGTAAGCTTATCTTTTAAGATAAGATAAACCTTATCATTTCACATGGGTTCCACATTTTTAGACTTTTTACAAATAAAATACACAAAATATTTATGACCTCACTCTTTGTCCTTATTACCAATATAATATTTCTAATTCCTAATCATGTAGACCCTACTTCTCTACTTACCCTAACTTTGACATTTTAACATTACCGACCACTTACGAAAAATATTTACTTTTTACCACAACATTCCTATTGTACTTTTAACTATTACCGTACTATACATTATTGGTGGCGTCGTACTGGTAGTGCCGTTATCTTCTATCGGACGCTACTACTAATTATACTTAACAACATCCTATTCCTAATACATACATTAATAAAATAGAAATTACGGAGGAAAATTTTAATGTCGATAAATCCCATACCTACGGAATTAAATGGTAGGAAAATTGGTAGATCTTGTTCCAAAGAAATCGACAATTTTTGCAGCAGTAGTTCCTAACGATATTGTTTCTACAACGTTAGCTTCTTCCTTGAGGGCCGGGATGCCCTTGACTAGGTTCGTAATTTCTAGTTCATTGTAGGTATTAATTTTTCTTCTGGTTTTGAGTCAATTGGTTTGTTAAGTTGGTTAGTTGGGGATCAAACTCGAGTGAATGTCCGGTCTTTTCTTCAAGTCTGCTAGGTGTGTGTCGAATGGTTTTGGGTCAACTTTTGCTACGAATATCTTTCCTAGGCGTAAGAATCTTATTTCATGGAATAACGTAGAGGGATTGCTTTCATGCGATGTATCCATGGTCGATGAGGATCATATTATAGTTGGTTTCCCAATCTATGATATAAAACTCGGTGAGAATTGTCTTGGGTCCTAAAGTGACCTGGTAATATTATAGTCCCAATTGAAGTAGCTTTAAGGCTATCATAACCTTTTAGTGTATTTCTTGTTGTGGAGCAGTTTGTTTCTCCATATCATTGCTTTTGAAGGAAAGAGAAGGGGGCAATGTTAATCGCTACCCCATTGTCCACCATTGCACATTTAACGTAATTATTGTAAACCCACACCTATAAATGCAAGGCCGGATCACCTCTACGTGTAATTTCAACATCTGTTGGCATTTTGTTTATGTTGAATATAAACTCGGTATCCCTATTTGGCTGCCATGGAGGGTGGATATCAAAGTCTATATGGTTTACTTATGTTTCGGGAGGTGGAGTGATGTTAATTAAATGACCCAAACCTAGTGCTTCTAAAAGAGCAGCCCTATGGGCAGGAGAATTTTTCAACAAGTCCAAAAAGGAGATGTGAGAGAAGGTCTTTGTTAAGTCATTAATTAAATCATAAGTACCTACGGGTTTTACCAATGTTTGTTGAATGTTATCTGGTTCTAGTGGATAGATTGGATTTGGTTGAGAAGAATATTCTCATGTTCTTGTTATGGCTTCTACGTGCAACTTAGTATCTAACTCCACTAGACCAACTATCTTGGTTCGTGGCTGATTTCCTAATTGTGGTGCGACAGGTGGATTTAGTGAAGTTGAGGCTTCATGATCATTATTTCCTGTCATTACACCTTTGTTTGTCCCATTTGGATTTAATTTATTATTGCTATTGTGATTTGGAAGTGGATCATTGAAGATCTTAAGAGGTGCGTTTTGAGGGGAAACTGCCCTTGTGAAAGTATTTGGCATCGGTGTCACAGAATCTGTTAAGAACATATCTATAAAGAGTTGTCTTTGTTCTTCTGGCAAACGTTGCATGAACTTATTGTAATCGCGGAAAGTCCTAGTGTCATGGCCTCGAATTTTGTGGAAACCACAATATGAGTTGGGATTATAACTCCTAGGTTGTTGGTTTGGCATGTGTTGTGGTCCAAAATTCTAATTAAACTGTTGACTATTAGGATTAAAGTTTTGCATTTGTTGTCTTTGGTTTTGATATCCAGTTGAGTTTTGACTTGGACCTTGTGTCTGGATCTGCCGTTCTTTGTTGTTGTTGTTGTTTTTTCATTGGGGATGATTAAAATCCACCGCGTTGATTGTTGGGGTGAAATTGTTGTTTCGTTGGTTTTTAACTGGTGGTGGAACATTTACAACATTTGCTTTTTTAGTTTGGTCAGTCACTCCATCTATTGTCACTCTACGGTTTTTATTAAGGATTTTAGGTCCTTGATTGGTGTTTGTGGTAGTAGGATAAGTCATAGTGTTTTGGTTGGGATGATTAACCTCCCATTTGTTCCATATGTCTTGCGATTGCTATCTATCATTGCAGCTTGATCTATTCGAGAGAGTGTTCGCGAGTACTTCATAATAAGTTCTTAGTGGGAACTTCTGGACTTCTTCCTTTATCTCTCTCACTTTGAGAGAATGAAGGAATAAATCGCATAGTTCCATATGATCCATGTTTGGGGCGCTTGTTTGAAGAATAGAGGACTATACGCCATCTTTGGATGAAATGAGCAATAGATGCATTGTGTTCTTGTTTAATATGCAAGAATTCCCTGATTCCTGTTCTTAACAATTTGTTCATGTCGAACGCCTTGATGAACTCTGAAATGAGTTGTTTAAATGAATGTATTGAGGCTTCAGGTATTTTGTAATACCAATCGAGGGCAACGATACCCTCTAAAGTTTTGGGGAGTATTTTAGCAACAACTCCATCCCAAGGAGAAGTTCTCGAATGGCATGTGGTGTAGGCCTTAATATGTGCATTTGGGTCTCTCTCTCCTTTGTACTTTGGTAGATCGGGAGAGGTCTTGGAAGCATGACGCTTTGTATAGTGAAGTCCAAAGGTTCTTTCAAATATTCTGAATAAGTTCCTATTGCATAGGTTTCGACCATTGATGGTGTTTGCTGAGGGGGTGGAGGTGGAATGGGTTGTTGCTATGGCGTAGCATATGTATTTCCAGGGGCATAAGGGAATCCCTGGGGTTGAGAAAATATGCCAGGAGAAGAGAACATATCTCCCTGTGATGATTTGGAATACATGTTTAAGTATGGAGGAGCATTGCTCAGGAATGGATTGTTTTGTACTAAATCGAGAGGTATCATATTTTCCACCAGAGTAGTGTTAGAAAACGCAGTTCTAGTTAGCGTTTGTTGTGAATACTGAAGAGGCATACCCAACGTGCCTGTTCCTGTGAGGAGGTCTACTTGGCTAGGATGATGTGGAGGATTGGAATTTCTTGCCTGCATGAATTGCGAATTTTGACTTGCTTGAGCAAGTTCCAACCCTCTAACTTTCTCAACTAAGGCTGAGATGACCTCATTTGGTGAAGACATGATATTTTTCCTTAGTGGTGTTTGTTGTATACCTTGAGGTTGTATGGGCATATGGTATCCAACTATGAATTGATCGGTGCCCTGCCAAGTTTCATCGAGGGCATTTCCTATAGGTAGAGGGATGGGGGTGTTTTCTTGGAATGAGACCTCAAGTTGTGTTTGCAAACCTCCTATAAACAGTACATATTTTGAGAGCATTGTTCACTCATAGCATAACGTGCTAAGTATTCATCATCTAACAACAAATGTGAATCATTTGTCTACTAAATTTTGGTCTAAGCAACACCCGAGGAGATGAACCAGATTCTCTAGTGAGCATCGTATTGTTTGAGCTTGAAGGCCCTCGGTTTGTTGCGTTTGAGTGAGGTGATCCAACTCCTCTATTTAGAAAGAACTATATCTAGTCCTTTGAGGCAGAGTTTGTGTTGAAAATCGGTTAGTTGAATAGTTGTCACCCCATGCTGAGAGCGAGGGTGATGGTTGTCTATTTAGTTGATCGTAGTATGCTTCAAGACCTAGGAGAGGTCTGCCATATGCATCAATCCCGACATATTCGGGGGTATATGAATACCCGTAGAATAATGGGAAAGAGCAAAGGTGGATGAAAGAATAGAAAGAGGAAAACTAGTTTGTTTCACGTCGGGTTCACCAATTTTGTATGATGGAAAAGTGACATGCGAGCATGAGAATCTACAAGTAACTCTTCCTCGCACCCGACCTCCCGAGGTCGTGTCGAGATAGCCGGTGGGGATGGAATACACACAGGATGTAGATAAACTAGTTAGGTAATCTTATTTCTTCAACACGTAATAGCGGGATTTACGAATCTAAGGCAAAGAAGGCCCTCCTAACTTGAACCGAGTGTGATAGATCGTTCGGCGAGAATAGCTGCTCAAAGGATCCAATCAATATCGAGCTCTCCATGATCCAATCTATGGGTTGTCGAATACGTGGAAGATGACTTGTGGGTGCTTCGTATATGTCTCCCGACAAGATCATGAAAATGGAATGGCTAAATATGCAAAGTGGATATTTTTGGTGCCTTATGGATGATTCTCTGGTCTAGTCTAGAAATCTTTAGCTTGATTAGCTCTTGCTATGAAGTGGGTGGACTAGTGGATCACAACCGAATGTTTGTTCTCTTTCAGGTCCTTCTACAGTCATACGGATGTCTATCAAGGCAATCTATAATTTTTTTGATTTGACCAGAACGTGTGTGCTTTGTCGTCTTCTATGTTTAATCCCCTTAACTGTGAGCTAATTTCTTGTAGGTTTGTTGTTGTTTGGAAGACCTGAATTTTGAGATTTTGGTCTATGTCAGTTATTGCTATAATAGTATTTGGTTGAGGCACGATTGGCTCAAAAACGTATTCCCTGGGCTCCCTAGGTCCCGTGATTGTCATACAAGATCAATATAAGCCTAACTGAAATGAAATAAACTAACTATGTGAGATATATCTACAACATATATATATTCCTCTATTTTTGTATTTTTGATAAGATTTTGAATGGAAATGAAAGAGCAACTAATCTAATATATTCAGAAAATGACAACTAATCTAATAACAAAATTAAAACAAACAAGGTAGCCCAGATGTAGCTACTTGCCTGTGTAGTTGTGAATTTTATCCTAAATAACTAGATAGTTGATTAACTTAATTGAAAGATTCTTGATCCTACCTCAGAAGTGAGGAATGAATCATAGTTTCTCATAAACTATCAATCCCCATAGCTTCCTGGCAATATCGAGAATGAAATTTAACTAAAATGAAATATTTCACTACTCTATTTGATATATTTTAACTAGAACTTTGACAGATAAAACCTGGAATTTGTAGAACAGTGGCGAATCCAATAGTGTATGACTTTGTCCCCTTAGAATGATCTCCTCGTTCTTTTGTGTTCACGTGAATCCAGAAGAGCGTGTATATGCTAGCATCAACAGAAGAAGGTATTTGAACAATGACAACTTTGGATATAGACTGAATATAATGCGAGTAGGAGAGGGATAGCGCAAGTGACAGAGCTTGGCGTATGCAATTCCTAGCGGGATTTATTGCAGGAATACAACACAAGGGTACCGAGAGATTCTAGAATCTACCTTCTGTGAAGAACACAACCTGCAACTCTAATGAATTCAATCTAAAACTGACACTACTCTACTCTAGACTAATTTGTATGGACAACAATGAACAAGACTAAAGCAAGAAGATCAAATGGCTTCCAACAGCAAGGAAAACTAGCATGGATGCAAACATGAAAACAAAATGAGCTTCTAAACAAGAAATTGACAGACTTAAACAATGAAAAATGAGAAGTTGAGGGGCCATTTGTTTGAAAACAAACTAGCTATTTATAGAATTCCCATTCACCAAAGGGTAACTTGGAATGGAACTCTTTTACCATTAAACAATGGAGAAACACTATTCTAGGGGACACAAAACATTAATACGAGCCAAGGTGGTGGAGAAAAGCTGGTAAAAGTTGAAAATTACGCAAGTCGTGATCAAAAGAACATGCTGGAAAACGCGTGAAGGACCGCTGCCCTGATCAGGGTGGCGGTTTCGTCACTAAAGGTCAAAACGCTAAGAAAAGAAAGGTAAAGGAATAAAACAAAGCACAAGGAACATGGACAAAGCATTTGGGATGCTAACATATACTTCGTGAGCTTCTCTGGATCCGAACACCTTGCGAGGTGACCTGTATCATCATTGGGGCATGTGTAACATCATTCCTGGTGGTACAGTACCCTATAATTTTGGGTACGTACATATTACCCCCTCAGAGAAGCGTTTTAACCATGAAGAGGCATAAAATGGTGGGTCCAAGTTATGGTGGTCCCAAAATGGGAAGTTAGAAATTATACTTGACATGCCCGTGCGTTGAAATGTCACCATCCAAGTTCCCGCTACCTTAAAAATGGAAAGAAGACTCAAGTGCAAATAGACTCAAGTGCAAATAGACTCTTGTGAAAGGTGTCTATGTGTGTGCAGGTTTCTAGTTTTTTGGAAAAGAAGCTTCATGCACACATTCAGATCCACCTTCTTCCGTGATCATCCACACAGTATCATCAAACCCTGTCATTTATGAGTTTATTGGTTTGTTTTATATAGTTAAATCGAATCCTAAAATGTATTAAAACATAATTCTTACCTTTATTTCACAATTTTCCTATTGTTTTCAATTTTCCTTGTTATTACCCTGATTTCATTCATTGTCTAATAATGTGTCACTTTGCAGGACACAAACAAGTGGGCATACCAACACATGTTTTGGAGTATCACATTGTTATGATTTAAGCTTAATAATTTCGTACTTCTAGGGGTGTTACAAGAATAATTTACAAGACTTCACAAAAACACAAGTACATGCATCCTAAGGGTGAAACAACATACATAATGTTCTACTCAAATTTGCATGGTAACCTTTGATATCAAAATATCCCAAAACATGTACATGTAATATTGTCATTTATATGCCATATTAAGAAACAACATAATAAATCATAATGTTTCACCAACCTAGAGGGTTATGTGATCTTGGTTTCCATAGGGGTACAATATTTTGATGTGGGCAAGCTTGTATATAATGATCATGTGATCCACAAAAGTAACAAAATCCATGAAGGCACCTTCCTCTTGATAGGGTTCTCGTGTTGCTCTAATGATCTTCACTGGCTCAACACAGACATGTAGTTGATTTTGGTTCAAGTGTGTCATGGTTGTGCACCTATCCTACAAGGTGAAAAAACTATCATTTATGGAAAATTTAGGCTAAAATAACATCCCGGAGCTCCAAGTGTTGTAAACTTGCGCTCTAATACCAAGTGTAGTGCCAAAAAAACAAATAAAACCAAATTAACTGTAACTATAAAATGATATTCTTTTGAAAGAATTAATGAGAATTGAGTTTAGGCTTACATTATCAAAATTTGTATTCTTTGTGGCATGACACTGTGCCACTAGGCTTGCACTCTTGTAACATGGTAATGTTTAACAATTAATGAGGTGGCCGATGGTTTAATTGGTGGAGCCAGTGAATCTATCCAAAATCCTAGTTAAAGGTTAAGTTTTAAATGCGTGCAACAATTTAACACTTACACATTAATTACTACAATAACTTAAGTCTAAGTTGGAAGATTAGGTTAAATAAGGGGTATGATGACTAGGCTTACATGATAGTCATTGAAGACATTATAAGGTCTCTTTAAAGAAAAGCCTCACACCATAATTAAGGTAAATATACTCACCCACTTAAGTACCTTATAGGATCTACTGTGGGCCCCTGGATTAAATCAATCTCCTACATCAAATTCTGGGTGGGTCAAAGCCCTAGAAATCCTTATGGCTAGTTTACATTTTCTTTCCCCATTTTGTTTTGTTTTGTCACTTTGGTTGGAAGGTGGAGCTCTCATGGAGGCATCCACAACTAAATTGTCTTGGATTCATTTTTTTCCATTTCCCCCTTCATACCCATATTAGGGTTTTGAAGTTTATGTGTGTGTGTGTGTGTGTGTGTGTGTGTGTGTGTGTGTGTGTGTGTGTGTACATATATCAAGTTTTATGTTTGAAGGCGTTACCCCTATGGGAAAGGGCTTTGCAGACATTCATGGGACTGTGTCAAATTTGACGGCCTAAATGACGGTTTTGCTATTTTTAACAATTTTGTTTTTTTGCTTTTCTAACAATTTTGCTTTTTTGATTTTGCATGTTGCTTTGGCTTTACTATTTTTAAATTTTATTTTATAGCTTTTGCATGCATTAACCTTTGCTTTTGCTATTTTTAACAATTTTGTTTTTTGCTTTTCTAACAATTTTGCTTTTCTGATTTTGCATGTTGCTTTGACTTTACTATTTTTAAATTTTATTTTATAGCTTTTGCATGCATTAACCTTTAAATACTTGGTCACTAACACTATAATTTCATTATTCAGCTCTCCAAGTTCCAGTCAATCCCCGTGTTAAATCAAATTCTGCAGGTATGCATTTAAATTCATAGTCAATTGGCTGAATTCATTTGATCTCATGCGCCTTAAAAGTGATTGTATATAATTTTGGATACTTAATATACATATTTCTATTTTCTGTTATTTTCTTTTGAAAGTATCCCTCTCAGCTCCAGAATATTGGAGAATTGAGGTCGGAATTAGTGCTTTACTGGTTTGTGAATTAGAGCTTCGATTTAAACTTTTTAAAATGATATTAAGGTCATATTTATAGGTTGTCATTGTTAGATTTTGGATCACCGGCCTAGGTCTTGTGGGCCTTGGTCGTTTGCGCTTTCTGCCACTTGTATCAGTCTCTGTATCCACAGACACAGTCATACTACCCTAAGGCTCAAGTGTGGGGTAACCTGGATGGAGCACAGTTAAGTCCTTGTAGCATTTCAGGCTCTTTGCAAGAGCATACCTCAATTCCTCTGCATTTGGCACCACCTGGGTATTCATATTAGAAACCACAGACACTGAACCACTCCTTCCCCATTCTTGGGCTTGTACGACAACCAAGCTCCCTGAATTTCCATATCCAATTTTGGGTACAAGAGATAGATTGTCTGAAGCCAAGATTTCAACATGCACTAGTCTGGCACCATACTCTATCTGTAGCATAGGTGAATATTCAGGGACATGCTCTACTTTGGGTATGAATGGTCTGGCACCATAGTCCATCTGTAACTTAGGAGCATATTCAGGGACATGCTTTGTTTTGGGTACACGACTGGTGCGTGCCATACCCTATCTGTTGCTATTTTGTTTATGATTGGTTCTCTGGTGGCCTCAACTCTTTAGTTGTATTTCGAGCAACTGTGATCTTAGGTCATAGAGTAGAAAGATATTAGCAGGAATCTCTGGCACCACGTGCTGCAAGAAACACTAAAAGTTATGCAAAAGTTTCCCACCCTGACAAAAATGGGAGGAGGATGAATTGAAGGAGTTGTCTAATAGTGAGAGAAACAAGGAAAAACCATATCTTGTAACCGCGCCAAAGGATGTGCTCTCTTAGCTTGTTGTTCTACCAGTGCAAGCAATACCATCAATTGTTGCTCTTCAAAAACTACAACTTTTACATGCAATCATAGAGGATACAAAGAGAATACTACGACCTGTACATGTCACATACTGTGTGTCCATTCATGTGTCTCTTCCTCTAGAGTGAGCTCATACCACCACCGTAATGTCTTCTAGCACCAACGCTCATGACCATTCATTTGCAAAATGTATTCTCAATTGTTCAATCACACTAAAACCATTTCTATCACTATTTAATGGATCTCCATATCCTGTTCCCAACAACTAGAGCTTCGATTTAAACTTTTTAAAATGATATTAAGGCCATATTTACAGGTTGTCATTGTTAGATTTTGATTGAATAACAATTAGAGCTTCGATTTAAAATTTTTGAAATGATATTAAGGTCGTATTTAAAGGTTGTCATCGTTAAGATTCCTTTACTTAGTTATATCTTGTGCATAGCTTTTGTAGTCCTATATAATGAATTTTCCTATGCAGAAAACATTGAGTAACTGATCTTGATTCTCAACTCTTCTAGACCTCTCTTGTATATATCTCTCGTGCGTGTGTGTTTGTCTATAATATTCTTATCATAAAAAAGTATTTTTTAGGCCATATGTGTTCTATTATGTCTTAATCATAGCAAATTTTTAGGCAATGTTTATGCAACTGATATGTCAATTTAACAGAAATCAGGAAGATGTAAAGCCTTGGAAGCTTGATTAATGAGATTTGGGCTTGTGGGTGTGAAAATATTGTAAAATTACCTCTATATTAATTTGTACCTTTGAAAATTGGTGCTCAGCTATTCATTGATCAATTTATAATCTCGTAAAAATAGGGTTGTTTTTGATGTAACTAATTGAATAAGTATAGATATATTTAGTTTTATTAACTTCTTTTTTCAATTTTTTGTAGGGTATTTGTGATTCTCTTTCTCCGCGGTAAAGAAGAGAGTGTCGTCTCTAAATGAACTTTAGGTGGGTTTCAATATTGATTGAAGTATTTATTCATTTGTTTTGTTTATTGCATGTTATGGATTAAAAAATTATTGTAGAGTGATTTCATGTTATTTGCTTTTGATTGTTACATTTTTATTTATAGTTGACTACAATCCTTTTTCTGAAGTGACATGTGGGGGCATGTGCCTTTGTCAATAACATGATTCGTTATGTGCTAAGGGGATTATTCCCCAATGAGACCATTTTGAAGCATCCCAAGTTGGAAGTTAGACTGAAATATCCCTTGTGGGATACCACTTAAATAACATACAATATTGAGAATTTTGCATAGCCCAAATAAAATAATGATTTTTGTAGATTTTTACCAATTAGGGTAAATAAATTGCGTAAAATTAATAACTCCAAAAATATCCACTCAAATCACTTGAAAATTTAAAAAGAGCTTGCTAATATTATAAATAACATAAGAAAACTTTTTTTGGAAATTTTTAGACGATATAACACTCGCCAAAAATTACAAAGCAGCCCTAAACAACTGGAAAACTTCTAAAATTCATATCTTCTCGAATACAAGTGTAAAAACTATGAAACTTTGGAAATAACATTTACAAATATAGAAGATGATATTCCAACCCTCAGATCTGAAAATGGCCAACTGAAACCCTCCAAATAAAGGTTGCAATCTCCAAAACAAGTCACCCTTTTTGGTAGATGGTCAAAACCCCTTTGAAATCCTTTGGAAATGATGCCAAACCTTTTCTTTATTATCGTCGTAAGTCTAGTCTGAAAACCCACTGATTATCTTCACAAATTATCTCAAAACCCTCAAAACCCTATCTCTAAAACCTCTCGAAAATATCTCTCGTATATCAGCCCCGAAAACAGCTCGAAAATGACAAACTAGGATAGATCTTTCACTACCGAAGAATTCCCTATTAGCTAGGGATGGATCTCTCACCACTGAAGCTAGGGTTCATGCGGGATTTCACTCCACAAGCTATAGATTTGCAAACAACAGTTGCACATGAAAGGAGATAATTAGGTATGCAAGAATTCTTTTCCTTTCTCCCCCAACTCCTTATATAACTTCTCCAAGGTAAAAGAGCCCCAATAAACCCTAGTCACATTTTTCCCTTGGAAGGGCCAATAAAATAAAAGTAACTTAAGTTAATTTTCCCTTTTTAAGTCGCCATGGTCCAAAAGTGACCCCCAACGCAAAATTAGAACATTAGTACCATGTGGCCCCTTCCTAACGACAAAACGTAACATCTAGTCCTTCCAAACACCTTTTTGCATATGTTAATGCAGAATTATAACAAAACGGACTAGATATTCATTCCCAATAGCTCCCAATGTCCAAAGCCCCTTGGGTATGACCAAGGCTTGGACTCGAATTGGCCCTTAGGCCTTTGGTGTAGGAAATGGGACATTATAGTCCTCCCTTCCCAAATTTTTCTTGTCCTCAAGAAAATGCAAATTAGGATGCTACAAAATTTGCTCTCCCTCCCAAGTAGCATCCTCAAGTGGAAATCCCTTCCATCACACCAAATACTCGGTGATCACTCTACTCCTAAGCCCCCTCTGTCTCTCTTCAATAATGGATTCTGGTTCTAACACCAACTTCCCCTCCTCATCTAGTGGCGACAACTCTGTAGATGGTACAATATGCTATCTAAGTGCCTTCTTAAGGCATGAAACATGGAAGACATTATGTATCTTATTGTGCTCCGGTAGCTCTAGCTCATATGCAACTACCCCAACTCGACGAACTACCCGGTACAGACCATAAAACCATGGTTTCAATTTCTCTGCACCCTTCTGCTTCAGTGAGGACTGCCTATATGGCTGCAAACATAGGAATACTAGATCCCCAACCTCAAAATACCTCTCTATCCTGTGCCGATTTGCATATACCTTATGTTGATTCTGTGCCTTCTGAAGGTTCTCTCTAAGAGCCTTTAGAATATCCTGGTTCTCCTGTAACCAATCTCGAGCTTTGGGAGCTCGGCTATCTAGTAATACCAAATCCACAAATGTCATAGCATCATACCCATACAAGGCTCGAAAAGAGTCATACCTATGCTCATCTAATAGGTGGTATTGTAGCAATACTCACCCATGTGTAACCATCTAATCCATGCCCACTGATGTCCTAACACATAACTCCACAAGTAGCCCTCTATCCACTTATTGACTATCTTCGTCTGCCCATCTGTCTATGGGTGGTAGCTAGTGCTAGGAGTCAACTCTGTACCTGCTAGTCTGAAGATCTCCTGCCAAAAGGTGCTCATGAAGATCTTATCCTCACTACTAAAAATATTTTTAGGCAACCCATGTAGCCTAAAAATACCTGTATAGAAGATTCGGGCCACATCCACTGCCTCATGCCCCTTGGGTAGGGAAAAGAAATGAGCATACTTAGTTAATCGATCAACTACAACATAAATGTAGCTATGCCCATGCACCAAGGGAAGCCCTGTGATAAAGTCCATAGATATGCTTTCCCATTTCTGTTCGGGAATGGGGAGAGGTTGAAGTAATCCTGCTAGAAAAGACTACTCGATTTGGTTTGTTGGCAAACCATACACTCTCTGACATGATTAAGGACATCGTCCTTCATCCCCTTCCATGCAAATCTCTCCCTGATAAACTTGTATGTTTTGAAATACCCAAGATGCCTAGCTAGTGGTGTATCATGTACTACTCAAAGGATCTTCTCCTTCATTTTGGATCTTGGTACAAGGAAAATCCTATCCTTGTAGAAAATGAGATCATCCACTACTCTGTATCGGTCATCCTGTATAATACCATCCATGATCTCACATGCAAACTGATTTTGGAATACTCAACAAGTATATGAGCCTTCCAATCCACTGAAATCTCAGACATAGAACTAAGCATAGAAGTGAGGTAAGGCCTCCTAGATAAAGCGTCAACAACAATATTATTCTTACCTCTAGTGTACTCTATGTCGAAGTCATATGTTTGTACCTTGTTCACCCATCTTTATCTAGCGATTGTTGAGCTCCTTCTATCCCAAGAAGAACCTCAAACTGTTGTGATCCGTATGAACCACGAATTTGTTGCCCACAAGGTACTGTCTGAATTTGGCCAAAGCATGCATAATGGCCAACATCTCCTTGTCATAAATTGAATACCCTCTCTCCACGGGTTTCAATTTCTGACTCTCATAGGCAATGGGATGCCTATCCTACATGAGAACTACCCCAACACCCTCTCCTGATGCATCACACTCTAGAATGAATGGGCGGGAGAAATATGGTAATACGAGAATGGAGCACAAATTCATCACCTCCTTGAGGTGATAAAAAACCTGTTGTGCTGCCTCTGACCAAGAAAAAGCCCCCTTCTTGGTCAAATCGGTCAACGAAGCAGTCAACCAAGATAAATTCTTCACGAACCTTCTGTAGTATGTGCACAACCCCACAAATCCTCTCAAATGTGTCAATGTCCTGGCGGCGACCAATCCAAATTTTCCTCAGATCTTCTCTCTATCCACATTCACTGTACCCCCACTAATCACATATCCCAAGTATAGAAGTTCGGTCATGCCAAAATCACACTTAGAAGCTTTCACATATAACGAATTAGCTTCTAATATCCCCAATATCTCACCAAGGTGCCTGATATGGTCCTCCCAAGTCCTGCTGTAGACTAAAATATCATCAAAGAAAACCAATACAAACTTCCATAGGTGGCGGTTGAACACATGATTCATGCAAGACTGGAATGTAGCTAGAGCATTAGACAATCCGAAGGGCATCACCAAGAACTCAAAGTGACCGTAATGGCATCTGAAAGCTATCTTATGCACATCCTACCCCCTTGACTTTGATATGATGATATCCAGATTGCAAATCTATTTTCAAAAATAGATTGCACCATGTAGCTCGTCAAGCAACTCATCAATGTGTGGTACGGGATACTTGTTCTTTATTGTCTTCTTATTCAAGGCACAATAGTCTATACACATCTACATGGTCCCATCCTTCTTCTTCACCAATACCACCGAAGAAGCAAAAGGGCTAGAACTCAATCTAATATGCCCCATATCAATGAGCTCATGTATAGTCTTCTCGATCTCATCCTTAAACCATTTGGGGTGATGGTAAGGAGAAGTAACCACCGGTCTAGCATCCTCGAGCTCAATCACATGCTCAAATCCCCTATTTGGAGGTATGCCTAGAGGTATGTCACCAAAAACTACACTATGTTTGTCCAATAAGCCCTGTATATCCACATGATACTCCTGCTGTCCATCCTCTGATTTCTTGGTCAAAACCAAACAATGTACTTCCCAATCCACCCCATTGTGCCTATAAATCCTCTCAATCCTCTTGGCTGTAACAACTCAGGGTGCCTCTGAAGATAAGCCCCTCAAGATCACATTCCTCCCTTCGGACTTAAACTTCAACTCCATCGTTTAGAAGTTAGTCTAAAACTCACCAAGGGAATGGAGCCACTGTACTCCAAGCACTATGTTGGTCTCTCCAATACCAACAATATAGAAATCATCGGTAACTATATAGTTACCCATCATGATGCTCAATTGGGGAACCCGTCATGTGCATCTCATAGAATCTCCATTGGCTACAACCATGTTGAAGCCCTCAAACTCCTCTGTCTGTAACCCTCACCTCTCAACCAATGAGGCATCAATAAAGTTGTGGGTTGCCCCACTATCAATGAGTACCACTACTCGTTGTCCCTACAAAACTCCCCTAACTCTGAATGCCTTATACCTCGGGGTACTAGACAAAGTGGCGATAGTCTCCTGGGAAAAGTCTCGCTATCTTACTCAACACCCACACTATCTAATGCCTCATCATCATCATCCTCTAATCCTGTGTGTCCAACTCCTCATCACCATCACTCTCCTCAAAGACCTCTATGAATTGGGCTTTCCTTCTACCCTTGCAATCATGTCCTAGAACCCAAGGTGTGTGGCAATCAAAACATAGTTTCTTTCACCTCAATTCATCTTTGTCTTCTCTAGATCCGAATGGTCTCTAGGATGTATCTTGCCTAGGTGGAGGTACCTTTGGCTACGAACCATCGATCTAGAAGAGAAACTGTTAGCGACACTTGAGGTGGAAACTTCAACTTAGGAGTGGATAACTCCAAGTCACAAGCTCTCCTAATAGCCTCATACAAAGAAGAAGGCTCAAATGCCTTCACAAATCTAGCAAGAGCGTCTATCAAACCTGCTTTGTGAATAGGGAAATCAACCTCATCTTTGTAACATCAGGTACCATGACTGATAGTCTCTGAAAATATGTGATATACTTGATCCAAGGAACCGGTCTGCCTCAAATGAGTCAACTCTCTAAAATACCTGTCAGGGTCCCTCCTATCAAATCTGCTCACTAGCCTCTGTGTGAACTCTACATAAGTCGTGATGTATATGTGTCCCTGTGTAATCAACCCATGATGCCACCAATCATGAGCGTCTCCCTCAAGATGTAAGATTACAAACTTAATTGCATCTTCCTCACACATAGGATTCAAGTCGAAGTATGTCTTCAACTTCGAACCCAAGATCTGTGCAAGTACACTTCTTAGAACCATCGAAGTGTGGAATAGAAATTTGTCCCAATCTCCTTTGCAACTCTGGTACCTGTATCTGATGATCTCTCCTAGGCTTGCTGCCAATCTTCATTTTGTAATATTCTTGGAATGGCATGTTGTCACGAAAGCCATCACTCAAGGTCTGGTACTTTTCCCAACAAGACTCCTCATCTACAATATCCACTGGCTACCATACCTGTGAAACTTCCGGATCCTTCAAGAAAGAAGGTTCGTGAAACCCCAAAGGCCTGGTAGAAGAATGGGGAGGCCACTGCCCTGAATGTCCACCCTCACTTCTTTGACCATGTTGTCCCATATTGCTATTTTCTCCTCTTTCCACATGAGCATCAATCTTGTCCTATGCTAATCTCTCAATGAGCTGGCTCAAATAGAGATTGGTAGTCTCTTGTTGCTTTACCATGTTGGTGAACAATTGTTTCATCAGATCTACACCTATATCCTCACTGTCTCTGTCTCCCATCTTTCAATCCCAATAGGATGGAGAAACAACTACTCTGATACCACTAAAATATCCCTTGTGGGATACCACTTAAATAACACAAAATATCGAGAATTTTGCAGCGAAATCAAATACTTGATTGTTGCAAATTTTTACTAGTTAGGGCAGCGAACTGAAGAAAATTAATAACTCCCAAAATATCCACTCAAATCACTTGAAAATTTAAAGAGATCTTGCTAATATTATAAAGAACATAAGAAAACTTTTTTTGGAATTTTTTAGACAATATGATGCTGCCAGAAAATTATAGCATGCCCTAAACAACTGGAAAACTTTTAAAATTCATATCTTCCCGAATTCAAGTGTAAAAACTATGAAACTTTGGAAATAACATTTAAAAATAAAGAATATGATATTCCACCCCTTAGATCTAAAAATGGCCAATTGAAAACCCTCCAAATAAAGTCTGCATGAATATCCAAAACAAGCCACCCTTTTTGGTAGATGGTCAAAACCCCTTTGAAATCCTCTGGAAATGATGCCAAACCCTTTCTTTATTACTGCCATAAGTTTGATCTAAAAACCCACTGATTATCTTCACAAATTATCTCAAAACCCTCAAAACCCTATCTCTAAAACCTCTGAAAATATCTCTGTAAATCAACCCTGAAAACAACTCCAAAATGACAAGCTAGGGTAGATCTTTCACTACCAAAGAATGCCTTGCTAGCTAGGGATGGATCTCTCACCACCGAAGCTAGGGTTCCTGCGGGATTTCACTCCACAAGCTATAGATTTGCAAACAACAGTTGCACATGAAAGGAGATAATTAGGTATGCAAGAATTCTTTTTCTTTCTCCCCCAACTCCTTATATAACTTCTCTAAGGAAAAAGAGCCCCAATAAACCATAGTCACATTTTTCCCTTGGAAGGGCCAATAAAATAAAAGTAACTTAAGTTACTTTTCCCTTTTTAAGTCGCCATGGTCCAAAAGTGACACCAAACACAAAATTAGAACATTAGTACTGTGTGGACCCTTCCTAACGACAAAACGTAACATCTAGTCCTTCCAAACACCTTTTTGCATGTTAATCAAGAATTATAACAAAATGGACTAGATATTCATACCCAATAGCTCCCAATGTCCAAAGCCCCTTGGGTATGACCAAGGCTTGGACTCGAATTGGCCCTTAGGATTTTGGCGCAGGAAAGGGGACATTACAGAGTCGATCATTGACAAGGATTTAAGTTATCCGTCATACCTAAAAACATCTTCTAGAACTAACATACTTCTTTTCCCTCTCCAGCTTTAATATGATGCAGTACTAGAAACTCAATTCCCTCCCTACAACGACATTGACATTAACTACGTCTCACTTACGAGAGGAGGAAGAGTTTAAACGTATTCAATGTGTTGTTAATGTTTTATATTGCAAGCATCCGAACCACCTAAAAAAGTGATAGCTGAAATGATCGGAGAGATCGACTCCACCGATGGTAAAATCCTAAATTTTTCTCTCCAAAATCTGAACAATTAGAGATCATTCATGAGGCTTCTACTTGATTTATGATTCTAACAAAGATGCACTAAAATATGAACCACCCCACAAATTGAGGAGAATGGGAATACCAATTGAGGCATCTACAACTGGACAAAAATACAAGAAACGTGCAAAGAAAATTGCACAAGCAAAAACAAGAAATTTGATTTTAAAAAATAGCTTGTAGTGGTTAGTTTATAAGTGTTTTTGAAAAAAACTGTAACTCATTCCAAATAATTCCATGTATGTATTGTGGTAGTATATATCCAATAGAGAATCAAACTTATTAAACACATGTTCAGTTTTTGTTATCCAACAACTATGCATTCCTAATTTCTTTATCATTGTATCTCCATACAAATACCTATAGTTTTCTCACTTCAAGTGTACATATTATTCTTATTGTTTTCCATTCTATTTGCTTAACATAATAATTTGTAATTCGTTTCAAATAAATGCATGTATATATTGTGGTGGAACATATGGAACACAAAATCTAACTTTTCAACAAACGTGTTCAATTTTTCCTTTATACAATTGCTTGCTACTTTATGTAAACCAACAACAACGCATTTTTAATGTGTTCTTCATTATATCTTTCCTTTATATAATTGCTCGCTTCTTTATGTAAACCAACAACAACACATTTATAATGTGTTCCTCATTATATTTGCACACAAATACATATAGTTTTAAAATGCCGAGAAAGAATCATGTAATTTTTAGTTATTTTCATGCAAAGCTTTGTACATTATATCACTTTTTTGCATATTGAATTGTTAAAGGGTTAGAATTCATGTTTGCACTTTTTAGAAAATATAAATGAAAAAGGAAGCAAACTTTAAAGGTTCTCATTGCTTACAAATGCATGCTTTCTAGAACACATCCTTCATTTCATCTTTGATTGCACTACAAGTTTACATTTTCCACCATACATTTGCAGAACTCCGACTATCTCAAGCATCTTTTAGTTCCCATGGAAATAAATTTATGAAGGCATTTCTTAATTGATTGAGGGTGGTTCCATTATTGACCCCACATTTTAGATACTTTTGCACTGTTTTCCCTAAGGTCCATTCTCAACATGACAACCCAACATTGTGTTGACCTTTCAGATGGGATACATTTTCAGACATCACTTCTACCCTCAAAATTTGCAAGTTTGTGTAACCGAAAAATCAATTCAAGAATGCTCCATTGTATGCTTAGACAAATACCACCTTAGAATGATCAAAAGTGAACTATAAGCTTCATCTCCTACTCGATTACCAATGTATATTAACTCCTATATTAATTATAATTTGTTTATGTTTTTTTCATGATTTTCTTTTCCATTACAGGATTGTTATTATCATTGAAATGGATGTTGTAATTTTTTTTTGATAATTGGCGCTCTAACCCGACTACCAACAAATTCTATCCAAGACAAAGTGTTGTCTCAAACAAATGCAAGTGCCAATCAGGTTAACAAATATTTTACGAGAACACCAACTAAAATAAGTGGATTGAATACATCTATGCACATGTGGTCCGTAGAGGGTCATGCCCTAGCAAAAACAACCCTTCACGAATATCACAATGCAAGGGGAGATGGTTATGTGTTTGGGTTTGATTTTGTGGATCGGAAGAAGGGGGAATCCACATCACCTGTTTCAATGAGGCCGCGAGAAACAATCTATGAATAGATTGAAAATGGGAAGCTATATACAATTTCCAATGGGAGGATTGCGAGGATTGTTGATGAAAAGCTATGTTACAAACATTTGAACAATGCTTTGGATATTTTACTGCAACCTTACTCAACTATATCTCCACTCATAGCAAATGAAGGTTCTACAATTGATTTGATTGGCATTGTTCTTACGATGTCACCATGCTCACCAATTAAATCACGACATGACAAGTTTGAAATAAAGAGAAGAACACTACAATTAAAGGACATGTCATGATTCAAAGGTGCAAATGTCACATTGTGGGGACACCACTTAGATGAGATAAACAAAGAAGTTGAAGACATGCTTTCTATACCACCTCTTCCGGTCCTTGCCTTGAAAACGCTCGCATCTCCGGTTTGATGGAAGCTCGGTTGACACTATTTCAAGAGCCAAATATTACGTCAACCCTCTAATTTTAGAAACAAATAAACTTCATGGTTGGGTTGATTCTCGATGAATACTCACTTCTGATACCCTCTATCACAAGTAAATTTCTGGCTCTCAAAAAAACTAGATCTATGTAACAACAATTTCGCACATCACACAAATCAAATAACATCAACTACAAAAGTAATAACTAACCCTTTAGATCAAATAACATATACCATTTGGCATTCACATTGCATTGTACACATGTGATTGCTAGTTTATACCCTATTTAATGTTTTAGAGTGTGCGTGGACAAACACACACACACACACATATAATCATGCAAGTTTTATTTATAAAAGCCAACTCTATATTGAACATGTTTTAGGGTTTTATAAAAGTTCCGACCATTTATATATATACTCTCAAGGGTTTTGAGTGCGCCCAACAATTGCAATAACATGTTAAATCCCTAAAGACATGTGATATTTGTTTGTCCTCCAAGCGGCGTATTGGAGGACCGAATGTCCTATGTAAAGGAGGAAGAACGGTCATAGCCATGGCTCGTCCGTGGTTATAAATAAGGTCCATGATTGATTACAAAAAGAATGGACCGTACTAATATTCATAAGGAGGAGTGAGGGGAATGAGTTGGCTCTATCATCGCTTATCCCAACATTAACATAAACACATAGGGGTCGGGTTTGACGCAAATGCTTTTCAATGGGGTCACAGGTTTGTGTAGGTCGTGACTCCCATACATTTTATTTAATAATTAACTCACCCCCCACCCCACCCCACCCCACACACCCACACACACACACATTCCCTTCAACATTATAAAGCATACCCAAAAACATAAATATACTCTTAGTATGTCTAAACGTAAATCAAAATAACAATTTCCTTTCCAAGATTTGTCTATTTCCTATCTAAACGTATATTATGTTACACAAATAGGATTCCAATTTGGAAACTCGTTTAAACCTTTTCAAAGAGGTAAAGTGAGAGAGATAGTCATAAAAGAGCAAAATTTTTAAATGTAAGGCCAACTTTTAAAAGTCAACTCACATGTGACGAAGAAATATTTTATTTCCTTTTAAGAGTAAAATTTTTAAATGTAAGGCCAACTTTTAAAAGTCAACTCACATGTAACAAAGAAATATTTTATTTCCTTTTAAATGACAAGTATACAAAGATATTTTCTAAATAATTGAGAGAGAAACATGTTTTATAAATTGATTTCTAATAAGATATCACTAAGACATTGTATTCACTTTACAATAAAATAACACAATTTTACTCAATATGTGACGAATAATGCAATCAACCCAAATGACTAACAATGAGTGCTACAAGAGGCCAACTTTTGACACAACAATATGCCTTTTGAATGCAATAATAAAACACAACTCGTTTAACTCAAGTACTTATTCACTTACACTTTTTTTCCCACAATAACAAGGTAAGAATACAACAATAAGATATATTCATAATGCTTCAACTTTCTTCTTCTAGTTTACCAAGTTATACCAAAAAGGAGGTGAAAGCTACGTTCACCTTCGAAGCATACAATGGGGAAAATATCATCCCATTGACCCATAAATCTCTCAACTATGAAAAAGGATCTATGACCAACAACAAGGCTTGAAGAACAAGTATAACCCAAACATGCACATGTAATTCCAAATTTCACCAAACAAAACAAATTACTTAACTTGAGATAGGATTTCAAGGGGAAAGCTAAGTCATCCCTTACCACTTATAATCTCCATTAAGGAATGAAGATTATCCCTTGATTCCTCTGCGAGCCAAACTAGGATTTCAAGGGGAAAGCTAAGTCATCCCTCACCACTTATAATCTCCATTAAGGAATGAAGATTATCCCTTGATTCCTCTGCGAGCCAAACTAGGATTACAAGGGGAAAGCTAAGTCATCCCTCACCACTTATAATCTCCATTAAGGAATGAAGATTATCCCTTGATTCCTCTCACAGAGCCAAACTAGGATTTCAAGGGGAAAGCTAAGTCATCCTCACCACTTATAATCTCCATTAAGGAATGAAGATTATCCCTTGATTCCTCTGCAAGAAAAAATAACTCAGCTCCACTCCTTATGCCTCACTAAATCCATAACCACTTATAATTTCCATGAAGGCTAATCTCCCATTCTTTTGGCTCCTCCATTTAGTCTCATACATGTTTTGTTTACTTCATTGTTTCACACTTATCTCTCTCGAATGATCTATAATTTTTTCCCATACACGCAACCACACTTATTAGCCTTATATTGGGTGCTTGCAAAGCAACACACCATTAATGAAAACATGACATGTGCTCAAGTGAACAATAAAACCACAAGCCCTCAAGAGGGAGATAAAAAGGAGAGGAAACAACCATTATTGTAAAAGTAAAACAACAGGAATGCAACTCACCTCCTACAAATATTGTCCCACCAAATTCTCAATCAACCAAGAACACCATCAAGACTCCCAAAAGTATTCCAAGATCCAACATTTCCTTCCTAAGTCAAAAAAACTTCCTCCAAAATAAGAGTAAAAATTGTTCAAATAGGCAAATGCCCAAAATGAAACATTTGGTAAGATTATGCCAAGTGGCATCCAAATCCCCAATACAAACAAATGCTTCAAAAAAGTAATAACTTTTCTTACATGCCTACACGGTCTTCCTTACAAGAGATGACAAATAAATCAACCCAAAATCCAAGAAGTTCGCAAGGAATAATGAAATAACAAAAATGAAACAAAAAAGGATCTCATCACCTGTCTTGATTTATAAGTATCCCTAAAGGGTCAAATCTCAAATTAAAATAAATCAAATACACATCCCAAACTTGTCCTTTAACAATAACTTACAAACTTTACATGAAATTAAATGCAAAAGTGGGTGGCAAGGTTTCTACTATGTACCTTGGGATATGATATTATAACATATATGGGTTGATGGAGATGCGAACATGTGGCACACATCCCCTTAGTTAGTCACATAGGAATTAGTTATATTGGGTAATGAGTTAGCCTACATTGGGATTAGGTGTTACCCATCTATTAAGAGTAATGTATGTCTATATAAGGGAGGTGAGTATCATGTGATGGGGTATGAGTTGAGTCTTCTACTTGGTAGAGGTATATTGGAGGTGTCCCCCTCGAAGTGGATTCCCATATTGGGATATTGTAGAGTTAATCCTTCCTTAAGGAGCATCATATGGTGCTGCCCCACCTTAAGGGTATTATTCTGAATATATTGCATATTTGGGCATCTTGGCCACCCATATCTCTTGTGTTGTTTTATCTTTTGCAATTTATTGATTTATTATATGCAAATTTCTTATCAAGTGGTAAAGATATATTGGAGGTGTCCCCCTCAAGTGGATTCCCATCTTGGGAGATTGTGGAGTTACTCCTTCCTTAAGGAGCATTATATGGTGTTACCCTACCTTAAGGGTATTATTTTGCATATATTGATTATTTGGGCATCTTGGCCCACCCATATCTCTTGTGTTGTGTTATATTATGTAAATTATTCACTTATTATATGAAAATATCTTGTCAAGTGGTATTAGAGTGTTGATTTTGACAAAAATTGGGTCCAAACCCTAATTTTAGAGATTCATCTATATTTTGAAATCGGCTATGAATTTTTTCTCAATTTTTTTACCACAGTTGTGAAAGTGTTTCAAAAAGCTACAGTCGAAATTTAAGAAATTTTTGAGATTGAGGCCGAATTATAGATGAAATCATCAGGTCAAATATTGGTCAAAGGAGTAAGTTTGTGAAACCCTAATTTTTGTGCATCATGGATATACCAATTTTCTATGGCAATGGGGAAATTGATGCAAAAAAATGGTGGTTACAATTTAAGAAAATGTATTTTGAAAAATGTTTAGTATGGGTTAGTTTTTATCTTCATCTTGGTGGGAAAGCATGACATTGGTATTCTTATTTGGATATAGATTTGTTGGATTGGGATTGGGAGGAAATGGAAGATATTTTCCTAGCTAGATGGGAAACAAAAAGAAACATAATTTTGTTAAAGAAGAAGAAGAAGAAAATGTTGATGATGAAGTGCTACACATGATAGTGCATCTCCAAGGAAGGAAGCTTCAATATTTCAATTTGAAGGGTGCATTCAAATAAAAAAGGTAATTGTTTCCATAAACCCTAGCAGAAAATATAACTTCATCAATATGGATGTAGCTCACAATCTACATGTGTAAACAAAGCATATTAAGGCAACTCAAGTGGATGGTAAACATATTCAAGTTTTTGAAGATTTAAATCTCTCTATGGATAAATATGTTTTACATTCATATTTTTATGCTTTAGATATGGATGGTATGGATATTGTTCTTGGATATCCTTGGTTAGAGACATTGGGAACAATTAATCTTAATGTGTAAAAGAAATTCATGAAATTTTGGTACAAGAGAAAGAAAATTACATTGCAAGATATCACACTTAGCAGAGGAAAAAATAATATAAATGAGGATCATGAAGAGGAATTTGAAGATGGTGAAGAAGGGAATAAGGATTATTCAAAAGGAGAGGTTGCACAAAAAGATGAAAAAGAAAAAAATAATTCATCTACTTAAGAGAAAAAAGAAATAACAAAAACAAAGTGGAAGAGAAAATAAAGAAAAGGTTTATAAGGTCGAGGATACCGAGGTTGCACCATATAGACACCCACATCATCATGAGAGGGAAAATCATGGAGTTATGTTAGGCCACATAAGGGAAACAATCTATATAAATATGCAGGGGAATTGGAGGAGTAATAACCGTGGCTATATATAGAATCAACATAGCAACAATTATATGACATGGAATTACAGGAATAATTATTATGGATATACATGGATACCGAGGAGGATCACATATGGAAAAGGATGGAATAAGATGAGTCCAATGGAATATGGAATTAGGTTTGCAGCACCAACACCCACTAGGATCTCATATGGGTGGTTGGATGATCGAGCATGGTGACAAGTGTGTAATAATTTAAAGCACAATCATTATATGACTTCTTCTTATGTTTTGGGGACAAAACATGTCAAAGAGGGAGGTAATGTTATGTACCTTGGGATATTTTTTTTTAGATTAGGCAAAAATAGGGATCAACTCCTAGGGGCCATACAAGAGAGAGGAACAAAAAGAGATAACCAACAGGAGTAACCAAACCAAGAGAGTCCCAGAAAATGAGTTAAAACAACTTAACTCTTACAATGCAACTGGACCCAAGAGAGGAAACCCCTAAAAACGGATAGAAAAAAACAACTAAGAACCTAAAGTTCACCAAACTTCCGCCTACAGTTTAGAGAGGGTGCCAATAACCAACAACACAAGTCCAAGGAGCACCAACTAAACACAACAACCAAGGGATCGGGACCTGCCATGGCCTCCATTATCCATCTCCTCCTTAGAGCTATTGATCCAGAGGTTGAATTTCCTTCTTTTGTTTCCTATTTCCAACATTTTCACCCTGTCCAACAAAACCTTCACTTGATTTTCCAGCTCGTTTACTCTATGTTTAGTTTAGAACTTGGTCAGTGACCATTTTCTTTGAAATATTGATAATGTCCATTGTAGAGCCTCTTTGGCCAAAGACTTTGGTATAGCCTCCATAGCCTTCAGGACACCCTCCAGGTACAACATTTTCCTACTCCATTCATCAAAGACATTGGGATCACCCACACAATCCATTTTCCTGGAAGCACTGGCCTCCCCAAGGCCACCATCTCTATTGTCATTTTCCCATTCCTTTTCCATAATGATACCCTTGCCCGCCTTCATTTTTGTGAGGCAAACTGCGAGAGTGACATCGTCCTCCTCAGCATGCTCGTCCATCACCATCCTCAAAGGAGGGACCAGGGTCGGAGTACCATTCTTGACCAACAGGAGAATCAAACCTTCATGTAGGGGAAGCTCAACCTTGTCTTGCTGAAAGGCAATCAAGGAATTCGTGAGAGAGGTAGCAAGGAAGAAAGGAATACTGATCATCACCTTGTGCTGGAACATGTTGAGCAGAGTCATATGGTGGGTATAGATCTTTCTATACTTTCCCTCCAACGTGATGTATTTCATGAGTTGGAGGTAGATGTCCTTCTAAACACCAAGGATGCAAGAGCGGGAAATACCATCCGTGAAGAACCGACACCTTTCTTTGCCAACAAAAAACCTGTCAATCTCCAAATCCCTGCGTTTTCTATCCTTATAGAGATTCAACCCTTCCATTTTCATTTTAGTAATCCTGGCTATATTGGTCTCTGAGACCTCTACATCCATGCCGCGAATATGAAAAACCCCCTCCTTCCAAGCAATGCCGAAATCTTTTGACAGGATAGAGTCATGACCATGTAATTTGGTGATGAAATTGCTGAATCCCCCAACCTTAAGCTTGTTCCACAGACTCGGATTGTTCTCTTCAAAGTTTTGACTAGCAGGCTCCACCCTGATTCTGTCACCTCCCATCTTAGCTTTACCAAACTTCCCTTTCAACCAGCAGCTCCCCACAATCAGCAGCAAGTTCACCCTTTCAAAAAGTGAGCGGAAAAGATGATTTTTGTGAAAGTTCCTAGGGTACTTGAAATACTTATGACCACTCGTGCCAACATTATGGAACTTAGTACCCCTTTTCCTTAATGATTTCATCATTAATATTAGAGGGAATCTTATCTCCTTTACCCCATATCTTGTACTCATGGCTCAGGACACCTATATTTGCCATCTTGTCTCGCACAAATATTACCATGTCTCCACGTATGATTAATAGAAACTTTATCAAAATCCTTAAGCATTTCCTTGATGTCTTGGATGATGTTTCTTAAAGCCCAATTGATTCTACACCTATTATTGAGAGCACTTATGATGATTAGGGAATCACCTTCAATTTGTATATCCTTAATACCTTTTTCCTTGGCTATTAAAATTCCCCAAAGGAGGGCTCTGGCCTCCACCATGTTATTGGTTTGTTTGCCTAAAGGGCCAACGCATAGGAAAACAACCAATCACCCTCTTTATTTCTTAAGATACCCCCTCCCCCTGCTTGACTAGGATTTCCTTTAGAAGCCCCATCAAAGTTGATCTTGATAGTAGATCCCACCGGCTTGTTCTAGTTCACAATCTTATCAGTTTATGGATCTTGACCGACTATAGGTGAACTTTTCCAACACAACCTATTCCCTTTTAGACAAATCTTGTTAGCTTTACTTTTAAAGAGTTTGAGATTTTCCTTTATGGCAGCTAGGATCTTCCTCTTTGTCACCACAATCTATGGTTTATGGTCTCTAAAGACAATATTATTCCTTGCTTTCCATATCCCCCATAAGAAGTGAGGTAAAGCAATCCTCCAGGCCCAGTTCAAAAAGGGAAACCTAAAGGGGATTTCCCATTGAAAGCAACAATCTTCAATGTTGGAAGGTATGATCCATTGGATATTGAACAAATCCAAGATCATCATGAAGAAACCTTTAGAGAAAGGACAATGTAAGAAAAGGTGATTCACATTTTCCTCCCTTTTCCTACATAAAGAACACCTATTAGGAATCATCATCCCTCTCTTATTGAGGTTATCCACCAACAAAATTCTATTTTGGACAGCCAACCAGAAAAAATATTGATCTTTGGGATCGGGTATTTAATCCATAACTTACCCCAATAGTCTTGTTGTTGATCTTTCTTGAAATGAGAGCTATAGGCAGATTTGACAGAATAGTTTCCTGAATCCTCCTCTTTCCATATGATAGTGTCCTCCTTTGTCTGGAAAATGGGAATGTGAAAGTCCTTGAGTTTCTTGTTGAGATCCTGGAAGGGTTTGAGATCACCAAGATAGTCTAGGAGGGGGATTATGGTTTCCCAATGATACTTCTCCTCAAAAAACCAGAAATCCTTAATCCAAACTTTACCATTATCTTCATAGACCTGAGCCACCTCCTTCCAAATTTCTTGATCAGCTAAGGGGACCTCTTCAATCTAGCTATCCCACCAAAATCTGATCTTGTTCCCCTTCCCTATCTCCTAGGAAGCACCCTTGGAGAGGATGTCTTTTGAATCCATCAGGGAATTCCAGAAATAAGAGCCTTTAGGAAGGTTATTATGGAAGAAAAAGGAATCAATTCTGCTATAATTCCTCGAGATATTTATTTTTTATTATATCAACCCATAGGCCTTCCTCTCTAGCTATATGCCAACCAGCTTTGGCTAAAAGAGCTTTGTTCATAATAGGTATGTTCTTAAGACCCAAACCACCACACAACTTTGGCTTAGTAACTTTGTCCCACGCCACCAGGGGGAATTTAAAATCTTCCGAAGCACCAGCCCAGAGGAATCTTTTCTGAATTCTTTCCAAAATAGTTGTTATTTTAGCCGGAAGTTTGAAAAGAGACATAATATAGATGGGGACTCCTTGGAGGGAGCTCTAAAGAAGTTGAATCTTACCAGCTTGTGAAAGGAGGAGACCTTTCCAGAAGAAAGTTTTTTGTTAACTCTTTCCAACAGGGGCGGTCCCAAACCGAGATGTCGGACTTTTTAAGGATAAGAGGCATTCCAAGGTAGGAATTTGGAAAGCATTTGATTTTGTAACCAAGGATACAAGCAAGCCTAGCTTGAACACGATTATCTACATTAATAAAGTAGACAACACTTTTAAGGAAATTGGCCATCTATCCTGAAACCTGTTCATACTCGTTGAGGACAAACTTGAAGTTGGTGGCTTCTTGAACAGAGGCCTTCCCCATCAATAAGTTATCATCAAAAAATTGATTGAGGCAAATAGGAGGAAGCCTATTTGAAATCTTAATACCCTGGATATTCTTAGAAATCATAGCCTACTTACAAATTCTACTCAAGGATTCGCCATGATAACATAAAGGAAGGGGGATAGGGGATCACCTGTCTCGAGTCCTCTACCGGATTTGAAGAAGCCTTCCGAGCTACCATTGACCAACACCGAATAACTAGCAGTAGATATACAGGTCATAATCATGCTAACCATAGTGTTATCAAACCCCACTTTTTCTAGAATAGCCCGAAGGAAGACCAATTAATCCTATCATAGGCCTTGTGCATATCAAGCTTAAGGAACATAGCTGATCTAGTAGAGTTATCAATGGAATGAATGGCCTCTTGGATCACAACAATACTATCAATGATCTGTCTCCCTGGAACAAAAGCTCCTTGGTTTTCGAAATAAAGTGGGTGAGCACCACTGATCCTGCAAGCTATGATTTTGGTTAGAATTTTATAACTCGTGTTACACAGGCTGATCGGTCTAAAGTCCTTGACCTCTTTGGCTCCAGCAATTTTAGGAACAAGGACCAAAAAGTGTTGTTGAGCTGTCTGAGAAGCTTCCCATTTTTGAAAAATTCTTGGACCATATCAATAACTTCAGTCTTTATCACCTCCTAGAATTTCTGATAAAAGAAGGCCTGAAAACCATCAAGGCCAGGAGACTTATCAGGTTCCATATCAAAGATCACAAACCTAATTTCCTCTTCATAAGGGATCTTTAAGAGCTCACGATTTTCCTCTGGGGATATCACTTTCTAGAACAGATTCAGAATAGTGTTTTGTCTCTGCTCCTCAACCCCCTGACCCTGTTGAAAGAGATCCTTAAAATAATTTATAATGGCCTGGTTAATATCCTTACTTTCCGATAGGATCTCACCATTCTCACTCTTGATTTCAGATATCTTTAGGAGATTTTTCCGAGAGGTCATTGAGAAATGGAAAAAATTGGTATTCCTATCCCCCTCCTTAAGCCATTTCACTCTCAATTTCTGTTTCCAGTACACCTCTTCTTTCGCCAAGATGTTATGGTACTCAATCAGGAGATTTTGTTCCTATTATTTTAGAATTGGATTAAGACCATCAATTTCAATAAGTTCCTCAATAGTCCTTATATCTTTAGCCACTCTACTTTTTTCCTAGAAGATGTTTCCAAAAACCTCTTTATTCCATTTTTTGAGACAGTTTTTGAGATGCTTCAATTTAAAACTAAGTCTCAGAATCGCCACCCCAAAAACCTTGATATTCCACCATTCTTGGATTCTGGTAGGAAGATCAAGATGGTCTAACCAAATATTTTCAAACTAAAAGGGCCTAGCTTTCTTGATTTGAATACCCAGATTAAGGAGGATAGGATTATGGTCAGATCCACCTCTCGGGAGAATCTTGAGGGAGTAGAGCTGATTCATCATACAAAGGTGACTCACTACAAACCTGTCCAATCTGATTTGGATAAGATCTGACCTAGTTCTCCTATTGACCCAAGTGAACTTTGATCCTTCTAGCTCTAAATCCACCATCCCATTGATGTTGAGGAACTCATCTAGATTGTCCATACTATCAGTGAAGGAAGCAATACCCCCATTTTTTTCCCAGAGATGGGGGAATTGAAATCTCCTCCAATAAGCCAATCTTTATCTCTGAATAAATTTCTGAAAGACGTGAGATCCCTCCAGAGCTTCCTTCTCTCACTCACATTGTTAGGTGCGTAAATATTAGAAACATACCAAGATTTATTTGAGGACAGGTTTGTGAAACACATAGCCACATGACCTGGAGCCGACAGGATAAGAACACCATGCACAATGCTTGGGGTCCCAAAGAGTGACCACACCTCTAGAGGCTCCCACAGAACTATGACCTTCCCAACAACTTTCTTTCCAAATAGACCTTCCCACATCTTTGAATCTCTCCATTGACATTTTAGTTTCTTGAATCATAAAAATATCAGGTTTATTTTTCATTCTAAGATCCTTAGCTAATCTATGTTTACTGGGGTTATTCAGACCCCTTATATTCCAAGAAAGACAAATCATTAACATTTATTTTTACGGGGAAGAAAATTCCCCAGAGTCTTCTGAATACCAGCTTCTACTTCCCTTCTTGAGTTTGTATCCCTTACTTCCTTGTTACTTTTCCTACCTTGGGATATGATATTATAATGTATATGGGATGATGGAGATGCTTACATGTGGCACACATCCCCTTAGTTAGTCACTTAAGAATTAGTTATATTGGGTAATGAGTCGGCCTACATTTGGATTAGGTGTTACCCATCTATTAAGAGTATTATATGTCTATATAAGGAAGGTGAGTATCATGTGATGGGGTATGAGTTGAGTCTTCTACTTGGTAGAGTGGTATATTGGAGGTGTCCCCCTCGAAGTGGATTCCCATCTTGGGATATTGTGGAGTTACTCCTTCCTTAAGGATCATTGTATGGTGTGTGGAGTTAATCCCGATATAACCATCATTTGTTAAGAAATTTAGTAATTAACCTTTTTAAGAACTCCTCCTTATTTTCACATTCAAGGATTATTTTTTCAACACACTCAGATTATTTATCCCCAATTCATTTTACTCACAATTCCCCTTGGTTTCCTACATTCTTTACTACACGGAAAATTATGAATCTCTACCAAATTAGATGACTCATTGATTATTTCAACATTAATCCACCCTCTTCTTGCTTTCTCAAGTTATAAAAGTCCTTTGTTTGGTTTGGTGTATAGGATTACATATATTTTAATTCATTCGGTTCCACCTTTTTCCTTAATTTATTTCCACAAGGTTCATATTACTATGTTATAATTTCCTTACTACGATGATTTGTTATCTTTTTTATCAAATTATTACCCTTAATTCACAATTTTCCCATTGTTTCCACCTTTCCTCATTATTACCCTAATTGCATTCATTGTTTAATAACATGTTCAACCAAAAACGAGTGAGTATACCAACACATGTTTTGGAGTATCACATTGTCACACTTTAAGCTTAATAATTTTGTAATTCGAAGACTTGAAAAACACAAGTACATGCATCCTAAGAGTGAGACAACATACATAATGTTCTACTCAAATTTGTATGGTAACCTTCGATACCAAAATATCCCAAAACATTTACAAGTAATAATGTCATTCTTTTGTCCCCTCCATTCTCTCCCCCTTTTTTAAAATCCAATTTTGTGAAAATTGAAGTCTTGCCATGGAAGAATTGTTTTTGAGCCCCCCGAATTGCTCGTTTCGACCCCCACGACATTTTATGCATTTCGTAGTTTGTGGCCATTATAACATTCTATATATTTCTCATGGATGGGAGGGGGTTTATGATCTTCTTTTATGCATTTGAAGGACATGGAAACTTGCATTCTTCACATATTAACCTTGTGCAAAAAGAAAATCTTCATCGGGTGCAAAAATGGTGTTTTCCCGTTCTCTGTAATTTTCTACATTATTTTCCCCATCAAAATTCTTTCTCAGAAGGTGAAGCTATATGTTTTCTTCTCATTGGATGCGGTGGATGGGTTTCTTTTTGAACTTATCACTTTTGGTGATTTTGGAAAAAATGTCAGATTTGCCCCGCATCCCCGCGGGTCCTTGATTGGCTGGAGCAGTTTTGGCGGAAGTTTGGGGCGATGGATCCATTTTATTCTCTAAGGCATTATGGAAAAAGGTGAAAAGTTCTAAAATGACCCGCGGCCCCACTCATGTGAAGGGATAAATTCTGAGTTGAAGCCCGCAGCGAATCAAAAAGGGACACGTGGCCTACGTTGAAAAGTCAATGGTGGAGGCATGAAATTTCGGGGGAAAAGTTGGAATTTTTCCCTTTTCAAAATAGATAAAGTATAAAAGTGAAGCACATCCCCGCAACCAATCAAGTGATGCCATGTGTTGAAGAATGAAATTGGGATAGTGGGTCGGCGGAGGAAAATGAGAATTTGAGCCACAACCCCATTTCCAATCAGGGTGTGCCACGTGTTCATGTTAAAAAATCAAAGCGGGCCAATAGAGGAAAATGAGAATTTGAGCCGTGACCCATTTCCAATCAGGGTGTGCCACATGTTTGACCTTTGGCGGGGATGCGGAGGGGCAGAAAAATGAGAAATTGTGCTTTTTCTCCCAAATGTCTTAAAATGTGGATTTTTTCCCCAGGCCCATCGTTGCTTGGAGCTTGCCACACGTAGGGTCCAATTTCAAAGCTGAAAAAGGGAAAGAGTGGCCAAAATGCACTCATTTGGTTTTTGATGCCATTAACGAACCAGAGCTCCAAAGAATACAAATGTGAACCATTCTTCGTTCTTCTCTCTCTGTTTCCTTATTCATGAGATGCATTTTTGGTTTGTTGTGGAGCCAAATTGATAAGTTTAAAGAGATGTAAAGTTTGATTATAAAAAATAGAGTTTATCGGGCATACGCAATAAAAAAGGGGAAAACTTACCAGTAAGCACTTGAGTGCTATGAAAGTGGTTAAAAGGTGGAAATGGCAGGACCACATGAAGAAGAAAATCATGAGATGTCCCCCTTGCTAAAGTAATCATGCTCGAAATGATGAAATATTCACCTTTTTGAACCTCTGGTTTTCATGAGTGCATTTGTTTCATGTCACTTTCCAAAAATGGATCTACAACAAACATTATTCCTTTTGGATATTCTTTTCTTGGGGACAAAGTATGGATGTACACAAATTGTTATAAGAACATGTTTTGGCCATGGAAAAAGGATTCTAGTTTTCGGGAACGTTGTAAATTTGGAAGTAATTCAATATAGAAGCTTTCTTTCTCATTTCTTCTGTTATCTCTCTCTCTCTCTCTCTCCTTTCTCGATTCAATGGATCATTTGTCTTTGCATTCAAAAGAAACTTTGTGTTCTTGTCATGTAATCTTTAGAACTTTGTGTCTATAGATTCGCATTAGTGGTAAAGTGATTGATCTTTTTCTATATTTTCTTGGTTCAATGTGAGTAAGGATATATTCTTCTACCTATATCTCCTAAAAACATTGTCATTTTCTTCCTTCCTCCATCTCTCTACTCTTCCAATCCTTCGTATTGATAATCTTTTAAGTATGAAAACATTCTAGAATATCAGGGTCCAAACATTGAGAGTTGTATATTTGTACATTTGTTTTCCTACTTTCAATAAGGGAACCTCTCCCATTAAAGAGGAGGGACACGTTTGTCCCCTGATTGTGGTTTCTATCCATGTTCCATTCTGAAACCCAATAGTTTTTGGTGACTCCACTTTGGGGAATTCATTGCAAATGGATTCCAGTTTTTGAATAACAACTTCTTGATCATCTTTGATCTGGTGACTCCAAGATACACTTGGGTAGAAGAACCCTTGGGGAAGAAGACCCTCATTTCTAACTTCTGGATCATCAAGGTTTCTCTCTCCCTTCATCAAGAAAAAGAAGAGGAACAAGATCTGCAAGCACTCCTCCTGCTAGAGACAAAACTTCTGGGAGTGACATCCCTCAAGATCAAATCAGTCCTAATTTGCATGCTTTGATTCTCATGCTGGTGTTTTAGTTCCTCTCCAAACAATCTTTCCAAGGATGGAAGATCCTCTACCTTGGGGCCAAAGGGTTGGGCCTCTTGCTCTTCCCCAGCCATTGCATGAATTTCCTAGAGGAAATAGAAAGAATTTCCCTAAATTCAGAGGTGATGGGAAGGTTCATCCAGATGAGCATATTGCAGCCTTCATTGTTGCTTGTGGTGTTCTTAGAGTTGAACATGAGGATATCTCTATTAGAATTTTTGTAGAGACATTGCAAGATAATGCTGTTGATTGGTTTTATCATCTCCCTACTGGATCCATCACCAATTGGAACACCATGACAACCCAGTTTGAGCAGCGTTTCAAACCTGCTTGAGGATGTACATGCCCTCTTGGCCCAGATTTCTCAAATCAAGAAAGAGTCACATGAGCCCATGAGGGAATTTGTGGCCAAATTCAACAGTTGGTTAACAAGATCCCACAAAACACACCCCGTGGATCAGATTCAGAAATGTTTCTTCCTTAATGCCCAACTACCTGAAGTGAGCTATGCACTTAGAAGAGATAATCTTGCCACTTTGGATGTTGATCGAGATTTTTGTCAGTGTTGAAGATGATCTGATCATGTCTGGCAAAGCTAAGGAGAGAATCATCCAAATCCAAAGCATCTTCTTCTTCCACATCTTCTCCTGGAGCTAATGCAAATCAGTTGGTACAAAAACTTGCTAATGATCTCATTTCTCTCAAGAATCAGTTAGCCCAACATGCTCCTTATCAGGATGTTCCTAGGAAGAAATTTCAGCCCAGAATCGGTTGCCCTCTCCTCAGACTAGATTGGCAATTGAAGGCCCACATGTTAAATTTCCAATCAATGCAACATGTGAAGTGTTGGAGCTTGATGATGAGGAGGAGGAATGAAATATATGAAGAACATGAAGAGGAATTTGATGAAGAATTAGAAGAGTTGAGTGGATATCATGTCCATTTTCTCACCACTGAAGGTATAGATGAAGAGGATGATTATGAAGAAAGAGTTGCAGAGATGAACAATGAATCATATGTTGTCATGACTTGTGAGCAAGACAACAAGAAGGAGAAAGTGGTGCCTACTAAAATATCTAAGGAACCTCCTACAACCATTCCAGTGATTGCAAGGAGAGGAGCTCCTATTCCAACTTCTTCCACACCCAAGGTAGGTTTTGTTGTTCCTTCCTCCTCTATTTCTCTCCTAAAACTTCTTGCCTTCAAATGATAGAGTTGATAAGTCAAAAGTTTCATCTACTCCTATCAATGATGCTCCATCTACCTCTGGTTCTTTTGACATTATTGACCATCTCAAGAAAACTAAGATCCAGATCTCAGAAGCCGAATTCTACCAAACCCATCCCAAGGCCTTTGCTAAGATGGTAGACTTTGTAAATTCCAAATCCAAGCCTTCATCCCCTAGTTCTAAAGGTCTCTTGCCCACTCCTTCTCCTTCATCTCAACCAAGCCTTGTGGTAGTAGTCACTTCATCTAATGAGAATATCAAACCATTTTATGTCACTCTCCTCATAGCTTGGCCACAAACTCAACAATTGTGTTATTGATTCTAGTGCTTCAGATAATGTGATGCCTACTAAGGTAGCTCATGCCCTAGGCTTAACCCTAACCCACACTTTTGGTTCATGTTACTCAATGGAAAGTAGAGAAGTGCCATTGGTTGGAAGAATCAAGGATGCACAAGTAGCCTTTGTTGCTTTTCCAAGAAGAGAGTTTTAGCCACCATTTTGGTAGCTGATATTCCCCTTTCCTATGGCATGATTCTGAGTAGAATTTTTTTCAAAGATGTTGGAGGAGAAATCATGATGGATTGGTCACATGCTCTTATTCTAGTGATTGGGAAAATGAAGAAGCTACTTGCCTAGAAACAAAAACGAATATATTGTGTAAAAAATAGATGACCCAAAGGCACAAATACTTTATGAGGACATTGGTCATGGTAACTACATGATCATGTCACAAGATGAGGCTAACCATCCTAAGGAAGTGATTTTTGATCCTAATGGTGTTTGGATTTTGGAATTTGATGGGAGATGATCCTCAGCTGGTTCTGGAGCTGGTGTGGTGCTTATTTCTCTGAAGGGAAAATTCATCCTTTCTCCTTCAAGCTCCAATTCAAAAACACAAATAATACAACTGAGTATGAGGCTCTCATCCTTGGTTTAAGCATGGAAAAAGAGATGGGGATCAAGAATCTCCTTGCTCATGGAGATGCAGCTGATTGTAAAACAAGTCAAAGATCTCTTTCAAGTGAAGAATAGAAGGTTGAAACATTACAAGAATTTGGTTTGGGATTCCATTGAGTTCCTTGATGCCTTTTCCATTGAAGCCATGCCAAGGGAAAGAAACACCAGGGCTGATTCCTTGGCTGTCTCGGGGTCTCTATTGATCCCTCATCCAGATTTCTCCCAAGATAAATTCACCATTGAGATGATTCATAGACCTAGTGTGCCTGACAATGCAAACAATTGGCAAGTCTTTAATGATGATCAACACTTTCTTTCCTTCCTTGAACTCAGAGATAATTTTGACCAGTTGTACTTTGAAGGAAGTGGAAATCTACCTAGAGAGTGTGTGCCCCAAATGAAGAAGATAACAAAGAAGAAATGGATCATGATGGCTGCATAAAATTGAAAGGTAATAAGATACCTAAAGGGCTGGTAAGTTTGGAAGAGTTATTTGATAAACATGATAGGTACATCAAGTCCAAAACTTCCAAAGGAGCTCAACAGTCTGCTGAATGTGAGAAGATAAACATTGGGAGTCTTAATGAACCCAAGCTAGTAAACATTGGAAAGTGTTGCACACAAGAGGAGAGGGAGAAAGTAGTGAATCTGTTGAAAAGGTATGTTGATGTTCTTGCATATTCTTATGATGATCTCAAGGATTTTCAGCCAAAAGAGATGCAACATTTCATTCCTCTAAAACCTAGGATCAAGCCCTTCCAGGAAAAGCAGGCAATATAATCCTAAAATTGCTGATACAATCTTTCAAGAGATCCAAAAGTTATTGAAGGCTAAGATCATTTTCCCCATTCACCATTCAACGTGGATTGCTAATATTGTGCCTGTCAGGAAGAAGAATGGTGAGATCCAGATTTGTGTTGATTTTAGGAATTTGAATCAAGCCTCTTTGAAGGATAATTATCCTCTCCCCATAATGGATCAAGTGTTGCAGGCTGTTACAGGTTCAAAAATGTTGTCCATGCTTGATGGATTCTCAGGATATAATCAAGTAGAAGTAAGTGTTACAGATCAGCATAAGACTACCTTTACCACTCCTTGGGGCACCTTTTCTTACAAGAGAATGCCTTTTGGCCTCATCAATGTTGGTGCCACCTTTTAGAGGGAAATGGACCTAGCCTTTGGTAGCCTCAAGGGAAAATGCATAGTTGTATACCTTGATGATCTGATAGTGTTTTCAAAAACCAGAGCTATGATCATTTCCAACACCTTGAAATAGTCCTCCAAAAGTGTAGAGAGCATGACATCTCCTTGAATCCCAAGAAATATCTTCTTTTGTGTCAGGAGGCAAATTATTGGGACACATTGTCTCCAAGGAGGGAATCAAGATTGATCCAGAAAGAGTCCAGGTAATTCAACGATCCCTCTCCCCACAAGCAAGAAGGGTGTGCACTCTTTCTTTGGAAAGATCAACTTCTTAAGAAGATTCATACCTGATTTTGCTTGAACTTACTTTGAACATAGCCCACATGATGAAAGGGAAGTATAATTTTGGTTGGTCCTCTGAAGGAAAGGTTGCATTTGAAGACATCAAGAGAGCTATAGCAAAGACTCCAATCTTGGCATGCCCTGATTATAACAAAGACTTCATTATCTATTGTTATGCTACTAAAAGTACTCTAGCTGTTGTGTTAACCTAGGAGAATGTTGAAGGTCATGAACTCCCCATAGCATTCATGAGTTATATTTTGAAATCCCATGAGTTGAAGTACACCATGATGGAGAAACATGCTTTTGCAATGGTCAAAGTTGAAGCAGTTTCATTTTTACATCCTCAACTCTCATTCTATTGTGCTTGTGCCTGATACAACTATTAAATCCATTCTTACACAACAATAATTTGGAACCAAGAGAGGCAATTGGGTAGCCAAATTTTAAGAGTATGATCTTGACATCAAACCCACTAAGCTAGTTCGAGGAAAGGGCTTATGTGAACTCATTGTTGAAGGAGTTGATGCCAAATTGTCCAAGGAGGAAGTTGATATCCTGTTGTTCTTTTCCTCATCTCAACTGATGAATGGTATGCTTGGCATTGCACACTTTCTTACTTATGGATAATGTCCATCCCATTTGAGTGCCAAGGATAAGAGAGCCATCAAATTAAGGTCTACACAATATGTGTTGTGGGAAAATGCATTGTTCAAATGAGGCATAGATGGAAGGTTTTTGAAATGTGTTGACAAAGAGCAGCAAAATAAATTGTTCTCAACTTTTCATGACCAGGCCTATGGAGGTCATTTCTCTTCTGCTATCATAGCCCAAAATCCTCCATGCTAGATATTATTGGCCTACCTTGTTCAAAGATGCATCAAAGTGGGTAGGCAAGTGTGAAGCATGTCAAACCTTTGTTGGAAGACCCAAATTGGTTGCTTTACCTCTCAAACCAGTGGTGATTGAGGAACCTTTTCAATAATGGGGTTTGGACTTCATTGGGACACTCAATCCACCTTCAAGTGCAGGGCATACTCATGTTTTGACTGCCACTGATTATTTCACCAAGTGGGTGGAAGCCATTCTAGTTAAAAGTACTACTTCTGAAGTAGTATGCAACTTCATCAAGGAGCACATCTTAATAAGGTTTGGGATACCAAACAAGATTTTCACTGACAATGCTTCCAATTTTTCTTCTTGCTGAGATGATGGATTTCTGCTATGGATATGGAATTTCCCTTGCTCACTCTTCAAATTACTATCCCCAAGGGAATGGGCAAGAAGAATCAACTAACAAGAACTTGGTCACCATTGTTCGGAAGCTTGTTAATGACTCTCAGAGGAATTGGCATAAGAAACTATATGATGCTTTATGGGTAGATAGGATTACACCTAAGAGAGCCATTGGAATGTCTCCTTTTCAAGTGGTATATGGAGTTGAAGCTCAACTACTAGTGACATTGGAACTACCAGCCTTACATTTGATGAAGGCCATTGAGGATGCCAGCTTTACCAATTCATTGGAAAAAAGAATTATGTACCTCTAGAAGTTGAATGAAGACAAATTACAAGTGGTTGACATAGAATATCAACTCATCAACTCAAGGTAAAAGCTCTGTTTGAAAAAAAGGCTAAACCCAGAACTTTTCAAGTGGGAGACAATGTTCTTCTTTGGGACAAAAGGCATGAACCTCGAGGCAGCCATGGTAAATTTGATTCCCTTTGGCTTGGTCCTTTTAAAATTAGACATTTTGCTGGTGAGAACTCTTTTTACTTGGATTACATGGATGGTTCTCCTCTCCCACTTCCTTATAGTGGGCAATTTTTGAAGTTGTTCAAAACCTAGGAGTTTTGGCGGTCCCTCTTGTACATTTTGTATAGTGTTTTGTTTCTGGTTTTTTTTTTTTGCTTGTTTCCTTGTGTGCATTGTCTTCTGTGTTGATATTTATTTTTGACTCCGTTTGCCCAATGGATAAGGCATTGATTTGTTCATCCCTAGAATTCTCTATGGTTCTTGATTTTACATCTTTCCTCTGCCAAATCATCCCCAGAAGGAGCCAATTGTTGTCCCCTTAATTTCCCCCCTTTTTTGAAATCCAATTTCATGAAAATTGAAGTCTTTCCATGGAGGAATTCGTGTTTTGAGCCCCTCAAGTGCTTGTTTGATCCCCCATGATGTTTTATGCATTTCCTCAGTCTGCAGCCATTATAATGTTCTATCTATTTCTCATGGATGGGAGGGGGTTTATGATCTTCTTTTATGCATTTGAAGGACATGGAAACTTGCATTCTTTGCATATTAACCTTTTATGCAGAAAGAAAATCTTCATCGGGTGCAAAAATGGCGTTTTCCCATTCTCTACAATTTTCTATGTTCTTTTCCCCATCAAATTTCTTTCTCAGAAGGTGAAGCTACGTGTTTTCTTCTCATTAGATGTGGCCGGATGGGTTCCTTTTTGAACTTATCACTTTTGGTGATTTTGGAAAAAATGTCAGATTTTCCCCGCATCCTCATGGGTCCCTGATTGGCTGGAGTAGTTTTGGCGGAAGTTCGGGGTGATGGATCCATTTTATTCTCTAAGGCATTATGGCAAAAGGGTGAAAAGTTCTAAAATGACCCATGCCCCACTCATGGAAAGGATAAATTTTGAGTTGAAGCCCTTTGGCGGATCGAGAAAGGAGATGTGGCTTTGGAAAGGTTACTTGGAGGCATGAAATTTTAGGGAAAAGTTGGAATTTTTCCCTTTTCAAAATAGATAAAGTTAAAAATTGAAGCACATCCCCATGAACCAATCGGGTGACACATGCCATGTGTTGAAGAATGAATGAAATTTGGGGATAAAAAAGTTGAATTTTCCCTTTTCAAAATAGATAAAGTATAAAAGTGAAGCACATCCCATTTCTAATTAGGGTGTGCCATGTGTTCAAGTTAAAAATCAAAGTGGGCCAGTGGAGAGAAAATGATAATTTGAGCCACGAACCCCATTTCCAATCGGGGTGTGCCACATGTTTGATCTTTGGCGGGGATGCGGAGGGAAAAAAATGAGAAATTGTGCTTTTTCTCCCCAAATGTCTTAAAACTTGGAATTTTTCCCAGGCCCATCATTTCTTGGAGCTTTCCATGTAGGGTCCAATTTCAAAGCTGAAAAGGAAAGAGTGGCCAAAATGCACTCATTTGGTTTTTGATGCCATTAACGAACCAAAGCTCCAAAGAATACAAATGTGAACCATTCTTCATTCTTCTCTCTCTTGTTTCCTTGTCATTTATTCATGAGATGCATTTTTGGTTTGTTGTGGAGCCAAATTGATAAGTTTAAAGAGATGTAAAGTTTGATTATCAGAAAATAGAGTTTATTGGGCATACGCAATAAAAAGGGGGAAAACTTACCAGTAAGCACTTGAGTGCTATGAAAGTGGTTAAAAGGTGGAAATGGCAAGGACCACATGAAGAAGAAAATCATGAGATGCCCCTACTAAAGTAATCATGCTCGAAATGATGAAATATTCACCTTTTTGAACCTCTAGTTTTCATGAGTGCATTTGTTTCATGTCACTTTCCAAAAATGGATCTATAACAAACATTATTCCTTTTGGATATTCTTTTCTTGGGGACAAAGTATGGATGTACATAAATTGTTATAAGAACATGTTTTGGCCATGGAAAAATTTCTAGTTTTTAAGGAACGTTGTAAATTTGGAAGTAATTCAATACAAAAGCTTTCTTTCTCATTTCTTCATATCTCTCTCTCTCCTTGCTCGATTCAATGGATCATTTGTCTTTGCATTCAAAAGAAACTTTGTGTTCTTGTTTATGTAATCTTTAGAACTTTGTGTCTACAGATTCACATTGGTGGTAAAGTGATTGATATTTTTCTATATTTTCTTGGTTCAATGTGAGTAAGGATATATTCTGCTACCTATATCTCCTGAAAAACATTGTCATTTTATTCCTTCTTCCATCTCTCTACTCTTCCAATCCTTCGTATTGATAATATTTTAAGTATGAAAACATTCCGAATATCAGGTCCAAACATTGAGAGTCCATTTGTTTTTCCTACTTTCATTGAGAGGAGGGACATGTTGTCCCCCCGATTTTCTGTTGCACCACTAATGCTCACTAGCTCAACACGTACATGCGGTTGATTTTTGTTCACTTGATGTTGTTGTCTCATGGTAGTGGATCTATCCCTAATACCCATTAAATATCTACATACAAGAAAGGAGGTTCTTGTAGTGTATTTGTATGGTTCTCTAACTATCCGGGTGGCTCACGATGAAGATGTTTGCATCATTGGTGTCATGTCTACATACCATGATGGTGTACTATGCGATTGATAGGATAAAAAGGTCTTTGCGATCCCGCCCGATGGATTCTCACTCGGTGGCAATACACGGGACTAGGGGCATGTCGGGTTGATGGTGTTATTAGTTGTTATCTTCTTAGTTCATCTCTAATATCTTGTAGTATTTACAATATTTTTACGCTCAACTCTGTTGGATCAAGATGCGCTATGTCTACTACACCACTCATGCTTCCCTCAAGTGACATCCTTTATGATGAAAAAATTGTGTAAGTTACATAAAATTTAGGCTAAAAAAAAATCCTATAGCTCAAGTGTTGTGTACTTGTGCTTTGATACCAAGTGTAGTGCCCCAAATAAAAATAAGTTAACTCAGTAAAAATTACGAAATATTTTTGTTGAAATAATTAATGAGAACGAGTTCGGAGTTTGCGTGATCAAAATTTGTTTCACTATGCTATCACATTGCACCACTAGGATTTCACTCTTGTAACCTTTTTACATTCAATGGTCAATGATGAGGAAGATGAGAATTTTACTTTGGAAAAGCCTATACATCTATCTAAATTACGAGTTTAAATGTGTGCGATAGTTTAACACTTACACATTGATTACTACGTGGGCTCAAGTTTAAGTTGGACAATCAGATTAAATAAAGGGTATGTAGTGCCCACTCCTCTTCGACATTGATCTTACTAGGATTTTTTCTTACCTTGGATTGGAGACCTGGACTTTGTTATCATATTTGATCATTAGACATTGATAGATGAACATTATTATATTTGATTAGTATTTTGATAGACATTATAGATATTTGATTACGGATATGTGGTGAATCGTAGTGTGAATTATATGCATGGATTGATATTTCAGTATTGATGATGATCTAGAGTTACTAACTTATATGTATATTGACACATTGGATTTTGATACATATATTTTGTTAGATGATCCAACTAGTACTGTGATCTCATTGTTGATTGATGAAATGATAGAATTGAAACATTTTGAATTATGAACAATTGGTGAAATTGCTTGATTTTAGTGATGATTTAGTTATGTTATTTGATGATGTGAATTGATACATGTACATGCGTTTATTGTTTTGATGTCATTGATATGGCCACGAGGCCGAAGAGGTATTGTTTTGATTTTACAGAAATTATAACACAACAAACAAAAGGGGATATGAGACCAACAATGAAGGAATTTGGGGTATTGCAACAGTCCCTTGGCGACTTGTGTTTTGTGAATGCATTATGTTGGTGAAAAATTGTTAGGAGATCCGCATTGGGGGGTGGCCTCAAATGTGACCTTGGGTAAATGTGTCCTTGGGTAAATGTGTTGTTTCCCTTTTTATTTTAATTATTTTGTGAGTATGTGATTTATCATAGTAATGTGATTCACTTTATTATTTTTCGTTAATGTGCTCTATTTAAGTTGATTAATCTTGTTAATTAAAGTAATTTGGGATGTGACCAAGGGGTATTTAATTTTGGTAGATTTTCCTTGATTTTATTTTGGATTTAAAAGGGTTTTTATTGGTTTAAGTGTTGTGTACTCAAACTTGCATGTCAAACTCGAATTTTGGCTTAATGACTATTTTTGGAGGCTTGTGGGACAAGTTAAACTTGTCCCACACCTCTTAAATTAATCTACCAACTATACCTATGGGGTAAGGGGTCAAAATTAGGCCCCATTATGTGTTTTGGAAGCTAAAAAGGTGAAATAATTGCACCTTCTTACAAGAGCCTTTAATTTTGTCCTTTGGAGTGTGACTTTTGGTTTGTGTGTGTAAGGAGAACTTGTCACTTTCTCACCCACCAATTTATTGAGCTTTGGATTTGGTGTTTGACCATGTGATGTGGAGTTGAGGAGAAGTGATGTGGCATCCTACATGGAGCCACCTCACCCTCCTCTTTCCCTTTTCTATTTATTCAAGTTTGTTTGATGATTTTGGGGTTACATGTTTTATTTTTCACTCTTGCATTTTGGAGGAGCTTACTTTTGGAGCCTTTGTTTGAAGCTTGGAAGATTGGTTTGTGCTTGTTTTGGACTTGGAAAATCTTGGAGCTTGTGCTTTTGGATTGGATACTCTTGTAATGGCAAGGTAGGGACTTCACCCATGCATTTTTATTTCTTATTTTGTGGTGCAAATGGTTGTAAATGGATGAGTGTTGTGTGTTTTGGTTTTGGGAATAAAATGGCCTTAAGGTTGTGTAGGAGAAAGAAAATGGGGATCTATTGAGGGAGGGATAAGAGTTATGTTATGCATTTGGAGGGAGTTTTTGGGTTGGGTGTCCCACCTTGTGATAATAAGAAATATTTCTTATTTATCTTGTTATGTTTATTGAGGGAGGGATAAGAGTTTGAGGGAGACATAAGAGTTTTGAGGGAGACATAAGAGAACTTGAGGGAGGCATAAGATTTTTGAGGGAGGCATAAGAGTCTTGTTGGTATGTGATTTGGGTTTTTGGAGGCTTTTAAGGTGGGAACCTAATCCCATTGGGAGGCATAAGTGATTCCCCATGTTTCTTCTCTCCTTGGCTTGGATTGCAAGCCTTTGTGCTTGGGAAAATTGTATGTTTGTTGTTATTTTGTATTGTGCTTATTGTGTTGAAAGTTTTTATGAATGATTGTTTTTGAAGCCATGTAAAATTTTCCTTGGTTGCTTGATACCTCTTATTGCTTCATTGTTAGGGCTCGAGGGCCAATGAGGAGGAAGGCTTCTCCTTCTCATTGGATTATTGGTTGGGTGGAGAGCGTTGCCTACTCCCTTATTTTGTTGTTGTGATTGGATTTTGGAGAAATGGAGGAGCTCAAATTGTCATCTTGGAAGATTTGTTTTGTGGAAGATCAAAAGAAAAAGAAATAGTTATTTTGTAAAATTTAGCCATGTTGTTTCCACTTAAGTGGAAGGCTTGTATACTCTTGCATTTTAAAAGAGATTCTTGTAAATTTTATTATCAAGTTATGTAGTGAAAGGGATTGAAGAAAGACTCTTGAAAGTTGTATTTGTTGAATATGTATTTCCTTCAAATCTGAAATGTATCAAGTTGCTTGTGCTTTCATCTTGTAAAATAGTTGTGTTTGTATTGGAAAGATATATGGAAGTATATTGTTGTTTTGAAATAGATGTCTTTTTATTGTAAAAAGAAAGAAACTTGCATTTAGAAAATGGTTAAATTCCTTCTCTCTATGAAGTTCAATATATTGTGGTTGAAAAGAAATACCTCCTCATTTTATTGTAAAAGTTAGTATGTTGGGATGTTGAAATCATAGTCAAATATCATACAATGTTATAAGAAAAGAAAATAGATACTTAAAAACAATGAAAATATCCTCCTTATTAATTGCTTAGGCTTGAATAAGAAAATACTATCTGCTTTTCCTACTATCCTATATAGATGAATAGATAAAAATTTATACTACTTATCTTATATTTCACTATATAAATGAATTTGAGTGATTGTGTATATCTCTATTTAAAACCAAAATGTAATGGGGCAAAATGCCCTTACCCAAATAGGGTACACAAATAACAATAACAACCTTGAAAAACCATAGGAGAGGGATGCAAATGAAAATAAGCAACTAAAAATATGTGTATCCATCCATGAACTTGAGCAACCTTCCATGGCCTCCATCCTCCTCTTTCTCCCAAACCTATAAAGTGAAAATGAGAAAATAAGGTAAAAAAAATGAATAAGAATACCTCATAAGGATGATTAGGGTTAGAATGAATACCTAAGATCTAAGGGCTCTAAATGAATCAATCTAAGGAGGAGAATCAATCCTACAATTGTTAGGTGAGGATATTTTGTGGGAATATGTTTTAAATTAAATGTATGTGTAATTTGTAAATGGGGCCACTTAGTACTTTAGTGTATCAAGTTAAAATGTAACCCTCTTAGTATGGTTTAGTAAATGATTAAATGACATTAAACTATAGAATTTAAATAATGACTTTGTGAATAGATATTAAAGTTAATGACTTAAGGGGATTAATTTAATTAAGGGAAAATGTTTAAGAAATGTGGAATATGGATATTAATTGATTAAGAGAAATAATTTAAACCAAACAAAGGAATTAATGGATACATCACTAGATGATTATAACAGAAATAACTTTGGAAGAAGATTAATAA